>VZTF01001123.1:548220-660518 GCA_013397755.1 Cnemophilus loriae
AGAGGAGAGGAGAGGAGAGGAGAGGAGAGAACTGCAGTCATCACATGAGCAAACACAATGGAGCTCTATTCACCCAGAGCCAAGCAGACCCTTATGGTGCTGTCCTTGAACATTTTGCCCTGCATCATCTTTAAATGGACACAGTTACTGTGATATTACATGGAGCTGACTGGGAACCTTCTTGTGTTCAAAGTTTCAAAGGTAGAATGGAAAAATCTATACAAAAATGTTGTAACTGTCTTGAAGAGATAGCGGGGAAGGAGGGAAGGTAGGAAAAGGGGGTGAGGGAAGGGAGAAAATGCATTTTTATAATATTGCATGTGCCTATGATGCTAGCAAACATCGACATTAAGCTTCCATGTTTTATTAATATAAAACTCTCAATTAAACAAAAAAACCATAGAACATATAGAAGTTGATATTATACAGTAAATGAATGTGAACAGGAGAAAAAAACACCCAAATGAAAATTCAGGGGCTAAATACGCCATCCTGCTTTATAGCACATGCAGCAGAGTAAGCCTAGGAAATATTCCTTAGGCTATAAAATTACACAAAGGACTAGAGTGTCCCATTTTTCTTTTTAATTTAAAGAAAATAGCCAGAGCCATTGAAGAGAGGGAATTGACCTCTTTGGGTCTCTCACTTTCTCAGAGACATTTCTGGTCAATCAAGCCCGTACATCATTCCTGGAAGAATGACCACAGCCTCCACACTTCTGGCCTCTACCCTAGAAGCTATTGCTTATATTTCCATTATCTCACTGTATGTTAGACCTGTCCACAGCCGTCATCAATGGTGAAAGGTCAGAAGTCTCCCAAACTTAGATATTGGCATATAATCTTCAATAAGTTAGACACAGAAATTTCAAAATCCATATTCCTGAGTGATGGGACATGTCATCCCCATTTTATGCATCTTTTCAAGGGGTTACAGGCAGTTTGGACTGTGCAGCTTTGCAATCCATCCATTTTAAAAACAATTAAAATAATATAGAATTGATTTTATTATTTTTTTAAGCACCACAGCTTGCAGGAGTGCTGAGTGTGAATGGCTCCTTCCCATATAACATAGCATGCAATACCCTCCTGGGGTGGGGACTGCAGCCACTGAGCATCCCTGCTTTGAAGGCATGCCCCACTTTCCTGACACTGGGAATGGGAAGAGACAATGGGTTCCTGCTTGGGAGCAAGGAAACACTGCAAAGCCAAAAGCCGTGCCCAAGCTGCTCACAGATGTGACTATGCCCAAGATGATCAGGGAGGCATTTCCTAGTGCTGGCTGTGCCTCAGGTTATAAATAATTTCAATTTTCCTTTGCTAAGGGTTTTTTTTTTTGGTTGTTTTTTTTTTCTTTTCTTTTCTCGTGGGGAAGATAAGCTCCCTTGCGAGGGTGGCATAGCTCAATAAGAAAAAAGCTTCCCTCCAAATCCTCTGGGATCCTGGGCATGCTGAGGGCTGCACTTAGCCTCAGCTCTCAGAGCAACGAGGGTGCTTCAGAGCCAAGGCTGTGCCTAGATGGGAGGGAGGCAATTACCCACCAGGAAATACGATGGGGAAGACATCACACACACACGGAGTGACAATGCGGGCCTGATCTCCAGAAGTGCGGAACACTTGTGAGGCAGCGAACACCTCCGGCACTCTACGCCGGGAGTTAAGAGCATTCGGCACTTCAGGAGAGTTGCTAAGCATCCCCAGAATCTTTGTGGGTGTTTTTACCTGTGGTTGGAGCCTCGGTTACCCTGAGATCCCTTTACACCTAATTAAGATAAATCGCAGAGAAATATACAAAGATGCATAATTTACCCGCTCTTTGACTGATTTAAGTGTATCCCCGCAGGGAACTACACCCATTTAACTAAAATCAAGTTAAAAATCAATTTAGTTACATTAGTGCATTTTCGGTATGGAATAGCCCTTAATTTGAATGGGAATAAAGACCCACTGTGGGCCGATTGATTCTGTTAGGTGAAGGAAAAGCTTTTATACTCAATATAGCTACAAACGAAATCTGTTTCAGAATGCTACAGGATATTATATATGGGAAACATGAGGATCTGTGGGTATAGGCTTGGCTTTTTCCACACAGCTCTGAACATCTTCATTCCTCCTGTGCTTTCAAGCATTCCCACACAGAGAATCCCAGAAAACCCTGGAAAAGGGAGCAGTTTACCTTCCAAGAACCACGGGGGCTTGCTTGCAGTGGCAGAATGTGTGAGGGATCAGAAAGGTCTTTCCAATTTAATGTGTGAGCTCAGGAGACACAGGAGAAAGGAAAAGCCTGCCCTCCAGGAGCATTCAGGGGCAAAATGATGCACACTGGCAAGGAAAGGAGTCAGGATAAGAAATCCCATCTCAGCATGCTGCGTGCCCCCTCAAAGCAGGGACAAGGACTGAGCATAGCATTACAGGTTGAAGGGAGGCAGCAGACCTGTTCGCATCTAGAAGGACGTGGCAGGGAGCGGGTGTCATGTGTGGAACAGCTTGAGCAGCACACATCCCCAGAAGGAGGGCTGAGATGTCCCTTCAGCTGGATCACTTTCCTCCAAGGCACAGAGGGGGCTGATAGGTGTGCTGGCAGAGCCTGGGAACACCAAGTGGTCCTGAGGGCCTGTTTGCAACCACCTCTTGCTAACACAACTCTGGCTCCGTCTGCTGTCCAAAGCAGACCCCACAGTGGTTGTGTCCCATGGGATTCCCATTTGACCCCATTGCCTTCCCATGTTTCTGCGTGTGAGAGAGAGATCAGGCAATGGAGACGGAACAATAATCAGGGATTTCCAGCAACGGTGGTCTGCTCATCCCAACTGCTTAATTTTCACTACTGTAATTTCTTATACCTCTGAAGATAGCTTGCTAATCTTGCCCCCACTATCCTGCTCTTGACCTTCAAACATGGTCCTGGGAACAATGTTATCAAAGATATATGAAGCAAGACTCTAGGTGGCACTTCAGGCTGCATAACTGTGACCTTGTCTATCAAGACATGCAGCATTTAAATCATAAGTTTAATCAGGTAATCCTTAGGCAATCAGGGTGATCAGCAGGAGTGCGTTAGCACTGTGTAGTCCCTGCAGCAATTTCCAGTATATATTTCCAGTGCACCCAGAACTATAGTTCAGTTCCACTTCACTGGCAGAAATCAAGAGAAATCTCAGTCAAGAAAACCAAACTACTCACTGGAATAAATCAGATACAGCCCCATGGAGCTCTTGCAAGACCACAAGTTTGTCACCTATGCAGAAGCAAGAAACCTAACTGTATCTGTAAGCCTCAAAAACGAGAGATGAATGCTATAGTAAAACCACAGGCAATTCAGCAAAACACTGCACCACTCCAATACCTGATGAAGGGGTACACAGGCTGTATATTTTATTTCTGTTCTAATTGCTTTGTCTATTTTCTGCACATTTCATCAGAATAGAGCTAGCGGTATTTACTTTTCTCCTCTCTTTAAGCCCCAGTGACTAGTCAGTGGGTGCCTCGGACATGTGCTTGCTTGACAGTTTACTAAGAATGAAGAAACAGAGCAGCAGTGAAGCATGCTCCAGCATGTTTTTTGGAACCGGGGCCCAAATGCCAATGCATTTCTCAGTGGACATCTGAAGGTGCTTTCCACACCACAATTATCTAATGGCAAAGCTGCCAAAGAAGGACTCTGCCTTTTCTCACCCACAGCTATTTGTTACTCTGCCTCCTCCTTCCAATTTATCACTCCTAAGTGTGCTGATACCCTTTAAACTAAATCACTGAAATAGCTGGTATTAGCAAAACCAGAAAAACCCTTCTGGTCTGTTTTAGACAACACCAGAAATAGCTGCCTTAACGCAACTGTGCCAGGGGACAGGAAACTGCAGTAGAGAAAGGAGCAGAGAGGAAATGCATTGGGAAGGACAAGGACCTCTTCCAAATGTTTTCTTCCTACAGAAGCACTAATGGTGATTAGCAGCCAGCTGTCTATACTAACTGGACAAAAACAATAAAATTGTCTGCTTCCTCCTAGCTTCTCTTCGCTGGATCTGTGTTAGACTAGCTCACAATTCAGCATCATGAAATCCCATAGACTGTCTGGAAAAGGGCACAGAAAGCCTGCAGGTCTCCCCATGCATGGGGTCTTTTGTCTGCTGCAGCGCGTCTCCAAGCCCTCCAGTGCAACACAGCCTTTGCCTCACCATCCTTCCCATGCCCCATGCAAGGCCCCCAGGAGTGTTCCCCCTCCCCTGGGAGGGGAAAGCCTGGTCCTTTACCCTCCGTGCTTCACTAGCGAGCAGCAAAGCTGGGGCAGCTGCTCCAGGAGGATTATAACACCTTCTCCCACTGGGCCAATCCCTCCCCATCGGCTGCTGAACAGGCAGCAGGCAGTTGGCAGATGCAGAGAAAAGCAAAAACAATAAGAAGCGGAATTCCAGCTAGCTTGTTGAGGATTTATAAAATGAGGGTCAAGTTTTGACAAACTTCTTTCACTTCTTGAAAGTAGTGGACCCAATTCAGAGTGGTTCCCACAACAAGCTTTCTGCTATTCTCTCCTAGGGAGAAGGAGCATAACCCATCAAAGCTGACACCTCCATGCACAGTTTTGATATTCCCAGGTATACAGAGATATGAATATACAGAGTAGGGGCAGAACAAAAGCGATGCTGTATTCATTTATTATCAGGTTCTCTCCATCTCCATCTGAGTCCAGCTTGCCATAGCTGCAGAAGCATTGAATAGTCATGGTATTGGGCAAAGTGAGTTCATCTTTCAGCAGAGGGAACATCAACCAGTCCTGCCCTCCCCACCTTAGCCTCTCTGTTTCAACAGCACCAGAATATTTCACCATTATTTTATTGCTCATTACCCTCAGCTTATTGCTCTCACAGTCTAACCATAGTTTACCCCAAGGATATAGTGAAGGTCTACTTCACCCTTTGAGCAAAGCTATGGGCAAACTCCATGGCAGTCCCAATGGGCATTTTGGTCCCTAATTCCCAGTGAGGGTCAGGAAGGCTGGTGTTGAGTCACACCAATGCATGCTCTGCGTGACATGCTTGTGGTCCTACGGATCGTGTGCACCTTCTCACAGTGGAGCCCCAGCACCCTGGGGTTCCTTGGCCAGGTCTCTTCCAGAGTGCAGGAGCCCGAGGGGATGCAGTGTCCCTGGTGTCACTCTGCCCACCTGGGAAACAAGGCAGCCAGGGCAAACATCATTGATACTGGTTGAAGGATGGAGGACAGCAGGTTCACAGGAGGGGCTCCGAGGTCACCCCTAGCATCCTGACTATCTTGTCAAGGCCACCAAGGGAGGACCACACCAATGCCCTGCTGATGAGACAGCCTGGCACTGCACAGCATGCCCAACACCGAGAGCAGGGAGATGTCATTCTAGGGAAGAGGGAAGAAACACAGACTAAATGTGGCAGGTATGAGATAGTACTTGTAGGACCACATCCTGCTTCACAGTGCTGGGTTGGTGCAATATCCCGCTTCTACCTTTGGTACCTACAGAACAGCTCTTCCTTTAAATCTCTTATTGCTATTGTCTCTTTGAGACTGAGTCAGAAACTCAAACTACAGGGTGTTTTATGCTTGTTTTTCTATATATGCAAGATGTAACCTAAAAAATTGGGGGGTTTTGTCCTCTGGGCCAGCTCTGGACAGTCATGTCATAATGAGGAACACAATAAATGTCAGTTTGCCTTAGAAGACACTCATCAGGGATTTAGGTTCACCATCCACAAACAGTATTATCTCCAGCGCCATAATCAGCTTGAAGGAGGAATGGGTTCCTAGGACCTTTGGCATTTCAAGTGAAGTAAAGTTACACAATTAAACTCCAGTTAGGAAATATCCATAACTTACCAACAGGGGAGAGCAGTTAAGAGCCTTACCAGCTGTCAGCACCTGGGAAACTAAATTAAATGGCCAGAGCACTGAGATATGAAAACTGAAGGAAAAATCACATGTGCCTACTTTCTTTATGGCTGCAATGTCATAGGTCATATGTTGTGCTAACCTGTAAGAAATAATAGGAACTTGGAGATAAAATATAGCTCCAAATGTGAACTCGGGCATGGCATAGAAGAAGTTAAGCAAGGACAAACAGATTACTAGTACTCTGAAGTATAAAATCACTCTCCCAGAGACTGCTGTCTAGCAAAGACTACCCTTAGCAGATTCATAAACCAAACCAGCTGTTGCAAAGAACACTGTTAGATTTTTAAAGATGCCAGTTTCCTTGGCTGTAAATAGAAATACAATTTCTTTAAACTAAAACTATTCTCCAATGTAAATTTGTTTGGGGTTTTTTAAAAAACTGAATTAGCAACATATGTAATGACAGCCTTTCAGAGATGTGTGATGCTTATAAAGAGGTTCCTGAAAAATTTGCTATCACTCTTACAAATTTATCATTCCCTTCCTGAATATCAAATTATCTGGGCAATGTAAGGCAAAACAGAAAATAAAGAAGCAACAACTAAAGTGACTTGGGTGGGCTTTATGTAAGGAACTGTGGCCTCACACATAGGAAAGAAGATCTCTTAACCCAAGTTTGTGAAATGGGGATAAGCAGTAGCAGCAGGGACTGGTTCAACCTGTAGTGGAGAAGAAAGAGGATGAATGCAGTGAAGCATCTCCTGACTGAGAGACTGAGGAGCCATAATCACCTCCCACCCCTTCATGAAATGGAGCTACTTGCGTTCCCCAACAGCAGTAGATATGGGACACCAACTATCACGTGTGTAGAGCGGATGTATCATCACTGTGTGGCATCAACAGCCTGATTTGGAGGGTCAGTGAAGGACACAGAGGTTTGGCATCATCCAGCAAGAGGGGCTGGGAAGAGTGCAGGAGCAGGTTTGGGGGAGGACAGCGGTAGCAGGGAAGAGGCTAGTGGGAGCTGGGGTCAAGCTGAGTGTGGCGTGAATTAAGAGCCTGTCTAGAAGCACGAAATGTTCACGCTTCTCAGAAAGCTTTGCAAGCACGGCTAATGAAATAGCAACCCCCAAAATACTTCTAATCCTATTCGTTTTTCAAAGGCATCCATCTTAACAGCAGCTCCTGTCTCAGGGTGCTCCTGTTCAGCGATGGGCAGAGAGTGCCTATGGCCCAAGAGGAGCACAGTGACGCTCTCAGCCAGCACTTGCCAGCCACAAGTACCAGCCTGTCTAATGAGGCCCTCCATCACTCCCTTCCCTGCTGGCTGCACACTGTGGGTGGCACTGGCACGGATGCCTTCGCCAAAACGCTTGCTTCATATCAGGGAGGTGCACTCATTTGTAACTCTGCTCTCCTGGCTCTGCAGGTGCCTCTGGCCATGTTGAGGGGGAGGAAATCACAATGGTTGTGATGGAGCCTTCAAGGGAATGCTGACTCACCTCCACCCAGAGGTTGCAAGAAACATCCAGAAGTCTCTCTCGATGATCTGCTGCAGATGGAGAAACGTAGGCGACTGGCGCAATACCTCCCCAGCCTGCCATGGCTTTGAAATGCCGTGGCCTCACACAACATGGCTAAAACAAATACAGCGATTAAAAACCTTTGCGCAATGAGTCTGGTTCTGCAAACAGACAAATGGGTGGCAGAGCGGTGGCAATGACAAGCGTTGCCTGGTAATCCATTTTCTCTGAGCTATGTAATGGTCACATCTATAAAGAAGTAGTAGAGGAAAGGGAGGGAAGCACAGGAAATCCATTACTGCCATAAAGGGAAGGAAACAGAACAGGAGCCTGGACCCAAATCTGGGTCCTCCTGGATTCCTGAGCTCCTGCCAGGGCAAAATATTAGAAACCAATACCAGGGGTGGAGCAGCGGTAACTGCGTCAGTGACTCATTCCCTTGGGAAAAGCAGAGCCACCTAGACAACTGGCACAGCATCTCGCTGCGTGCGTGGCCTCAGAGAGCTTGCCCATCACGTAAGCAGCTGGCATGCTTCCTGCGATGAACAAAAAATGCAGCTCATTTAGCCTGGCTACCTGAGCGTTATCCCTGTTATTGTCTCATAGAAATGGAAACAGAGTCATCCTGATGAGACTTTTGATCCAAAAAAAGCGTGTAGTATTACGTGAGATATACAGGAAATGGAAGTCCAGATGGAAAAAGATTAAGAATTGCTCTTTGAGTTGTTTAAAATCACAGCTGACCTTATTATTTGGTGTTCAAGCAGGAGAGAGAACTCGGAGACAGGACAACATTCAGGCTTTCTCCTTCCCCTGCCTATCCTGCTGCCGCCCATACAGGATTCTGGTCATGTGCTGCGTTCTCACAGTTCCCACACAATCCCACCCTTGTGCTCCCAACTCGGGGACGAGGAAGCTGTTTATCACACAGCATTCCATTTGTCACATTCGTTTCGGACTACGATAATGCCCAGTTGCGAGCAGCACATTTTAGATCGGCAAATATCACAGCAGTTCTTCTCCAGATGGGGAAATGAAGACTTAGAGGGGTAAAAAGTCTTTCCTTTGGCCCCATAGTGAGTCACTGATCTCCCAAGTTCCAGTGCAAAATTAAACATCACTCCTTAAGCTTGCTTTTAGATTTAGCTTTCCAATATATTCCTCTGAAATCCATAGATGAGAATCATGCCTAACACCTGCACTCAGAAATATATTTTCCTTGCAGGTAGAAGGCAAGGTGGGAGGTTGACTTATGCCTTGGTACTGTAGTTGATCACTCAAAAACCTGTGCGCTTTCAGCATCTGTCTAATCAGAGTTCAGTGGAATGTACATAGAACTGAATCCAATCTGTCTATTTGTAAAACGTGACAAATTTTTGGCATCAGCAATAGAGAAGCCCATGCACCACCGTCTTTCCCAAGCTGGGAATTTTGTGGCCTGATCAGTGCAGCTTGCCTTCCTCTGCCTCATATGTCTCAAGGAAGAAGTTTTGCCTGTAACTGCATCTCTGAACACCAGTGTGGAAGGTCTTTGTTGTGATAGGCTATATCCTTCCTGCACATCTTTTCTTTCTCCTCCGATCCTTTATCCAGTACTGCAAGCCATAGGCAATGCCATAGAGATGCATCTTGACATTGAGTGTTATAGGGGCTGATACTTGAGACAGAGTTCCTTCAGAGTTCAAGGCTGGCTTGCTATGTGTTTTGTTTGCTCCTTGAACCTTCTTAAAGCCACAGCTGGGAATTTTAATAGCTTTCCCAGCTGTCTGTCTGTGATGGGGGAAGACCCAACGTGACTAAAGGCCTGATACAAGTGTGCTTCACTCCAAAGTAAAATAAAAACACCTTCCTGAAAGCAGATGTGTATTTTGGATTTGAAACCACACGGCTGCTGAGATGAGCTACTGTTTAATTTTGGTGGCACCTAGCTGTTCAGTGTGTCCTCCATCTGACCCATACCAGAATGGGTCAGTTAAAGAGAGCTGCTGTAGAAAGACCCTTCTGATTTTGCTGCAGGCTCATGGGAATACAGCCCATTCTCAACACCCATAGCATCGCTTCGTATTTCCCCAAGCCCCACAAGTGCTCATGAGCCCTGACTGGCAGGTTTAGCCTTCACTTCACAGCTCCTGCTTTTGCACTGAATGTTGACATGCTCTAAAGTGTCCAGGGTCTAATGCTACAGCCTGCTACAATATTATTATTCCTGTGGATAGGACAATTATTAGTATTTTACTATGACTTTATTTTCTTGGTTCATCATAGCAAACAAACAAGAGTGTGATCTATGGCAGTTTCCATTTCAGTGTCTCTGCAGCTCTACCGCAGAATGCCATCATCCACACCTCTGATCCCTGAGAGTCCTGTTAGCGCATCTTGTTGGCAGCAGAAGTATTCTTCCACTGCAGGTTTGATCCAAAACAGCATATTCCACCATCTGCAGCTACCTGCTGGTGTCCAAGACGTAGTGAGGTGGTTGCTTTCTTTATCCAATAGCATTCGCCAATATTTATCTCTGGCACCAAGCGCTGAGGCTATTTTTGCTTCTGCCAAGTCGAGTTAACATGTCTTTTGTTACAGGCACTTGGTAATGAGCAGTTTGTTGTACTCAGAAGAGGTCGCCAGGCTTAGGCAAATGCAGCATTTGCCCATGTGGAGGGTGGCCCCCAGGTCAGCACCTGGAGGGGGGTGAGGCACCTGCAGCACTGACACCACCTCTCTCCATGCAGTGTAGTGGCTGCTGCTCCCCCTTCGCCCTTAGTGCAGTGGTTATGTTACACAGGTGCCATCCTGGCCAAATCACTGTCTCTGTTTCAAGGTGAAATATGCCTGGAAAACATCCCAGTCCTTTGAAAATATCTCGATAACCTTTCAGCAGTCCAGTCCCTGCTCTGACTCTTCATGGGCCAGCTTTTCTGCTTTGCCTATGTGGACATAGCCTACCCCACCTCAACTCATGTTCAGGTTATTTGTTATTAATATTTTTTTTCTATCTGGTATCTTACTCTGGAGAGTATTTATTCCCTTTTTACTTGTTTTCTTGCACAATTTTTTTTCCCTCCTTCCACCTCCAAAGCACAAGCTGAAGAAGCACTCCATCTGTGCTGTGGTTGTGAATTGGTGTGCACTTGCCTTCTACATAGCCACATCTCTCCCAACACCAGGATGAGCTCTTCAAGCACCCTCACACAAGTTACTGTTTCTTTCAAGCATACCACTAATTCCCTTTTTTGATAGATGATCTGTTAAGAAAGGAATCAGACAGTGTCTTTGCAGGCAGTATTCTGATCTACGCATGACTTAAATTCAGTTACACTCTTTGAGGAGATCCTTTATTTATGTTTTATTCACCAAAGAGAAAAGGTTACAATCTATTGTGATTTTTTTCTGGATCTTATATGAGTCCTATTGATGTGCCTGAAAGCCACTGCAGTATATCCATGACTGGTACTAGAGTGGTTGTTATGGGTTTTGTTTCTCTCCCTTTTCATCTCATTTTCCCATTGTCCAAGAAGAATCTAGTTGATAAATTTGTTCCTTTTCATACATATCCTCTCAAATATTGGAGTCTTGGATAATGTTCTTGGTCTTTCTTCCTCCTTCCTATCTCTTTTCCTTGTAAATAAGCATGATCACAGCCTTCATTTCTGACTACATGCGTAGAGGAATCAGACCACCTCTGAAATCATGTTCTCCATGAAAAGGAGATGAAAAGGCCTAACAAGCAAAAATGACCTGGAAAAAAGAAAATGGAAGAACCATGGATCGCCGCCAGCAGGTCTGCTGAGGACCCAGCCTGCTTGCCAGCAACCGAAAAGCTGCTCACAATTGTAGGTGACTAAACCTAGGGCACAGTTTCAATGTCTGCCAAAATCAAGAGCAGGCCAGAAGATGGCACATAGTGATTGCTGGACTTGTCTTCCAGGTCTGCTGACTGTTCCCAATCCTGCGCCTCAGTTTCCTGTTTCTGGAGTAGGAAGAGCTGCTAAAGTTTGTTGCAAAAAAACAGAACACCCTTTATGTATGCCAGGAAATTAGCAAACACGGCAGTGGGAAGGGATCAATAGAACAGATCGTAATGATGAAAGAACTGAACTAAATGTCTCTTCCTTCAAATGCACAGCCAAGACTGAAGGCTGGCAGAAACCAATGAAAAGATCCTCTTCCCACAAAAAGTACAAAGTGTTCAAACTATTTGCATTTTATCCGTAAGTGCAAATAAATGATAGAGAAACAGGCCCAGTTTCTGTATTGTAACCCTTGCCTCCTGCTTTTCCCTACAGAAAAGTGTAAAGCTCTTCTACAGGGATAGTTTACAGAGATGACCTAGACACTGAACCCAAGAGTCTGGCCTGGATTCCTCCTTGGGGATGGGCAACTGCCTCCCCTTCCTTGCCAGTCACCACGTCCTTTATTGGACCTAGTCTCAAGCACATGCAGATCCCTATTTATCAAGCTACTTCCCAGCTGTGTCTAAGCATACTTTGATGAATTAATGCATAGGACATTAAAAACTGTAACTATATAGAAAAGAATATAATCCAAAATATATTTAGCAGTCTAAACAGATTGTACTGTACCATATGAACATCTGGATCTACAAAGAGATGTTTGCTTCTGTCTCCATCTGTTTAAAAACTAACCTTGTTTACTGCATTCAAAATTGTTCCTTTCACCCCCATGCCTGTACATGAGGAGCAGCAGGACCACAGAGCACCTTGCTGCATTCACAGGTCACACAAGAGCTTGGCCTTAGCACACTCACAACCAGACGTGGCTCCAAATGTGGCTGTGCTGGCTTCACACCACACAGGTATGGATCTGCCACCAGATCCAAGGAGAACAGATCATGCATCAAAGCCTTTCTCCAAGGTGCTGTACAAGCACTGGAAAGAAAGAGTACCTCGAGCCTAAAGAAGAGATAAGACACGTAAAACAAGAATGCTAAAGAGATTTCAATAACATTAATGTTCCTTAGATATTCCTTCCATGTGCTGTTTTATAAATTAAGACTTCTAACCAGCATTGAATCAAAATGTACCTAGGGCAGACGAATCAAAGAATAGGCAAGGGGTAGTAAGAGGAATGAGTATTTTATCTTCCAGAGAGAAGATTCTTCTTTTGACCACAGAACAAGATCAAACTGGTTTAATCACAGAATATAAACTCTAGGCTAAAAAACAGATCTAGTGTGCCTAGAAAGAGGACAATCATTTAAGTACACCCAATTACTGTGTTCATAATAAAGTAGCTTTTTTTAAAATGATAAAAGACAGGCAATGGCCCAAGGCATGTTTCCTCTGAAACTCAATCCATGCTCCTGTTCAAACTTACAGGTGCAATGATCCCTTTGCTTCTAAGTAGTGAATGAATTTTGGGCACAATTAGTCCTCACATGCTCACTGCTATTTCATTTTCTTGCCATTTTGAAACATTCAATATTGGGATTACTTTCTTTCTATTAAGTCTATACGACTTCTTTCATTCACTAGGTGTTTTGCTTCAGCTGTTTTATTCAGTCATTAACATTTTCAGTAAAATTCTTTGAAAACCAGTTCCTTACAGTACTTTGGATTGGTTTTCTGGAAGTGGTAGATCCCAGCTTATGTCAGAGGTCAGCACAGACAAGCAGAGCTGCTTCCAGAAAAATTAATTTGCAGAATTTTGTGTGCAGGACAGAGCAGAAGAAGAGTAAAAATGAAGTGCAGACACTCACAATGATATACACATTCATGAGAACCAAGATTCTGGGAACACCTATTATAATATTTCTTCTTATGAATACTTTAAAAATTAAAATCTTCTTGATATATTCCTTCTCTCCCACTCTCAGGAACAGTTACTGTCGCAGATACTTTCTTTAGAAAGTTTATATTTGACTCCACATTTCCAGAACAAAGCATTTGGCCTCAGTTGTCCAGGCATCTGCACATGTGCACTGGTCACAAGAAACTCAGGAGGATAATGCACATGTAGAAAGTTATTTTTAGGTATTTACTTATGCAGTTTTTTTCAGGTTGATAGAAACTATTTCTTCCCAAAGAAAGAAATGCTACTGATGGACAATCTACCTCCATCTTCTTGTGAGAGTAGTGTCTATGCTTCCTCAAACACGTAGCTTTTACATAATTGAGGTTGACTTACTAGAAAAGATCATGTACTCTCACTAAGTGGTGCAGACCACGTTTAAAGAAAACATACAGAAAGAGAGAAAACAGTGTGTTGCTACTACTGTCATCTGTGAAAATTTTTGCCTTTACCTCTTGTCCAGTTTTGGATTTAGTTTCTAATCCCTTTAACAGGCTTTTCCAAATCCTGAGTAGTTTAAACTATTATTTAATATGTTCTTTGCTAGAAGGATTTTCTGCCTATGTCTATGTACATTATAATATGTATGGGTATACACATAACATTATTACTCCCTTAGTGGCAATTAAGCAGCATAATCCACCTCAAAGATATTTACAACAATTTAAACTACCCTGAATCAAGGAGTTTAGAGGATTAGACATGAGATTTAAGCAGTTACTGAGAGGATAAATTTTACAATTTCTGTGCATTGTAGCACTGTTTGACTTTAAGACCAGAGAACGGAGGGTTTGGAAGTGATTGAAGCACAGAAGGACATGAATCAAAAGTTGAATATGAATCAAAAGCCCAGAATAGTTTGTTTGTTGAGAACTTTTAACTTCCATGTTTAGAGGAGGGTAGACAGCTAGCTCCTTGAGCAAGTTTGTTCAACTTCCTTGCAATCTCCTTTCATCTGTAATTTGAGGACAGTCTCTGAGCGTGTGTGTACTCCCACACCATCTCCAGTACCCTGCATGTCTGTGTTGTGATCAGGCACAGTGGGCCTGGCTTAAACTGAAAGCTCTGGTATCTTCAGTAACATATGGCATGCTCTGGGACAGAGGGCACAAACTAGCACTGAATATTCAAGCCACTCTGAACTTATCAAAGGAAAAAAGTACCCAAAGATAAAAATTTGCCTATGCCGAAGAAGGACTGAACTCATGCAGATTGAACAACCCTGCTGTTTGATTTTTCCAATGTCTGTGTAGTGAATCAGCACACCAGGATTGTTTATGGGCACACCCTGACTTGTATTTATATCAACACATTTATGTTTTTTACTCTCAGACTCCTCAGTTGAAATAGTGTTTGGCTGAAAGTGTCTGAGGAAAAGCTAGCCCAATGTATTTATCTCTTGCACCATCCCTGGAGCCAGTTCCTCCAGTCTACCTTGTCAATGGAATAAAAGTAAGCTCTCTGAAGCTGCCCCTCTTCTGTATGTAACACCTGGGATATTGTTTATTTTCCCTCTCTCTCTGCCAGTGAGAAGCTACCACTAAAAAGTGACAAATAGGGAAAAATTACTGTTGCCACCTGGTGAACTAAATATACCTGCCACGTAATTCCCCAATAAATTCCTTGTATTACTCTCAGAGGGCTTTTTTCCCCCCCAAAGTTATTTTTTCATGAGTAGTATCTTATATACAAAAATGCATCAACCTTCCTGTCACACCCCAGGTGTCAGCTCCTATTATCCACTCCAGAGGAGAGCAGCAGAGCCAGAGCAGGAAGCGGAGCTCTCTGAGGGCGTGGACTTTCCAAGCTGCCAATCTCCCAGGTGTGACTTTGCCCAGCAGTCCAAGGGCAGCCTTGCCAGCAGTCCATGGAGTGGCCCCCAGAAGCTGTGGTCCTGCTCCTTCCCCACGCACGGCTCTGGCAAACTCGGGAGCAGCAAAAACATACCCTGTGCACAGTCAATTCTGCATTGCTAATGAGAGCATGCAGCAGCTTCTTTCTGAATGGACGTTTCCTTCTTTTTCTAAGAAATGTCTTATAACATATCTGTGTTTGCTGCTTACTAGAAAGAAGGGAGGAATAGGAAAATGTGTGTGGAAGACATGAGGGTGGAGAGGCTGAGCACAAGGAAGCCCTGTATGACGAGTGCCATGTCATGTATTTATATCAGCTTCACTTTCTGGAGATCCGCACTTGGTCATTGAGGGCACAAGCACCCTGTGGTCTCCAAATGGCAGCAGGAAATTCTCATTACAGCTCCTCCTTGTGACTGTGGCTACTTCACTTAAGAAAGTCAATCATTAAGGGGAACAATCTATTTGCAAAGCTTGTAAAAGTTCTAACTCTGTGGTGTTTTTCCTCTTAAAAAATATAAATTATTTCAAACTACCTTTAGGTGCCTGCAGCAGTACCATGAGACAGTGAAATGTCCCATTCACATACCAGAAGGAGAAACAATCTTTTGGATACGGCAGTGGATTTCATGCCTAAAGCGCTCAGAAGTTTATTGCATTTACTGGGGAGTGGGGACGGAAATTACAAAAATTATGATAAATAGCTTGCCATAGCCCATCTACAGATTTCACCTGCTGACATGGTTTAGTGGGCAGACGCTAATACCACCCTCGGGAGGAAGAAGGAAACCAGCGCTGGGACAGGAAGGGGTTAGGCAAGATTTAAGTGAGTGTACAGGAAGCAATAAAGGTTGTGGAGATTTAGCTCGGTTCTGGTGAGTGTTTGATTGAATCCTTGGTTAAAGAACAAACTTGACAACATTATCTGTTTTTGCTGTAGGAACAACTGTTCACTTGTCTAAATCCTGCCCTCAGCACTGATATATATCAGCCTTCAATTTACTCTCACTTCCATTCGAATCACAGTATGAATCAAGCACATCGCCCCTGCTACTATGCAGATGGTGTGCAGAAAAGACTACGCAGTTTGTTTTACGGATTTTTAATTTTTTTTAAAATTTTAATTAGGCCTGATTTGTTCTTCCATTTCCTGCCTAGGGTGAATTTAACACAGGTGGTGTCTTCCAGGGAAGGGCAGGCAATTTGGGTGAAACCTCAAAGCTGCCTGAACTCGCCGTGCTCACGGCTGCCAAGCTGAGCCCGCGTTTTACAAGCCCGAGTTTGGCAGACAGCAATGCCAACGGGACCAGCCCTGGGAAGGGCTCTGGGAGCTCAGCCTCGGCCGCCAGCAGGGGAGCCTGGCCAGCCATGCCTCAGCAGCCCAAGCCAGCGTCAGGTGCCAGAGCAGATCAGATCAGAGGTCCAGCTCGCCTGAAATCCTGCCTCTTCTGCTCACCAGGAACACATGCAGAAGAACCCCCCTCTGCAAAGGACAAATGCCCATCTGAAAACATGTTCAGCAGTTCAGTTTCACTGCAAGAGGAAAGTACTCATTGTCACAAGCCCTGAAGCAGAGATCTGAGTTATTAAAATAATATTACATTAAAATATGAGTTAATAGATTAACTTTTACCCTGGATAGTTTAACTGCAGATGTAGGCAGTATCGATTGCAATGTCTAACATTTGTTAATCCTGCTGAGCCTTTTACCTCAGTATTTTCTCAAGGCCATGGCAGAGACACTGTCTTAAAAAAGCATTTGCTGGTTTAGATTTAAACCTGTTGCTTTTATTTCTGTATCTCTCTCTGATATTTATTACAAAAGAGGGTACATAGGAGTGACCACATGACCCCTTAGTACCATCTGTTATTTTATATACTGCAGTGACATCTCTTCCTTGCCACCTTCCACTACTCAATCGTCCATATCTTCATCTCAAAGTGTTTCCATACCTCTTCATCACAGGTTTTGTTACTCTTCTCTGGACGTAAAAATATGTCAGCCATATAATCTTTTATGAGGTGAAGCTACCCTTACCTAAAAACAGCATTCTAGCTGAGGACATGCCATTGATCTTTCCATAAAAAGGCATTGTAATTCTCACAGCACTATCCTTTATGCCTCCCTTAATAGGAGGATAACCTGATTCTGGGAACCTATTCCCAGGGAGCAGCTAGCTGGAAAGAGGTTCAGGTTCTCTGAGTTTTCACCAGAACTTTTTATAATGCAGCAGAGCCCAAAGCTACGTCTGTCAGCAAGGTCACCTTTGCCATGCATACGTGTAAGGTTCTGTCCCACTGTCTCCACCCTGCTCCATGTGAATTTTGGTTGCCACGCATGGCCTTTGTTTGCCTGCCCAGAATAAAGTGCTGAGCACCATTGTTGGCTGGGCATTGTCCCCCGTGCTGCGGAGGTGGCCGCAGTGCAGGAACAAGCAATAGCAGCAGTTGCAGGGGGCCCGGGGCAAAGGTGGAGGTCATGACCTCTTGTGTATCATTAGGCAATTAGCCGGGGCCCTCTCTAACCTCTCAAAACACAAGGCCCTGGGCAAACTGTCCTCCCTTAGCCAACCATGGCTGACCCTTCTCTATCCATAGCCACGCTGAGAGTGTTTTGACACCCTCTCAGATATTCTTCTGTTCTGCATATGATCAACACTATTACACGCTTTTCTATCTGCGCCTTGCAAAGTTGCCAGATTTTGGGGCACTGGAAGACGACCTTATTCAAAGAATTTCATAGAACTGGCACTCTCAGAGCTGCCATAGAAACAGGCTGGGTATTTATAGGTTTTGTCCAAGGTGCCGTCCCATCTCAGGATCCTGCTGTCTGTATCTAAAATGAAATGTTTTCACCCAAAAGGGCTTAGAAAACAGTGGCCAGAACCATGTGTGAAATGAGAAGATACAGAAGGGAAAGATTTAAGGATTTAGATGTAATTGAACCTAGCCAACTCAGCTAAGCAGGCCACATTGAGGTAATTCCTGACTCCCTTGAAAATCGACTCAGATTTGGTCATAATAAAACAGGCAAATATCAAATGCCTTTTTCTAATTTTAATTCTCTTCACATTTGCCAACTCAGTCCAAGAAGTTATGTGCCCAAGTACAGCTGGTATGTTTCTGACTGTACATCCAAAGGCTAGATGGTCTGAATATGCCATTTCTGAGACAGTGGGGCTTTCTTCTAGTGTAATTGACACCAATGTCCTTTGCAAGAGACAGTGAAAACAAAGGAAAGGGGGGATAAAAGGAAAGATGAAGGAAAGAAAGAGGAGTCAGTCTGACAGAAGAGGAGAAATCAGAACACCAGATGTATGCTACATGTATAGAATTTTATTAGATTACCCTGTAAGCAATGGTGTAATTTTGTGTATGGCAGTACAGGCCCTTCCCTCTCAAGGCTATGGCAAGAGAGAGAAAAGACGGTCTTGTTGTTAAGGTAGTGACACAGAATTCAGGAGATCTGGCTCCCATTCCTGGCTCTGACACAAACCTTGTGTAAATCACTTAATCTCTCTGTGCCTCTGTTTCCCATCTGTGAAAGAGAGATAACACATCCTTTTTCTCACCCCAGTCTGTCTTGTCTATTTAGATTATCTGCTTTTCTGAGCAGGGAAAGCTTCTTACTGCATGGGCTTGGGTTTTCAGTTTGTTTGTCCTCAGCGCTTTTTGCTGGATCTTTTAAGACCAGAGGGAACCAGAGTGATCATCTGGTCACAACCCCTTATACAAGACAAGTCCTGGGAGCTCCCAGAATTAATTCCTGTTTCAGAAGCTGAGATTGACAAAAGAATAGACTTTAGGACAAATGTGTGTGTGTGTGTGTGTGTGCGTGTGTGTGCAATGTAAAAAAAAGAAGAAAAAAAAAATCCCCATATCCAATGTAGTTCTTTGTAAACAACTATCAGGAAACTTCAGTGATAAAAACTGGTGCTTTTTTACTTGCTTCGTTTTGTCAAGACTCTTTTCGCACTACCAGAATGATGCTTCCACCGCTCGCTGTTATCCGTGCTGAACTTGAGAGCTCTCTCTAATCTGTGTGTAGGTACTTATGGTGGGACTTATTTTCCCTAACTTTTACTACGCCTGTAACCCAACCCAGCTGTCCCAGTGCTGGAAGAACCTGAATACAGGAATTCATACCAAAGATCTTGGATAACTGTCTTGAAATAGGATAAAATGGTCTCTGAAGGGGTCTGCATTGTCTTTCTTCTGCATGGACCTTGGATAAAATTGTTATCCCTATTTGCACCCTTAGGATAATTCTGGAGCAGTTACATGATGTTCCCCACTCTTCTTGACATAGCATTTCTTTGCAGAATTTATAGTCGAGATTCATTGCACTTCATGATGAGAGCACAATTGTGATTGTAACTCAACTTCAGCTGCGATTGTTGCTCCTGTTAACGTGTATTCAACCCCTCCTTTCTCCATCATCACTATACACCAATAATTGGTGACATCCAGTGAGATAAGTAGATTTGAAATATTTTCAAGAGAGAAAAGAATTCTATTTTGAATTTTTCTAACCTGAACAAGCTCTAACCACTGAGTAATTGAATAAAAGACCTTTTCCTGTGGTCATATGTTAAAGAAAGGCTGCATCTGCTTTTGCATTTTGTGCACAGACTGATCCTTGAAGTGTGCCATAAGCACACTCCTTGGATCAAGCTCTGTACGGGAAACAGACAGACAAATGTATAGTTATGACATTGATACTGAACCGCTCAACCTTGTCAGGATTGAGGTGTCTTCTGGGAGTGCACAAAAGCAGAACCTCAGTTGCCTTGGAAACTTCTCCAGCTGAAAACCAAGTAGATTAAGGCAGTTCTGGGCAGCCACCGAGCTGAGCTTTCAGGATTGCCATTTCAGATTCAGATGCCTAAACTCCTCCTAACTTCTCTTAAACCACGGTTTGCAGAGACAGCCTCTATTTGAATAATCAAAATGTCAAGGCACACAAACACCTTACAGAAGACTAAATCTCTTACATATCAAAACTGTGAATTAAATAACCCCATTTGAAATCTGCTTTGAAATGATATCAAGATAGTTTGACATGAACCATCCTGATTGTCTTTAATTGTATCACCTTCTTTTAATTCCTTATTACTCAAGGACCCTATCAGCCATTCCATTATTTTGCTTGGGATCGAAGGCAAGCTGACAGGCCTATAATTACTTGGGTCACTGCATTTACCTTTTTTAAATATTGGTACAACATTAGCTTTCTTGTAGTCCTTTGGAACATCCCCAATGCTCCATGGCTTGTTAAAAATCAAAATTAATGGTCTGTAGTGCTCCTTGACTATCGATCTTAAAATCTTGGATGTAAATTATCCAGACCTACTAATTTTAATGTATCTAACTTTAATATCTGCTGTTTAACACATTCCCTTAGTTACTGCTAGAATGAAAAGCATTTCATCATCATTCTGTCCTGAATCATCTGGCTTTTCCCCAAATACCGACCAGAAGTATTGATTGAACACCTCTGTCCTTTCTGCGCTATTATCGAGAATTCTACCAGCTAATAAATGATTAATACCATATCTAGGACAGGTTTTATACCTGAAATCCTATGAAATCCTGTAAAATCTCATTTTGTTCTGTTTAAGCATTGCTACTTGTCTTGGTTTTTTTGCTGCTAAATTTTCTACCACTTTTGCCTTCACCTTGTGGTGCTTGTTACATGCTCCCTTTCTTATTTTCCTGTTTACAGATTTACTCCCCTGGTTTAGGGACTCATAGCAGTTCTTTGTTTTACGAAACCGACCCCTTGGAAGGCAACATGGAGGTGCTCGTGTCCATTAAACTGAAAGGAGGATAAAGGACCTGTCTTTGCCTTTCTTCATCTAAACCCTTTTGAAACTTGGCCTCAGGCACAAGTCTATTGTATCCAAGACTGCATTTCCCTGCATTCTTGGAATGAACCATCATTTTGTTAAGTGAATGAATCAGTATTTAGCCTGTGATCCAAAACTTCAGCTGATTAATGCTATTGAAGAATTTTCTGACATTACAGGAAGAAATGAAGTGAAACTGGGCTCTTCCTAAAACTTCAGGCACGTACTGCTGATACATATAGTAATCTTTTGGAACCAACAACAGCAGATCATCTTTCTGTTTCCACCGAGGAAGCTCACATTCTCCTCTTGCAAAATCTCACGATTCTTCCCCTAAGTGAGCAACGGACCTCCAACAACTTCCTACAATGCGGAGCATGTGCCACGCAGATGAGCAGCTCTGATCTTATGCAATAATGAGCAGCAATGCTTACGTAGACATGCCTTATTTTTTAAGCACTTCACAGGAAAATAAGATAGATGACATTTTTTTGCTCAGTCCAGTATTTGAGACAAAATAAGCATTACAGTTAGTTGTGAGTTAGGAGAAAAAGGGAATTTTCTAGAGGGAGGTAGCAAATTTTGTGTTGGACTTTGGGTAGATCCCTTAATGTCATTACTATGTAAGTAGTTTAACAAGCTTTACCTATGGCATATATGGACCAGACAATAAACTGGAACTGAACTATATTGCTCCTTCCAAGCCAACATTCACATCACTGAGATGCATCACTAATTGTTTTCATTAAATAAGACTGATTTTTTGCATAATCGGCTCCCTGAAGGACTCGGATTGCTCTACGCTTCCGTGGAAAGGAATCAGCACTTGGTCCCTCTAGTACCTGCAGTGCTGATGAAAGGTGTCATTTCTTTCTCATTATTAAAGCTACAAAAGCTGAGGTGCAATGTATGAGACTACATCCTGCTAGCAAGGGGAGTGAGCACTGAAGTGACAAGGTTCCAAAAGCTGCAAAAGGGATGCAAAAGTGAAAAAGAAATAGCACTAATTCAGAGAAATCCAGAGTAAAAGAGAGAGCTCCTCGCTTGACCTATCCAGACCTATGAGGAAGTATGGGAATTTTCAAAGTATGACTGATCTCACCACCTTCCACAATGCAAAAGCAAGTCCCAGAGCAGGCTTACAGTGGAGATGAAAATGGCTGTTGTATAAGTAGCTGCAACTAATAAATTCAAAGCAAGGCAATACCATTTGTAATAAAATATCAAAATTAATTTACACGGCTAGAGTAGCATTAGGAACAATAACTAAGCTGCAGAAACTCTTTGGAGGCTCACAACTGTACAAATGAAACCTCAACCCCACTGAACTTAAAGGGAGTGTTCATTTATGAATTTATACAAAGAGCAAAACCAACTTCTGCTGACAATACTTTGTTGTTTAAAATGGCAAACACATGGAAAGAAGAACAAGTCTGATGTTCCAGAGAGGCGTTAGGGCATGCCCACTTGTATCAAGATGCAAAGGTGGGGCCTTATCAGAAAACTCTTCAAGGCAGACACATTTTTTACTTAACCACTTTAAAAGATGCCAGCATGTTGAAGTTGCAGTCATTTCTGAAAACGAATTAAGAATATGTTAAAGCACAAATTAAGCAAATAAAAACTAGGAATCACAGCTTCCTAATGTGTAGAAAATGTCTTTTACAAGCAAGTGCTGGAAGGAAAAGGTTGGTAGCTTGCCTAATTTTAGAGCTGAGGGGCCTACAGATGCTGACAGTTGTACATCTGCTTTGCTTGTCTTCTGATGGACAGGAATCAACTCCAGTCCAGGAGCCCTGCAGGCACAAGTCCAAGGTAATAATCTCAAAGTGGCACAGCTGTGGTTCTTGATCAGTTCAAGTGTGTTTTGCAGTCATGATCAGCAGCAAGACCCTACAGCCAAGGGGACTTCCGAGTAATCTGAGTTCCCAGCTGTGGCAATAAACAAATCATCAAAGGATGATAAAGTCAATATTGCTTGGTTGTCTTGGGAACCAGACAAATGCCCAGACCTGTTCCCTTTGGTAACAGAGCAGGGTGATAAGTCACTGTTACTTCCCTCCTGTGAAGCGTTCCCAGAGCTCCTGCTCCATCAGCTATGTGGGATGTGCCTTGCAGGTTTTGGTGAGATGAGCATTTC
The DNA here is from genome assembly GCA_013397755.1 of Cnemophilus loriae. Lineage (NCBI taxonomy): Eukaryota > Metazoa > Chordata > Aves > Passeriformes > Corvidae > Cnemophilus > Cnemophilus loriae. Next base: position 571,252 of record VZTF01001123.1, read on the forward strand.
AGTGCGTGGCTTGTGTAATCAGAACTTTGGTTACAAACTTGCAATAAGCATGCTCAGAGACAGGATGTAGCTGTTTGGGTTTGGCACCACAAGAACGCAGCTGCTTCAGTGCTGGCCCGCAAGTGGCTACCTTGGTGTGTGGGTGAAGAAGAGGTGGGATTGCCTGCACCCATCAGTGTAGATGAAACTGGATGACTCAAAAGCGGACGTCGGATTAGAGCCCCCTACATCTGATTCACAGAAGTATCCTTTAACCACCAGCCACTTCTCAGAAAATGTGCCTGAATAAAATACTCAAACTGCATTCTTAGAATGGGGGAGGGGGGGAGAAAAAAAAGCAGAAGAATCTATTTTAAGAGAACCTCACTGCTCACCTGAAGGACCCTTCCAAAGTCAAAACAAAACCCCAGGTTCAAACTGCTCTAATCCAGTTTGACCAGCAGCATCCGAATAAAGGCAGACCAATAATCCCTTCTCCATGTCCAAATATTACCTTGCATAAGTTCACTGTCTTGCACTTATTTCTCATTCATCTGAAAACTACTTCTGTTAAACTACTCAAATCAGAAAAACACAACACAAGCATAGAAAGAAAGGGTCCAAAAAATCAGTCCTACAGCTGTTGTAACCACTTAAACATTTCAACAGTGTTTATAAATGTATGCCAAATGGGAATTATTTCTCTCATAATATTATGATTAGTATAGTAAAGAACTCCAGTTTCAAAAAAAATTGTGTAGCATCACTCATAAAGGAATATTAAGCAAAGAATATTTGCCCTAATGTTTTGGTCCAAAGATTCCAGTAATGACAGTAGAAATCCAAATATTGACATTAGTCTAATTTCTCTGATGTTATCTAACTGAGAGATACTGTAACATTCCTCTGTCACAAATCATCATTGAGACACTTCAGAAATTACAGTAGTGTGGCTAGCTTTTTCCCTTTTTACATTAAATTCTTCACAGACTTGAAGTGTAAAATGTGTAAAACAAGAAGCAATTCTTTAAAATTTCTATTGACACCTAGAATAAGAACATCTTAGTAAGACGTCCAGCAATACCTTAACATATGCTATTAAAAAGAAAGGGGAAAAAACCCCTAAATTAAGTGAAAAGCAAAGGGAAAATATTCTCTTAAGGAAAAAAGTCGTGTATCAATAGTTCCAACAGAGGAAAACAAACGCAGATTTAGGAAGACTGAGAAGAGGAACTTTATTTATATTGACTGGGGAATATAAGGATGACAAGCAGAATATATACCTCAAGACATCAGAAACCAAAGAGTTTGCTGCCCACTGTCGAAAAGGCAATCTCCAGCTCGCAAAAAACTACCCTAGGTATGCTCTGCAGGCTAACATTTCTGACATTTAAGGAAACATCTTCCAAATATAAAGCAGTAGGTGACAGAAAGCACAAATTATTTGAGCCTTCGTCTGAAAATCAACAAAATGCAGACCCAGAAGATCGGTTGAATTTCTAAATATTTTCTAATCTCACTAATTCCTCATCAGTCTCAAAGGCAAAAGATTACCAACACTCAAGCTGAACAAGAATGATCTAAGTGATATTCAACAGGGATTCAGCATACTCTCTCCTTGAGTTTAAAATATGGCTGGTCATCTTTGCTTTAATGCCCTAGAAGTCTCTCCTACATAATATATGTTATCAAGATTGAGTAAATTACGAAAGAAGCATCATGCATAATTCTAATTCTCTTCTCACAACAGGATGTTTATTTCCTGTTTCGAGATAGCAAAAAGGATTTCCAGTTATCATATTACAGCAATTTACAAAAAATGCCTGTAGGCAGGAAGTTCATGAAGAGTGAAACTGGCTCATAACTAGGTTAGCACATGTGAATGGACTCTGAAATGTAAATTTATCTTGTAAAAAGAAAAAAAAAAAAAAGAAAAAAAGAAAGGAACATCAGCAGATATACCCAGGTATTAAATGAACCAAAGGTCACAGTGGCAAGATTACTGCCTAGAACAAGAGGTCCCTGGTTGGGGATGGAACATCCAGGCACCCATTGTGAAACTAATTACAATAAAGCTAAGCCAGTCTTTTAAATAAATAACTCTTTGTGTCCTAAGGAATAAAAGAGAAAAGGCCTCATCTTTCAGTCTCTGACTTTTCATCAGCCCCTTTGGGCAGAACTGGATCCTCACTCTGACCTCCTGCAGATGCCCATGCACGTGCCTGAGGCTGTCTGAGAACAGGGTTTGGCCTCTAGTGGACTTCAAGCAAAGTTATGCGCTTGCAGAGAAAATTCAGACTTGCACAGAGGCTGGAAACTTACAGAAAACATAAGCCCCAGGGAAAATGGAGTGGTCTGAAAACATTGCATACACTCTTCAGAAGATGCAACCTGAAGACTTGTTCTTTGAAGGTGGGATGGCATCCAGGGAAATGTCCTGGAGCTTAAATATCCTGTTCCTTTTGGAAGGTTCGATGTGGAGGGGTGGTGGGTGCTTGAAGCATGCCATGCCTGCTCTATACTTGGCAATTGACCCCAAATGGCAGTGCAACAATCCTAAACTCCTTTAGTGTGTGGAAAGCCAGAGCCAGTCTTTGTAGTCTCTTCCCTTCCCACCTCCATCCTAGCATGTCCCTCGAAGGGAGGTATGGGCCCTGCTGAAAGCCAGTTTCCAGGGCTGCTGCAGAACCACGTAGGGTGTCCCTCTGGACTCCTGTGATGTGTGCGGGTGGTGTAAGCAGCCACCTGCAGTCCTGCCTCCGCTCTTACCAGGTTCTGCTCTGGACAAAGCAGCACTTCCTCACTGACAGCACAGATAAAGAAAATTATCACTGGGAAATGAAATTCCTCCAGCTTCAAGTGCATGTGCAAAAGAATCATTAATCAGCTGTGTGAAGGAAGGATGGATGCTCTGGTCCACTGTAGGCATACATGTAATCTGAAGGTGCAGTGCAACATCACAGATACCATTAATTAGAAGAGCAGCCATTCTCTGAACTTTGAGCTCCTTTTTCATTTTACTTTATGAAACCCACCTGGCACGTAGCTTACGGATCGGGCTACCTGCCATTCTGATGATTACACCAGGCTGTCAACATTTCCACAGAGTTCTCCAGGAACACATGCCTGGGAAACTACAGGGGAGTGTTTAGCAGGTATGGACAAAGCCTCAAAGATAATTCACTAGAACCAGGGAGGCATCCATCTTGCAATAGGATGAAATTAAATATAGAGCAAATATCACTAAAACAATCTCATCCTTTTCAGAAGCTGATCCTCAGCTGTTATCAACTGAGAGAATTGCACCATTTTGCAAAGAGCAACCTCAGACTCAGCTGGGTATCTGACTGAAAGATTGCAACATATTAAGTACAAGTCAGAGAATTGGAAATAAATTCCTCTCACTGAAAGTGGTGTAAACCTGGAGTAATACCACTGATGTCAGCTGAGTAACACAGATTGCCACCACTGTGCTTTAAAGAACTTGGTATTTGATCTCATTTTTTTTCACGAATTCACCTTAGAAGCCCATCAGGCATAGTCAGTTCTTTTGTCTTTGCTATGCTGCTACTGCTGTAATTAATCTTTTTCCAACCACCCTATTGGCAATTTCCCTAATGCACACATCCTCCCTCTCCCTCCCTCCCTCTCCATCTCTTTCTCCTCCAATTCCTCTCTGCTGTGCACTTCCTCCCTCACCAGCCTTTTGGGAACACATCATCTTTTCTCTTAGCCTGTGAGCCAGATTGTCTTTAAACTCTTCTTATCAAGGTACAGAAGTCTTTTACTCAGATGTATCTGTGCCCTGAATATGGGCTTGGTCATTGAAATGGTGATATAAATTAAACCTTCACATTAACATTAGTAGTAATATGGCTACTTGGCAGTTTGGGTGTAAGTAAAATCATGTTAATACACTGTAAGTTCTGACCAGAGAGGTACATGTTATTATTTTAAATAATCTGTAATTTTTTAAAATCTAAAATAAAAGGAAAGTAACTCATTTTGAGTCACGTGAATCATCTGACACTACAAATCATTTATTAGTATATTTTTAGCTATCAAATTGAAGCTTCTTTCAAAGCAAAATATTTTCAAGCAAATAAAATCAAGATAGGTTTTTTCTAAAAAAAACTGAGATGAAAAAATAATTTTCTAAAAAATACTGAGATGAAAATTCTGACCAGTAAAACAAAATCAGCATCTGAAATGTAGTTTTAGTTAACCCCAACAGGCAGATTCATTTGGAAAAACATCTTTCAAATATTCTGCTCGAGGGGGAAAACAGTCTTTCAATTCTGGTTTGCTTTTATCATGTGCTATAGGGAAAGCAAGGGCTGGGGGCTTTTGCCTGGACTGGTAGGTCAGCGAACTCCTGCGAGGGAAGTGAGTGTGGCCAGGCAACACCTGCTTACCAGTGCCTTGTGCGCTCACAGGTGCTGGAGTCTGCGGGACTTGCCTGCCACTTGTCCTTGCCCATTGAACCTTTTGCTTCTATTAACAGTTGCCCTCCGTGTATGACAATGGCAGGGATGTCTGTGTTTGTACAACCCACCCAGTTTCACAATCTACTGGTTACGTGGTTTTTCACCAAAATAAAAAGGCAGGAAATTTAAATGAAAACTTTTAATAAATTCTCATAATAATAATAGTGTATAGACAGATTGATATGTATACTACAGCACTTTCCCAAATTGCTTTTTTCCCTTACCAAGCAACTCCTTAGCTGCCTCTGTGATGACAGGTGAACTCTCTAATTGCCTCTATCAGGCCTGTGAACCATCTAAATCCTCCTCTTCCTGAAGGAAGCCCCCATCCCTTCTTGATCCATGTGTCATGCTGTGCACTGCGCACTCTAACAGTACAAATAATATTAGAGACCCTGGGGTGGAAGTGTACAGGCAGCACATCTCACCCACACAGGTGCACACTCCCTGGACACTGAGGTGAGTGCAACCACTTTTTCCCAGGTGCTCTTTCATCCAGGTCCATCTTTAGAAGCCAACACACAATGTGGTCACTGGTCACTTGAACAGGAGGAAAGCAGACATTCCATTGCTGCTCGTGTTACTGAGGGATAACACTGTTCCTCATGACCAGAAAGGTTAACTCCAGAAGATTCTAAACCCTGCTTTCTGTAATGGGCACATCCCGCATGGATGTTGGTGGTTGTCCAAAGACTGCATAATGGCCAAGTAGTATCTTCTTAACTTTCAATTCTCACACACAGATGCAGGCAATGAACATATTCCTGCCTCTGATGTTGCCAGCACAATTTTTATTTCTTCAGTGGTAAACATGGTTTTGGTGGAAAAAGCAGCAATAATACACTCTTCTATTACCACACCACTGACATCTGGTTTGATAATGATAGTCCAGACAGAAACAGATTTGGAATAGTGTGGCATACATTGCAGATGATGATGGAAATTTTCCTCGGGACTTCCTGAAGGTGTCAGGTCTGAAGTGTCCTAGCACTGAACTCCTTGCACAGCTTCTTGGAGCTCCTGGCCCTCCTAGATCCATAGGGCAGGCCTTTTTGAGACATTTTGTCCTTGTGCTTCTGTTCTGCTGTCAGTGACTGAAGCTTAAGGACTCTGAAACCCTCATGGCTGCAGTTAGAGGTCCCTGAGTGGCCTGTATGGTCCCCTTACCAGTGTGTGAGATCACCCTCTGAACATCACCAGAAACTTCTACACTGTAACCCATTCTATCTTCCCATGCCCAGCCTCACACCAGCTTTGGTCTCCCCATCTCATAAACCTTGGGTCTCCTGAAGGCAGAGTGATGGGATGAGGTTTTCTTCCCGTAGGGTCAGCCCTGCCTGTGTTGGCTCAGCAGTTCCACACAGAGGAACAGGCAGTCACCATTAGAACCACAGTATGAAAGAGTTCAGAGGTCTGCTTCAGCTTTCCAGGAGTCAAAGCACCATGACAGCATGGCCATCACTAAATGAGTTATAACTCGAGAGACGTATAGCAGAGTGGGCACATGCAAACAAGCTTCAATGTCCAGACCTAGGTAAACCCTGTGGTAAAGGGTCAGTGACGCTTTTCCTGCCTTCTATTTGCCTCTTTCCTGCTTTCCAAGTTTCACTCATTTACCGGCTGTGCACCTCTCTTGAAATTAATTTCTGCCCAGCATCGACTTGTTACACTGAATGGATTTTTTTTCTGAGCGTTTTAGGGAGATGCAGAGACTGCCTTCATTCAGATTGTTCAACAATCTTATCCATAACCTCTTCCTAACAGGTGTTCAACACATCCCAACAGGATACATTTATCCTGAAGCTTCCTTACTGCTTTAAACAAAACCTCATATTCCCTATGCCTTCCCTTTCTCCTTCCTTTGATCCATCTTTTTTTAAGCTTTGTTTGTGCTATTAATAATCGAGAGTTCAGCGCTGTCAGCACATTCAACACAGCAGAGAACAAAGGGCAGAAAACAGCCCCACCCAAAATGAGTTTACAGCCTAATGAAGGCAAACAAAACCCTCCACTTGGCTGGCTGCACAGGGTGGCAGGCTGAATGGGAACTCCTGGGCTGGGACGGGGCAGAGGGGGGAGGAGGGGGATGTCCTTCAAAACCCACATTTTTAAGTGGACAAGAGCCTGCTTATTCACAAAAGAAAAGGGTTTAAGGAGAAAGTTCCTGAAAGTGAAAATGAAAGCCTGATGAAGCAATTTTTGGGCAAAGGGACGCCAGACAGATGGAGATAGGGAGATGGGTGGGTGCAGAATGTAAGTGAGGAGAGATATGCAGCTTAAATAGCTAATCAGTAAGAGGGCAAAGGCACCCAGACACCCTGTGAAGACACACTCATAAAGAACCAGGGACAGATGGAGCCAGAGCTGTGCAGAGCCTTTGAAGGAGCAGATAAGCAGGTTGAATTTAATGGAGGAATGTGAGAGGTTGTAACTGAAGAGCTCAGGACACAGAGGATCATTAAGAATTTGCGAGGAGCACTGAGCACTGCATGAGGAGCTTGGAAAATCTCCTGTATTTGAAGGTTTTAAGGACAAGTTAGATAAACATCTGTTGGGAATGTTGTAGATGTGGCTGATCCTGCCCTGGAGCAAGTGATGGGTCCGATGACCTTTTGAGCTCCCTTCCTTTTTCTATGTGGGTGTGGTAGGCCAGGAAGATAATTTGCCAGATGGTAAACACATTTTTGCCCAGATTGCAGCTGAATAAAGAGTACTGATTTGAGGGACGAGGGGGTCCCAGGCTGTACCGCTGCGCAAAGGTATCACATGAAAGCTGGAAAGAAGGAGAAAGAATTAGGTTACTGCACAGTCTTTTCTGCTGAGCATCAGCCAAGTGTATCGATGGGAGGGAGTGAAAGAAAAGAGGAGATGAAAAATGGGTCAAAGATTGCAAGTGTAAATTCAGTTGTGTTCGATATGATGAAATTGTTCCTATGAAAACTATTGTATCCTTGAATGCCACTGTGTATTCACTCACAAGGCCATAAGTATGTCTTTCCCAGACTAGCTATAATAGAGATCTTCATGTCTCTACTCTAAACAGACAATGCCAAGGGGGTCAGCAGAAGCAAGGAGAAGCACTCTACTCCAGCTAGTCTGCAGGTGAAGTAGAAAGGAAAGAAGAGTCAGCAGCAAAACAAAGGAATCGGGTATTAGAACACAGACAGGAGACACTGAGATGGCAGCAAGACAGGGTTTAAAGTAGGGAACAAAAAGATATGTTTTTGTAATAGGAAGACCCTCTTTATTGGCTAGACCAACTGCACTAAAGTGAGCTGAATGAAACTTTTGGTTTAAATGACAATTCAGTGTTGCAGAGAAAATATTTTCTACGTTCTTAAATGGCTCTGAAACGAGCTCAAAAACTGCATCCAGAACAAGGAGGGAATCGAGGTAGTGGTAAGCAGAGAGGCACTGTGGTTTTACTTTATTAACCTTACCTATATTCCCACGCTTCTTGTATAATTTGGAAAAGATGTGTCAAGTTTTAGACTCTTTAGCAAACTCTATGTGCGTGTGTGCATACATGGAGGATTTTTTACATTGTGTCCTTGAAGAAACAAAATGTAAACCAGATGAAAACTGGTATTCCTCTAGTGGGATACAAGGAGACATAACAACTACTGAGAACTGGGCAGAGAAAGTACCAGAGCTAGAGTATTAGACTGAGGATTCTCTCCTGCTGTCAGGCATGAGGTTTGCTTCTGAAATGCAGGGTAAATGCTCAAAGCCAGGAGCAGGGTTTAGTCCAGGGCTTAGTTCCCATAAGACAAGGCCTTTGGGCCTCCAGAGTCGGGGCACTATCATAACCATCTGGTGAGAGTCCTGTTGTGTCACTCTTGCAATTCATACCGGTAATGGAGACGGAAGAAAAATAAAAGAAAGAATTAGCATACAGTTGATATAAAGCTGAGTTTGAGTTGATGAGTTGATCACAGCAATGTCAGAGCAATGGAGGAAGACTAGAAACAGAATGGGCAGGCAGTGGGTCAAGGACGAGGAGATGGCCATGAGAGCTATCAGCAAGGACAGGGGAATGGGTTGCCAAGGGATTACTAGGCGATGAAAAAAAAGAACAGGCTGCAGACAGAGCCAAAATAACAAAGAATCACTGAGCAACTGGTCATAAATGAAAGGCTGAGAAGAGGGGAAGCACGCTCAAAGATATCTGAGGTGAAAATAATCAATGAGAAATTGATTATTTGAGTTATCATTGGTGACTTAGTAGTCACAGACTGGGGAAGATGAAAATAGCAAGAAGCCATGGCAGCAGCCAGAAAAGGTCATATTGACCTGAACCAACACCTTGTTAGCTGATGAAGACGCCTCATTTCAGCCCCATAGCTGTGTAATGGATGGAAGATTTAAGGGAAGTCATGTGCACTTTCACAAAGTTTGCAGTCAAAGGGAGATAGAAGTTGTTGAGGAAGAAAAAGTCTAGATTAGATTTTAAAAGAAGAGATGAGGGGTGGGTCAGATGACAGAGGGAAAAGATATTTAAATGTTGGGAAAGTAAACTGTCTGTGACCTGGAAGATAGACTTTCAGGTCTTTGTTCATGGTTATGTATGCTATCTATTAGCATTTCTAAAACTGAAAACATCTTCACTTGGAAGTAGTGGCAACATTTAGAGGCTGCTGAACTAATGACAAAAGAACTCTAAGCTATCAAGAGAACTTGGGGCTAGTGCTACTGAAAAGAGGCTCCTGGCTCAACCAGCCAGTTACCAGCCAGATCTCTGCTGCTAGAGAACAAGTACCATTTAGATGCCCAGCTTCCACAACCCATCTGCATAGCTTCAATAAAGTGCCCAAAATCCATCCAGAGTGCCTTTGAAACAGCATCAAAATTATGTCTCTGCATCTCTGTCTGTATATTACACAGGAAGCAGGGATCACAGCTTTCTGACAGTGACTCACCACCCGTACCTGGATGTTATTTCAGCTAGTTTCTCTGCCTCCATTTTGCCCAGCAGTAGGTATAATACAGTGCTAATCTCACTGAAAACCAGTAGGAACTCTCATCCAGAGCTAAAAATCACAGACCTCACTTTTCCATGCAGCAGAGGCAAATCTGTTATCTTCTATGTGTGTGTGTGTGTATGTGTATATATGTGTATATATATATATGCATGAATCATAAGTGATCTATCATCATTAATTCATTAGATATTCATTGTAATTACCCTGCTTGTGATGAATTAATTTATCATTAATTTAGATGTCACATGTACAGTACTTTTTCAAGGATTGCCATATGATTCAACCTTAATTAATCTACCTCTAAAGCAAAATGCTAACAATCAATTCACATTACTGGGATGCTTAGGCTGCCAGCAGGAGCATGTTTATTATGATTATTATTATTTATGGACACAAGGAAGAAGACATTACAATATTTGCAATCATCTATACGCTCCATACAGTAGGAGGTTTTAGTCCCAGCATAGCTATATATCTGCATGGCCTTGCTTAGCGGATTTGTCTAATCAATTTGTGAATGTCCTTATCTTTAAAGATGTCACCTTGTATTTACAATCATTGGCAGGTCATTATCCATAAAGATATCTCAACTAATTTTTTTCTTCAGCAGTGGATCCTATTACTTAGCCACTGTACACCAGAATCTCTTTTCACTCTCTTATGGTCCTTTTTTGGGGTGGAAGAATTTATAAGGATGCATCAAAGGTTTAAAAACAATCCATGAGATATTTGTATTCCAGAATGGGTCTTATGTAAATAATGAAGTGACACTCAATTTAGAGAAGGCTTTATTACTAAAGAAGGAAATCTTATTTCAATCACATCTTGATTCAGTTGAACTCCAGTTCAGTTTTCTCAGTGCTGTAGTAAGAACACCAAGTGCAAACATTGATTACAGTAAGATATACAGAAGCATCAAATAAGAACAAGCAATATTTCTGTTTAAATGCACCTCGTCCTTCACCATAAGAAAGCACAAAAGCTATCATACTGGAAGCACTTTTAGAATAGGTAAGAACCATGAACTCTATTTAAATTAAATGTAAATAACTAAAACCAAAGTAAAGCTGCAATACATAAAGAATGTACTACAGGAAACAATGAGATATGGAATTTCTGCTTTGTATAGACTTCCATATTATTCTTACAATGATTTTAGATACATCATTATTCCTTGTAGCCGTCTTGGTTCTTCAGTTTCCAAATCCTGGGAACAGTATACTTATGCCTGCTGAGTTCTTTTTTCTAAGTTTTGTTTCCATTTTCCCCTGATGCAATGTTGCATTTTGTGTAGAGGCAGTGAATAGCTTATTGTAAAATAGAGGATTAATATTAATGCACACTCTTAACAGCTTTTATCAGGAATACAGTGTGAGCCTCCTTGAAAGATTTTTTTGTCCTTTTCTTGGGGTATGACAGTATGATGTATATGATCTATCATGCTCATTTCCTTCACGCATTCTTAGCCCTACTGGAGCAGCCTCAGAGTGATGGTAATCTTATGAAAACTCAAAATGATTTGTTTATTACTGAAGGTTTATTTAAGGCTGTCACCATGACCTATATCCATTAGTAACCTCAAGAATTCTTAAAGGGACACAGGTCCCATTACCTGCTATTTTCAGCTGTACTCCATGATAGCAGAAAGCTAAGGCTGTTGCTTCTAAGAGCTTTTGATAAATTATATTGCTATCCTTCCCTCCCCATCAACCTTCTATGTTCTATAGATCTCTTGCCTGAAAAAAATGTTTAATCCCTCCCATATCACTCAAGCAGTACATATAAGGGCATTGAAAGAAGGGAAATGAGGTAGCAACATCCATGTATTCCAGTGTATTGGCTTTCAGCAATTTGACTCCACAGGCGAATTGTTTTGAATAAAAAAGAGCAGGAGCCCAGATTCACTCAGAGGACACAATGACCTAGCTCAGCACCAAAGTCCACTACCCACATGGCCTTCACATTTACAAGTTTACACCCCAGCTCCCTTACAGACAAGCCACCTAAGGTACCCCCTTTCTTCCAAGAGGACTGCGCAGCCACCAGAAAAGCCCCTGTCCTGCCTCCCTAAGTTGGTCTGCAAGGCCAAGAGCATGGTCACAAGAGGGCTTTGTGCAGCAAAAGTGGAATAGAAAACAGCAGAGTTCCTCACCATGTCTAGGCTTCATATTTAGTACCTTAATTGTCATAGAGAAAAGCATAAATATTTTCTTACATTGTTTTGAAGAATTAAATCCCATTTCCCCAGATGAAGCCCTAAGTTGTGAGCCCTCGCCACTGCAGTAAGCCCTGTCAAAGACATTATACTTTGCATTTCACTTACATTCAAATGAGAGCCAGGGCTACATCCTGACTAGCTGCTACATGATCCTTCTGGCATACCTTTAGGCTGAATGACTGTTCCAGTTCATGACATCTGAGGTGCAAGTGAGGCAACAGCTTCAGGTTTTGGCAGAAAAGGGCAGGCACTAATCCCAGAGAGGACCTGCAGCCATGAGTTCTGGGTTGTGAGGAGTGGCCACGCCCTATGTGAGCATAGTCAGGAAGTATTTAGGATCCTCACTAAGAATGTTCATGGATGGGGCTATCTCATAACATACTACAGCTATACTATATGTAACTATATTACGACAAAGTGATGTGGCTGCCACCTGCCTTGTGCTGAGTATTTACAATATTCTAAGAGTAAAAGACTTGCATTTAGGCTTTCTTCAGCCTGAGAGGCACTAAACCCATGCCCCAAGAAAAAACCCTGTCTACCAAACTGTGATGAGACAGTCTATCCCAAGCCTGCAGCACAGGAACAGTAGGGCTTTCTCCTAGCATTCAGACTCAGTGTTATGGAATTCCAGAAAGAAACCCCAGTTATATATACACAGGATCAGAGGATGAGTCAGTAAGGGACCTCAGGAAGTCTCTCATCTCAGCTATGAGATCAGAATAGGTTGGCCATGGCCTTGTCCACTCTGATTTTGAGACCCTCCAAAAGTGGAGATTACAGCCTCTGAGTGACCTGTTTCACTGCTTGACTCTCATAATGGGGGAAAAGGTTTTTCTTATACCCACCTGACACTCCTTTACCTCATCTCTTGCCCTCCTGACATGTACCTCTGTGGAAAGCCTGGATTTGTCTCCTCAATAACATCCTCACTGTTACTGGAAGGCTTCTAGGAAAGACAGAGTTTTGCTCCTTATGTCCCGACTCAGTCCATAGCATCCAGGATCCTCTGAAGCAACCCTAGATCCTTCAGCCTGTGTCATGAGGTAAGGACTCCAGACCTCAGCCACCTTAGTGTGCACAGTGATCCAACTTTGAAAAAAAGAATGGAAGACTGGAAAGTGCTGTCACACCAGGTATGCCATCGTGTGGTGTTTATTACGCCCTTCTAATCCTCCGTCCTCATAAAACTGATGAGAACTTTCTTGCCATGCCCTTGTGGTAGGAAATTATGTAAAAGACGGGCACCACCAACGATAGTCATAGTCACAGTCTTCGGCACACCTAGCTTTTCACGATTCTCCATAAATGACTCCTAAGTGGAATGCACAGACCCATCTGCCCTAATAGAAGGGTAATCATCTCCACAGAAAAAACACTTCTGAGCACATGCGGAAATCAGAAAACTTCCAGGTTAAGATAAGGCAAAATCTGGCATTTTCCACAGATTCACACCTATAGCTTCCTGTTCAGCATGCTGTTTTCTGTATTTCCTATTCTCAGGCATCTAATTCTTCTGCACTAGATAAGCAAGTCTGTCATCTCACCTGGGCTACGAATTCCCCAAGATGATAGGACATAAAAGAGCAAAGGTTTACTGTATGAGGTCACCTTGAGAATGTAGTTCAAAATTACAGGGTTTACCTCTGTAGTCCAGACTATCTCAATTAGCACATATGCTCTTCCTGCCTGGCTAAATCAACTTATCCCCCTCAGAGATCTCATCTCCTGTCTTTTCCATCTGAAATCTCCCAGTTTATTTTACCTTATCCGTGGACCTAGCTGCGTTGAGCTCTGCATAAATCTGCTGAGTAATTCAAGAAATGCTATTAAGCTATATTTAATATTCTAGCATGGGAGAAAAAATCCTTCTTCTCCTGTCTTCTTTCCCGTAGAGAGAGAGAAATTTTTTTTGCCCTCTTGGAATCTGACTTTACACAATGCAACTCTTTACCTTTGAGTCCTGCTATAAGGGTTGAGATCACAGGCTTGAATCATCCCTTAGCTTGGTTTGTGAACTTGTATGTCTCATATAAGACAGGCATGAACAGGCTGTGACACAAAGTCAATCTCCAGAGTCAAGAGGCTGGATCATTTGAAGTCTGCAGGCTGTAAAGCTGTACATACATAAAAGTACACACAATGTAACTCTTTACAGTGGTAGTGCGGGGTTACAGCTGGACTTGATAATCTTAAAGGTCTCTTCCAACCCTGATTCTGTGATTCTATGAATGTCATCCATGCATCCAGCTCAAAACACGGCTCTGCATCCAAGCTGCAGAGCTCACTTGGCCAAAGTGTGCCCTGGGAATATACCCATATCCTCGAACTCACTTTAGCTGGTCAGCTAGCGAAAAAATACAAACCCAGTAACTTGAAGGATCAAGGTGCCTGACTCTCATTTCCCTAAGAGTTAGGAATGCCCACAATGTGACTTAAGGACCAAGCTTCAGAGGACCATAGAGGCTCCTGGATGCAGGTGATCAGCAAAGTAAACCACATAGGTTTAGGACTACAGGCCTGTGGCAACACTCTGTAGCCATGCAGAACTATATTGTGTCTGCAACAGCTGAGCCAAAGAATTTCATACACAATTACAAGCTTTATCCAGACCTTTACAAATATTTCATGTTAGTCTATAAAATGGAGCTGTTTGCAAAATCCAAGGTATTAATTAAAACAAAATCTTTTAGAAAACATTTTTATGTAAGAAAGAAAAAAGATTTCTTTTTTTTTGTATTAAGACAAAACTTAACACAGTCTTATGTAACAACTGTGCTCATAAGGTACATGGGTAGAGTATACAATTAAAACTAGCCCTAGCCCCTACAAATATTTAAATGTGACAATGATATCAATAAATAATGAGGAGTTACTTTCAAATAAATTACTATTTTAGTCATACCAAATTCAGGACCCAAGGGTACAAAGACAAAAATAAGGACTCCTCTATGCTGTATCTTCAAAATCTCCATTCTCTCTGATTATAAGGGTATGATAGTCCATATGGTGAGAAATGATTTTTAAAGTTTGCAGATTTCACCCTTCAACTGTTGAGAAACGTGTTTTCTTTAGCAGCAAGGCAAGTTGAGGCATCATTTGAAATTCTTACTGGGTAAGGAAACTCAAACTCACTTTTAGTGATAAGAAAGCGGCCCTTCTTTGGGACACTACAATTCCAATCACAGCAAATGGCCCGCAAGGACCATCTGTTGCTCTGTTGAAATGTCTGAATAAGAGGGTGAAAGAAGAGGAGATAGCAGATAAATCAGAGCTCTCCTGAAACATCTATGTGCATAAATGTTACATCTAAAATAGCTTCATGCTGTCAAAGGAGGATAAGCGACTCTTCTGGTATGGCTTGGCGAAGCATGGGTGGAAACTTCTAATGGAGTGCTGTGTTTCAAAGAAAATTTAAACTCCAGATAGGTTGTTAGGAATGCTACATAGAGCTGTGTGCCTTTGGACTACCTTTCTATAAGCTGCGACTTAGCTTGGCTGCAAATAAATTGCTTGCGTAGATGAAGAAATCACAGTGTGAAATCGTATGCCTGGTGCTATGCAGGAGGTCAGAGCAGATGAACGCAACAGCCCTTCTGGCCTAACAATCTATGGAGTCTACCAAATCTCGCAGGAGGTAGTGTTTATGAAGACAAGAAACACTAAAATCACCTACATAGTTACAGTAACACTATATGTAAAATGAGGAATCTAAAACACTGCGAATTAGTCAGAGGTCATTTTTTACTTACTGAACCATGTATATATGTGTAGGTGGCAGGGGTAAATTAAACTGATCCTTAGATTCAATCACTCACTAGCTTTGTCCAAGCTATAGAGATTATTCCGTCTAATTCCTGTATATTTATATATTTTGGAACAAAACTCAAAATAAACAGCAGCGTTAGTGGGTACTATCACAGAAAGGCCTTTCCAAACCACCAGCATCTGCCTCTAAACATTAACTGGCTTGCTCACAACTGAAACGCACACAAGAAAGATTGGCACCTGCTAATGAAAGTATTGCTTCCTGGCTATGTTGGGTAAACATCAGTTTGATTAAATCGTTTTCGGGTTTAATAAAGAAGAATGGGTAAGGGTTAGGAGGAACACCACAGAAGTGGCTGGATCGCAAGGGATATGAATATACATATATATATGTGTGTGTGTGTGTGTGTGTGTGTGTGTGTATGGAAGCCCCAGTGCATGTTTTTGTGTGCCGTGTGCTCGGCGGAGCCCTCGGCAGCCGCGGGGCAGCGCCGGCACCGGGCCGGGGGACGCGGGTCCCTGGTGCCGGTGGCAGCGGATGGCCCGGAGCGGGGCCGGGTCTGCTCCCCCGCGCTGTGCCCGCACCCCCATCCCGCCGGTCCGGGCGGAAAGCGGGGCGGCAGCCGGCAGATGGAGCACAAGGCCAGAAACCGGGCTGGGGAACGCGCTGGGGGGAAGGGGGAGCTGCAAAACTGCCCGGTCTTTTGATTCATAAAATACATAAATCCTCCGAGATGAATAATAACAGGAAAAAGCAGTGACTGTGCGCTTCCCACGAGGCGAAAATACTGAAGTCCCAGCACCCGCACGGTGACTGCCTGTCTTTAGCCTGGAATTCACGTTTGGACGGGAGTTCCGTAAGGAGAGTGTTGAGATTCGCGCTCCTTCTGCGTCTTCCTGTGTCTGTTTCACTCGCCTTCGTGGAAAAGTGTGTTCCCATCACCACCCTGCAAATTACCACCATAGAATGCCGTGACTGCTGCTTGGTGTTGTAAGACCCACGTTGCACTGTCAGTGTAACAGATTAACAGATTATAAAGTCTGAGAAGTATAAAAGTTCTGGTTTTTAAAAGAGCATTAAAACAAAAAAATAAAAATAAATAAAATTTTAAAAAAACGGCATTTTCAGAAGCCCTTAAAAAAAAAAAGTTTTTAGATAAATGGCCCACAGGCAGAGATAAAGCCCTGAATTTCAAGGTCCTATAACTCTCACAGAAGCTTCATCATCATTGTCACAGCTGACGTACAACATTGATTTTTGTGTTATTATCCAGACCAGCCAGGACATAATGTGTGAACATCTACCATCTATTTTTCCACTGGCTTTTATTTCTAATGTGCCCCAGACTCTGAGCAAATGTGAATCTGAGCCCCTTAGTTCAGTCAAATTTATTATCCTTAAGGGAGGGGGACTGAAATCACAATTGTAAGTGCTCCCTCCGCTCACACACGCATGCACGCACACACACACTAGATGTGCTGTCTGTGCACCACTCCCCTATTGTTTTCACTGTAACTGATTTTGGCACCAGCTCTTTAGCACTTTGGAAGGGCCTTCATTAGCACTGGGACACTGTCCAAAAGGAATCCAGAAAAATCAACACATGGCTGCTCTTGTTCTCATGATAAATGACAGCTTTGGCTGAAAAACAACAACAGTAAGGAAGCAAAACAAAACCCAAAAAGCAACAAGGGTAGCCATAATGTGAATAGGAGAAGTCAGACATGACTAACTCAGCCTGGATGAGGGAACGGGCTTGGCGAGGAGGGGGCAGGGGAATTCCTCCCTCAGTACTGTATTAAAAAAGTGGTTTGGCCTTTACGCTGACATGGTGGGTTCGTTCTCGGAGGGGAGAGATGCAGGGCAGCGGGAAAACACTGCCAGACCAGACCACACCACTTCGATGACGTGAAGTAAAGGGCACAAGCACGGCGTGCTATGGAAAATAAAAAGCCTGCCATCCTCATGAGGAGGAAGAGGGACCCATGTCCCTTATGTAAAGCAGAGCTTACAAATGCAGAGAATGTATTTGGCTGCCGTATTAACCCATTTATTCCCCAATGGCTGTGTTTACACTCAGATCCTGAAGTGCTTACTCAGGCAAAACTCCCAGTTGACCTAGTCCTGAAGGCTTTAATCAGGAAGTATGCCCAATGACTTCAATGGGAGCTTTGTCTCAATAACTATTCAGGATATGGCCCATAGGGATCTTGAAACTAGAACTAATTGAATTTTTTGCACGACATGCCTTTTCACTTGAAAATAACCCTTTTTATCCAAAAACAATTCTTCACAAAATGCATCAGTCATTTTTCTTTATTACTGGAAATTTTCTATCATATTTTACCAGAATGCTCTCAAACTTCTTACTTTGTACAGTTAAAAAAAAAAAAAAGCTGGGGAAGAAACAAATCCTTATGGACATCTTTACTTTTTAGCCAAGGAAAAAAAAATTACAAGCAAATCACTTTGAAACAATGTTGGTGAAAACTGTGGAAAAAACCTAGGGAATGTCACAAGGAAAAGTAAAG
The DNA here is from genome assembly GCA_013397755.1 of Cnemophilus loriae. Classification (NCBI taxonomy): domain Eukaryota; kingdom Metazoa; phylum Chordata; class Aves; order Passeriformes; family Corvidae; genus Cnemophilus; species Cnemophilus loriae. The sequence continues at coordinate 589,218 of VZTF01001123.1, forward strand.
TCCTTTTTTAAAGCAAGGAAAATTGGCTTACTAAGTTTATTTTGTTGCTATTGATAAAAATTCATTCCTTGCATTTTGATTTCTTACATTGAGAACTAAGATACGCTACCAGTGAATACACAAGTTTGCATATGTAGTTATCTTAAATCACCACAATTTTTAAACTCATTTCGTAGCCTTTAAAGAGGAAACAAATGTAAGCCCTGACCTGTGAAGTCTTCCATACACTTAAGCATAGGAGCCATAGGGAGTCCTTCAAGTTGCACAAAATTCAACAAATATTTTAGAACAGGCTGACATTCAGAACAGAAGACAGATGTGGAAAGAAGCACCAGAAAGAAAATTTTGAGGCAAACATCCACAAATCTGTGAAAAGGTGTACAAACCCATCCTAACTGCGACAAAATTCTCCTGGAACTGCCTAAAAAGTAGGGTTTGTGCCTTTATTTTTAAGTCTGAGAATAGCCTGCTTTTCCAAAAATGAATTTCAGGGTCTGGAGTCCAATCCAAGAAAGTTTTAAAATACATTTAGAACTTACGTTTTCAAATGAGATCATCTATTGAATTTAATGGGAAAAGGAAACAAAAGAAGAAGTTGAAAATCTGCTGTAAATAAGCCAAAGTAACATTTTCCAGAAATCTTCCTTGAGCTCTGCACGCCACGTATCTCATCCCAACTTGGCACATATCAGATGGCTGGTCAACAGTGACCCATGAGAATACGCACAAGACCCTCACACATCAGCTGCATTACAACTTGTTCATTACCACGCACAGCATCCCACATTGATCATGAATATATATCATTAGGAAACAGGCTGTACACTGACGAGAAGGAGTTTGGAAATTGTCCTGCCTGAAATTCACATAAGAAGTACATTTCCGATTGATGCTTAGGCTTTTGACTTAATATCGTTAAAAGCTAAGCAAGTATTATATTGGTACTTGCACCTGGATCTCTATCCATTCAAAAATATTTAGAGACAAGTCCTATTAACGGATTTTTATTTTGCTACAAAGCGAAAGGCCTGATGAGATTTGCTGAGAGATCCCCTCTGGTCTCTGAATTTAAATCAAGCTTGGGTCAGGCGTTTGTTCTGAAACAACATGAAACAGCACACCTCAGTGTTTTCAGATGAGCTTCATGTAAAGCTAGATCTTTGCAGAGCTACAGTTCAAACAAAAATTCAGGGACACTAGTAGATTTGAGCTTATGCTTTCCCATATCTCCCTTGTGAAACTAAATCACTGGGAACAGTCAGTTGAGTGACTTCTAAATTCCCCTTCACACCCATCCAATTAAACTTTTATCATATGGGTTGATCCCGTGATATAAAACGCAAGTGTGTCTTAATGCAATTTGAAGTCACAGGCAGCCTTCTGGGAGAAGGGCAGATGCCTGATGTACCTTAAGCTGATGTATTGGATGCTGTTTTTTCCTGCTTTATGCCATTAGTACACTTGTTCACCATCTCCCCTACCACATTGCCATCAGGGAGATCTAAGCTTGGCAGCAGGCTGGGATCCCTGCCTCTAAGCTGAAAGAGGTTGAGCTATTTGCAGAAATAATGCTTTCCAGACGTACTAAACAGCACTCATCTTTCCAGATGGAGGGGCATTAGTGTTGCTTCCAGCCATCTCTTCACCTTCTGGTGTACTTGCCACTCCTCCTGTATGCACCACGAGCCTTATGCTTCAGATACCTCTCCTGCATGCTGAGAAACTCTGCAAGCTGCCTGCACCTTGCAGCCCTTGGAGCCAGCTGGAGGAGGGATATAGCCCATCCCATATTAGCGTGGAACTCCTGTCAGATGGGAAATGGGACAGGAGGGAAATGGGAAATGGGGGGCTCTGAAAGGAGCCAGAAATTCAAGGACCCTTTTTTTTCTCCCTGGTCTGTATTCCTACTTAAAGGATTTAAAAAGGAGAGGATTTGGCAGGTAAAGGATCTGCTGAAGAGAAGCGTTGATAGCAGCCAAGCTAAAGGGGGAGAGAGAGAGAGAGAGAGAGGGAAAGTCAGCGATGAAGAGGTAACAGCCCCACTGCTAAACTAAAGCTTTTAATGGTCCCACAAGACCTGCAGACTGTCTGGTCCAACGACTAGCGGCTAAGAGCCAAGCCTTGAACATGCAGATCTTGGATCTGTGGCACACCAGGCTATATCAACCCTGACGAGGTCATCTGGATCACATGAATGCTTCAAGTCAAACAACTGAAAAAAAATTTATTTTTTCTTTCTTTTTTTTCCTTTTTTTGTTCTTCATGTGAATCCCCAGTGGAAGAAATCCACCGAACAAGCATGTTGATTTTGGCAAAGGCACACACAGTCACTCTGTTCTAAAGATGAGCTGACACGTGCAGATTCACAGATTAGCCATTTCTAAAGGTTAATTAAATATTGCCATTGTTTTCCAAGCTATTAACGTATGTTATTCTATTTTTCTCTGTTAAAGAACATCTGGGTTTTGGAGTTAAAAAATATGCAACCCTTCATCCCCCTTCGAAAAAGGTCTTAAAAAACACACACAGAGTGTCTCCTTTAAAAATATGGCATGACCGTCTTCAGAGTCACATTACAAAGTTGAGAAAAAAAATCTTTGAAAAAATATTAGGAAAAATGTTCTTCCATAGATCAAAACATTTGATGTGCATTCTCGTCTGCCGAGCGTGTCTCAGAACCAGCTCACACAGTAAATGAGCTGTAGAAGAGGCTCCTGGTATTAGTCAGCCCTTCATTATTTGCTGAAGTTACTCAAAGTGATTACATTCAGATATATTCCTGCTCCATCCTTTGGTGCCAGTATGTATGACAGCCAGTTTTGTTTACAGAGCTGGCACTGCTGGGTAAATTAAGTGGATCTGCACAGCTTTCCTTATCCCTGTCCTGTGTCCCTCCTCGGCAGTTTGGACTCAGTTTGTGAACAGACTTGAGGTGAAAGAACGAATGAGTAGGATTAAGACAATGGAGGTATACAAACACTGATTTGGTAGAGTTTTATTGGCAGGGATGTAAATGACTACAAAATACTCAAGTCAGTCCTACCCTAGTGATCAAGCTTGGCAGCAGAAGCAAAGGAAAGCTAAGCTTTGCTTGCAGCTTTACTCTGCTGTTCCTGTGATACCTGAGACAAACCAGCTTCATTCCTTGCACCAAAACTCCTTCATTACATTTCCATGCCTCCACATCTCCAAGTGCTGGCAGTCTGCAAAACCAACACGATAACATTTGTCTCCTCTTTGCACCGATAATAATAACTGCTTAAGATGCACATAAAAAAGGGAATTCAGTCCAATATCTTCTGTGCCTCTATTTAACTCTCTGTCAAGCAGTGACAGTCACATGCAGGTAATTCACAGTTGTGTCAGGAAGTTCAAGCTATTAATGCAAAAAAGTGCTTGAACATTCTTAGTTGTAAGGAACACAGAAACATAAAATGTTGTCCTAAGAATGAGAATGCGATTTTTCATATTCCGTGGCTATTTCTCATCAACCAGACTTTGAGCTTCAACTTATGCTATCTGTACCAATCAAAGTTGCTTGCAAATCCTAAAGAGATTAACCCTCTCTGTTCCTGATTCTGGCCCCAACTGTGTTTAGGTCCCAGTCACCACCTAGGGTAAGCCTTGCCAACTTATGAATGAACTAAACCTGCTGATGATACAAGTCAAAGACCAGTGATGGTCTAACTCACATTCTTCTGCATGACCTTATCATCTTTGCAGCCAAGCTGTAGTAGTACCTGGTCCCTTTCTCACCTCCTTTCTAAGATGTCAAACTGTGGTGGATCACCTCCCCTGTTTACCTGGCCACACTAGCAAGAGATTAAGGGAACTCTGCACTGTCTCCTGCATCCCTCTATAAGGCATCAAGGGCCAGAAAAGCAAGGGCATAGAACTCATGGTGGGAGATAAGCCTGGCCTGCAGCAAGACCAACCAGCATTTGCAGAGTGCCTGCCCTATCCTGTGCTGCCGTGGACTCAGCTGCCTGCACTCTACACCACCATGTGCAGTTGGTTTCCCTACTGCCCAGTGCTATTGCATGCCTGCTGGGATCACAACAGTCAGATGAAATGAGAATAACTCTGTTATTTATTTCTGTCATGTTCTTCTTGGAAGGATTGACAATTCCTCCTAACAAGCATTTCACTAGTACAAAAAGTTATCCATATTGCAGTGCCTCTTCTGACCCGCAAGTTAGCAAACAATAAATCTTAATTACACTTAAATGCTAGAAATTTGCAATGAATGGGGCCACATTAGTCAGTTGTGAATTGGTCCTGACTCCTGCCTCTGCTTTGGCTGGAGATGCAGCTGCAGGAATACATAAATTAGTTTTTTATTTGTTTGTGCCAGTACAATCAGTTGTAGTTGTTTCTTAAGAGCATTTCCAGTATTAGTGGGCTTACAGGCATTCATCCTATTAGCATCTCTGATGCAGGTGCCATCTGGAAAGTTTTATTTTAAAAGACTTTTAGTATTGTACTTAGGTTAATAAGAAAACGTTATTTTTAAATATCGCGGCAGTTTTCCAGAGTGCAGCTCAGTCTAATGACATCTGCTCAGTGGATACTTGTTACCTTTGGGTTTATTGAAAGAAACCCTCTGAATAACCTTTTTGTTAGCAATCTGCTTTATAGGCCCTGCAATGGAATAGTGCTGGAGTGCAAATGGAGCTTCTAGCAGAGGGGATTTTCTATGCTGTAACAAGCTCTTTGGTATTCCAGCACTTACGTGTCATAACATTCAATAAAATCACCCAGACCTCCTCTCCACTTCTCTCTTTGTGAGATTCTGCCATCTTTATTCAAGAACTGGAGCTCAGTTGTCAGCCCAGCCCAGCCCAGCTCCGTGGACGCCATGCAGTTCCCCCTCTGGAAATGGGGGTCTGGGGGAGATTTCACTGCTGTGGCACAGGCAGATCTATCACGTACTGTTTTAAACACTGCAAAGAGGCCAATCTAAAGTGACTGCTCCTACTGTTTGGGAGCACTGACAAATTACACCGAATAAGTAATGGCTCATTCGCAATAAATGAAAAGAATCACCCACTCCATTTCCAAATTTCACCCATTCCAATATTTAGCCTTCAGCGGGAAAATGATTCAATGGAAATCCTGTTGGTGAACAAAAGGGTTTCATTTATACTGAGCAAAGTGGGTCCCATTGCCAGAAAAAACCCTCATACCCTTCACGAATTTCACCTTTATTAGTAGCTGACAGAGCATGGCTGGCAACCCAAACTAGCTATTCAGCAACTCCCATTAATGAAACCAGAGCAGAAACTGTTTTTACAAAACCATAAGCTGAAGTTTGGGCTCCTGTTTGATGACATCATTCTCATTATACAAAGCCAAATTTTGCAGAGTAAAGAGCAAGAAAGTTGCAAACATAAACCAAAGTGAAGGAATTGAAATGGTCTTTCCCCATGAAACAGTGGAGTAAGAACTAAGTGTCACTCTGAAGACTGAGTCAAGGCCAAAACCTCTGACTGGGTTGATTCTGCTGTGGTTCCACAAAAATCAAAACAGCAAAAGTGCAGAAGATGAGTTGATTCACAATCCTTACATGGTTTTTTTTACAACTTAGTGTAATTTCTATTCTGGCATAAGGCCTGGATCTTTTTAAATATGGTTGAGTAAAAATTAAATAAATAATATTCTCAGAAGCTCTTTCAGGTCTTCTGTAAGCATTAGGAAAATGTAGTCATTCTAACCGAATGAAATAGAAACTCCAGATTTGTGAGTGCTCCTAGCATACAGACTGCTGAAATCAGACACAACTTTAGGTCCTAAAAGTGCACCATCTATACTGAAATAACAAATAATACAGGAGTTGCCAAAATGTTGGACAGAGCACCAAAATAACCAGGTTAGCTTCAGCTTCAGTCAAAGAACACAGACTGAAGTAATAAAAGTTGTGTTTGGGAGTGGCAGTTGATAGTTTTTTGGCCAAACCTTGGATTTAGGTTCATTTCTAAAGAAGGCAAACTTGAGTTAGTCTTGCAAGAAAGAATGTCACCAGTCAGCTGACACCAGTGTGATGCTGTCATTCTTTTATAGTGGTCTTTTCTTCTGCTGTCATACCTGACTTTATGAACAGTTTACAAGCTAAGAGTTTACAGACAAAATCTAGAAGAGAGAGTTGAGATCAGTTTCGTGATTTAGATGATAGCTGCTAGAAAGATGGATTTCAAAGTGAGGTAATAAACAAGTGAGATAAGAAATATTCCGGGAGACATTTTAGAAGTCTTGGGAACATTAATTCTGGATGCAAAGACAATATGTTGCCTCCAGCCACTGGGCAAGAGTGCTCAGAAAAGACCAAGAATAACTAAAAAAGCAGGTGGAATAAGCAAATCAGTTCAAACCAAGACGAACAATGGCAGATTGTTTTAAGTAGAGAGAAATACCTTTGGTAGCAAGGTCGTATCAGTCAATTTTGTACTGCCTGTAAAGAAAACTTTCTCCACTTGGACAAATATATTTCCTCCCATGTTTTTCCACATTGTGTCAGGATCCCTACAGATGTAGGGATCTGTGTCTCCAATTGCTACTCAGCCAAGCAACAGCAGTGTCATCAGGTGCAGTGACTCTAGGTCTGCACAGAGTATCTGGCTGCAGGACTGGGAGATCAGGTCCAGGAAGTCCAGGAGCTGGATCAGAGGCTGAAGACCATCTGTACTGGGTCTGTCAGCCAAAACTGTCTTGGCCAGTGCAGAGCTGGAGAATGATCATGTCTTTGTCTCCTTTTGATCTTTCAGATTACCCTGGGAATCAGGGCAGCTACTGGAAAGGCACAATACAGGGCTCAGAAGGAGAAAAACAATCCAATAAAAATCCTGGACCTGAGCCTCCTTGGAGCTGAAGATCTTATTCTTGGAAGCAAGCAAATCTGTTCTGGAGCCTTCCCACTGTTGCCTCAATATATAAAAGTTTGTATTTACTACTTATGGATTGCCTCTTCAGGAGGATTCTGCATTTTTTCAGGCTCTTGGAGATGAAGGACCATTTGGATTCTCCCAGTAGATGTCATACAGGTCTGATTGTGAAGCCTTCGTGAAGATGGTCTCTCATAATAGAAATCAGTCACGACTCTGTGAAGAGTCATTCTGCTGAGGTTTGAGATCAGAATGCTCTTTAGGCCACTTCTCTATCTCCCACCTCCAGTAAATTTGTATCTAATTTCATAACTTACTTCCTGGGCCAAAGTTCTCTGACTACAAAGGTAGTAAAAAAATTAGTGGCAAAATGTTAGTGATGCAGCTGTGATTAAATTCCTTATCGAGGAAAAGCTTTCCCCTGTACTTTTATGTTCAAGCCACCAAACCAGTTCTGCAACAAGATGTGGCACCAAGAGTTTCCTGTTTATCCGATGCCTTATCTGAGAAGACTGACTTGACTCAAAGCTAATGAGGCTGCAGACTAAATCCATAAGGCAAATTCACATATATTAGGCTGGCATGAGATCTAATAATGGGGTGTTGGAATAATTTTGATACCCACAGGAATAGAAGCACTTGTAATAAAGGAAATATGCCAACAAGGAACTAAGATTTTACTGATCCGGAGTTAGTCATTAGCCCCATAGGCTGAGAAAGAATTAGCAGCAGCTAATAGGATGCAGAGAGATGTGCATATTTATGTGATCTGAATGCCATGCATTCTTAGATGGGTACTCGCCACTGCTGGGAATTTTATAAAGATATTTTTGTTTATGAGGGGGGCCAAATAGCAGGGGGTTTTACGTACAGTTGTTTGACCTGCCTCCAACCTACTCTGCTCTTTCTTTTTTCTTGTGTCTCAGTCAAGAATTGACAAATCTGGCACCCGGTACAAACAGCAGATGAAACAATCTCCAGTTTTTGTTTCAATGCCACCAATAGTCATCGAAGGTGAGGAAACTAAGCAAGAACCACAAATACCTACCCTTTCTTTATTCTTGACTTAACTACAGAGACACATACAGCCCAGGGCTGCTGCTGTTTTGTAAAATCCACACTTGAGCATAGACACAGTAAATGAGATCTACTCTCTTACAGACCTGAAAAGCAACAGCATGCTTACAGCTGCTCCGCAAGCTTCCTGGGGGAGGAGAGGTGAAAGGAGAGGTGAGAGGAGAGGTGAGAGGGACAAGTTCTGACCTGCTCCAGGAACAGGGGCTGGAGGCGGTTCACAGGGACACTGACAAGGCAAGGTGGAAAGAGGGAAGGAACAAATGAATGCATTTCCAAATGCAGAGCAGCTTCTGCCAGAAGCAAATCCATTAGCAAGATCTTTTGAAGAAAATGTGTAGGTAAGAACCATTAACCACTCCTGGGAGATACAGAATTGGCATTGAATATTTACTCTACATAGAAATGTGTTCCTATATACCTGACATGGTAAAGCAAGCCTAGGACTCCAGCCCACTTATTATCCCCCAGTGTTATTCTCTCTTTTCTTACGCTTACCCAGCTGTGGGGAAAAAAAAAAAGAAAAAACAGCCCAAACCACTCTATTAATGGAAAACATCTTTACTCCAGTGGAATCAAGAGATGTGCATTGTCCCTGAACTTAGCTCAGAGGGATTGAAGAATGCAGGTAATTTCCAGCTGTCCAACATTTATCTAAGTTTCTTTCAGTCTGGGTGTCACAGAAGTGACACCACTCTGACCTTCACCCTGGCACCACTTCTGAGCTTTTCTCTGTGTATTAACAGTTGTTTCTGATATAGGATCAAATGCTAATAATCTCATGTAGGGCGTGCCAGTACCACCTAACTCTAACAGAAATATGTCCAAAGTTACAGGCTCTGACTGCAGATCCCAGTGATCCTACTGAGTGATTCTGAGTGCCAGCCTGAGTTCCCACCATATCTTCAGGCTACAAGTCTGTAGGCACATCTCTGGGGATGGCTGGAGTGTGTCCTCCAAAGGATGATGACATTCAAATATCAGGTAGGCACTTGGTCTCATACTGTCCACGAGACAGCTACAAGGACGGCAGGTGGATAGGGTACAGCATGGGCCATATTTACGGAACCACATATATCTATTTGCCACAGTCCTCTGAAACTGCCTATCCAAAGGAAGACCCATCAGTGTTCATCCCAAAGTGTTTAGCTAGCACTAAGTCTCAGTTTATTTTAGCTCTTCATCTGCAAATCTGCTACAGCACACCACATAAAACACCTTTTTTCCTTTGCAGCTTTTTTCCCCTGGGCTGACCTCGAGATGTGTAGATAGGGGAAACGGTAGCAGAGGAACAACGCTGCGCTTATCCGCTTCCTGCTGCTGACAGGCCTGCATGGGTTTACCTAAGGCTTGACCCCTATCTCTCCTGCACAGCTGCCCCAGCAGATGCTGTGCCCATCGTGGAGATGCGCTACTCATCAAGATAAAAGGAATAAGAATCTATCTCAAAGCACTTAGGTATGATTAAATAAAGGAGGCCATTTCCTGTGCTGCTAATCTGGTGCCTTTCAAAATCACTAACTTCACTTTTTTTTTAAAGTTACCATCTTTTAATTCTCCTGGGTCTCCTCTATAGTTCTCCTCCTCCTTCCTGGGAAGGGGTGATCCACTTCATGATACGACAGTGGCTCACAGGGCTGATTAAACTGAACTCTGTGCAACACAAACAGCAATTTTTCATGTATAAAATGAAAGAATTGTACTGCTCTCTCTTTTGAGTTTTGTCTGGGTCAGGATACCCAATTAACCCGCAGGCTCTTGTACTGGCAGCTACCTGCTCTTCACTTTGAAATCAAGTCACTCTCCTGTTTTGGGAGCTCTGCTGCTCTGGAAGTCTTCCTGTCCATTAATATGACAGAACAAAGCTGAAGCATCTACTGTGAAAAAGTGAAAAAACCAGACTCATTCAATATGGCCTCTTACTTTTTGTTTGAGTATTGCAGTCTAAAGTTCAATAACATCTTAACTGCTTGGCCACTAAGAGACAAGGTATTTTAGGACTCTAATATCTGATGAGTATGTACAAAGTCAAGTAAATCTCTAGGTTATATTTTCCCACACACAAGAAACCTCCATACATGTTGGGGGTTTTTTTGTGTGTCTCATTCACAGAAACTCAATCAGATTACAGACCTCGCTGGGCTTTCCTCATCAGATACCGGTGCTATATACAATTTCCCATGGAAAGCTCTAATGTTTGGTAGTCCTTTTTTCTTTTTTAATAAAACGTCTCAGACTTTGCATATTTATCAACATGCGAGCATGTGAGAGTGAAGCAGTGATTGTGACTAAGCTGACTGTCATCTGCAATAGCCATACCAAATGTGAGGAAGGACTGCATAGGCAGTGAAGCCCAATCTGTTCTAGGCATAATACAACCCCAAAGCTACAACCATGGGGCTTGACACTTGAAATGCAACAGATGCCTGACTGCAGTGAAGGCATCCCTTGCCTTTGCTTTGGAGTGCTGATCTGTGCATGTGTCTGCTGAGCAAAGACATAGGCAAAAAAAGGGTTGACTGTATCTGACAAAGTGTCAGATGCAGGGAGCATGTGCTGCACAGAGCACAATCCGTATCTCCATCTCAGCCTAGATGGGAATGTGACTGTCATAACTTGTTCAGAGACCGTCTTTACTGCGCCCCAATCACCACTAGTATGTGGGTAGTTAAAATCTACAGAAACCATTTGCAACTGATATTTCTCTACTGCAAAGTTTAGCACAGAACACAGTTGTTTACACACTGAGCCTGACCTCCCCTTATCTTATGCCATGAGCAGCCTTTTACATTTGTGCAAAAGAGTGATAAATTACCACCAAATCAGTGTGGTAACAAGGTGCAAGAAAATGGAGATTGAGATTGCTGGCTCACAGAGATCTATGTCTTTCAACATGATCTTCTTTTCTACAAATACAGACTTTTAGCAAGAGCTATTTAATGATTTGAAACTGGAGATTCCGGAAACAATGGAACAGCAAAACCAGTGCTCTGGTTTTTTTTTCTCTTCCTCAGTCAGACTCTACTCAGTGTGACTTCAAAATACATGCAGTGCTTTGGAGTGGACATTTTTGCCCCAACTTTTAAATTCGCACAGATTGTAAGGCTATGCCATACCTTAAAACGCACTTGTATGTATGAGAATGTCCTGCACTGGCTGCATGGAGAATGATTGCTAAATCTCCCAGGAACCTTAGCTTTTCTGCAGCCTAGAGCTTCTCATCATTAGAATTCCCCAGGTTTCCACCTCCTTCCTCGAGAACCATCTGTCCTGTCCACACTCCAGCTGCAGTCAGACATCCCTCACCACTTACACCTGATCTTTTGACTCTGAGCACCTGAAACAATTCTTGCTCAATCTATCAAGCAATATACATTTAGACAATCACGGAAGCTCTTCTAAAAGCTATGAACAAATTTCCCAGTTTAAAATCACCACTGCCTTTCCATGATATCCCAGGCAGTGTTGAAATGCAGGGGAAGATTTATTTGAGGACGAAAATTCCAGTGCATTTCAATACCACAGTGCACCCTGATGGAATAGTGTTTGTTTTGTACTTCTCCGACAGTTGTTCTTTTGATGCTTGCTGTTGGGATATTCTCATGAAATCATAGAATCATTAAGGTGGGAAAAGACCTCCAAGATCATGGAGTCTAACCTTTGACCGAACACCACCACGTCAACTAAACTAAAGCACTAAGTGCCATGTCCAGTCATTTCTTGAACACTTTCAGGGATTCCACCACTTCCCTGGGAAGTTTGTTCCAATACTTAACCACTGCTTTGGTGGGCAAAGTTAGCAGATCAAAATTTAACAAGCAAAGGAAGGTGGTGTCTACACAGAAGGGCATTGCAGAAAGAGAGAACAGCACGAGGAGTGCTCACGTGGCCATCACGGAGTGTTACAGACTGTCACTGAATAGTGGTGGGATGTGAGACTGGGAGAAGCTGCTGTGCTTTGAGCCTACCTTGTCTCAAAGCCTAAGGACCTTATAACGCATCCTTTTTTTCCCCCTCCGGTTTACACCTTTATTTTCCATATTGAAATGCATGCTAGATTATTTTCAGTATTTTGCCCACAAAACATTTGAGAAAAAAACCCCACCAAACTTCTTTTTTGACACAATCCTCTTTAAACCCTTCCAAACAGCAGCCTTGGTTAGTTTATAGCTCAGTTAGGTTAGAACGAGCTGTTCTATATCAGCAAGAAATCTGTTACAGGACAGATGCCAGCATGATTACAAGAGATGAGTAAACCTCAAAAGGCCTAAGATCTGGTTGGGTTTCCATGAAGCCGAACCTCTGGGGATCATTTCTTCCTGCTGGAGAATCTGGTTTTGGAAACAACAAGAACAAGGAGTATTGTTTTTAATGTTATTTTCTGCTCCTGGTTTTAGGCCAAATTTGAGAGTGCAGGGGTGTTCAATTACTTTAATGAACGAATAAAACAGTTTTTCAGCCTGGAAATACATTTGCTTGTGGTTTGTTTTCCATACTCAATTTTTATTTTATCATTGAATAAGGCGGCCTATCTCTAGAAGTTTGTTGCATCATAGACATGATACTTGCCAAATTGAGAAAATCTGACTCCTTATACTAGTTTGGTCACTGCCCCAGCAGCCACAGAAACACACTTTCTATTAGTATTTTTTTTTTCTCTCTATTAATTTTTTTTTGCTTTTTTAACTAAAGGACAGTGTCTGTTCTTAATTCCTGTTAGACTGCCATCAACTTCCATGGAGCAACTCCAGATTTACATTGGTTGTCATTAAGTGTTGTTACATCACCAAGTTCATGTCAATAACCTAATTAAAATTAGTTTTGCTGATGTTACTCCTCATTTTTTTTCCAGTCAGGTAAAACAAATTGTAAAGGAGATTTCTTTACCGGTCAGCCTGGAGAGCATGCATCTGCCTCTCTCCACCTTTCTTGTGCCCAGTCTTCTCTCATCAGTCCCTCTCACACACATTGTTTTGTAGTAACGGGGTCAGTAGGAAACATAGAGTTCAGCACTATAGAAGTGGAAACAGAAAGCAGCCATGGGCAATTAACCAGGGCTGTGACTGCTTATGTTTGGTTCCTGCTTCCATTTCTGTTTCCATGGAAATGGACATCAGATCATTGGAAATAAAGTAAATTTTCTACTTCTCCTCACCTTCATATCAGCCGAGCTATACAATCCAAATAAATCTAAACATATTTAATTAAATGTGAATTTAGAAATCTTTTCATTTCATTGAAATAAATTGACAAAAGCAGCATTGCTTTTGAAATACTCAGATGCTGTTGGCTGTCCTTTGGGAAAGGAGTAGGTAAGTTTGCCCACCCCTTTTTGCTTTGTAAGGTATGGAAACACGCAAACATCCATCTTACCCCTTGCTCTTGTGCTCCTGCCTGCCCATTAATATTGTTGTGCTGAACAGTACTCATCACTTGGCCATTAGGGGTCATTTAAGCATAAATGACCCCCCTTACAGAGACTGTGTGGGTTAAAGACCTCTTCTTTGTCTGGCTGCTAAAGCTTTGAGGTTCATTTGTATTGCAGAGCAGCTGCATAAAGAAGGTTCAAGCCCACCTTTAAAGGTCATATGGTCTCAGAGGAGGAGCTTTGACCTAGAAGGTTTTCCCAGGTGAAAAGCTCAGGGTTTGGGAACAAAGAAAAAAAGTGAGTTTTAAGCTTTCACATTCCCGTGAACGACTCAGAAAGATAAGACCTGTGTCTTTTGTAAACAAACATATTGGAGACTGAGCACTTCATTTCTCCTCTAGAGGTGAAGATGATCTGCAAATCTGCCACACCTGTAAAAGAGTAACAATAATTTTAGTTTGGCTTCTAAACAGATCAGTCACACAAAATCTCGAGTGCCCGCTTCAACAGAAATGTCCCATGTCACGAGTCCATATTCTTCCAGAAGTAGCAATTGCCTTTACTGGTCAGACAATGAAGGCACAACTTGGAACAACCAGCCAGTCTACCAGTGTGTACTACCCACCATAAGATGCTTCATACTTTTTTCTCAAAGAAGCTCTCTAATTCTGTTAAACCCAATGAACTAATGAAAACTTACTGACAAAATAGTACAAAATAACAACTCTGCTTGAATTGGCATCAGACTTTGCAATTTGCAGTGACTGAAAGTATAAATATCATTACTGTATTAATGCAAACTCAATGCCAATAAATGGCTTGTTTTCTAATGAGGTTCATTTTGCAGCAGGAAGAGGGGAAAGCTGGCTTTTCCAGCATCTACCAAAGTGTTAATTTCTGAAGTCCAGTAACAAGAACAGTAAGAAAGCAAGCAATCAAAGTGGATCTATATAGGATGGTAGATTTAAACTGTTTAATTACTGTAGCTGTAGCTGGTTATTGCTAATGCATGGATCACAAAAGCGTCACTCCTGCAGAAATCAGTCATGCGAGGGAGATCAGGAATTACAGATACTTCACCAATGTGAGGGATTTGGTCTGGTCCTTTAAAGTGATTTCCTCCAGTGACAAAAGCCTCATGCCTGATATGAATGCAGAGTATGTGACAAATTTACTTTAAAGAAAAGCAGCCTGTAACCTAATCATAGTCAGTCCTAAAATACACTTTTTTAAATGGCTCATATCAAACTGTTCAGTCATGTATATTTTTTAAAATTTAAATCCACATCTGTCAGACGGATAAAGTATAGAAGCAGCTTTGTCAGATGCTAGCATGTCTTAGGGAAGTGGAGAAAGTCAGATAAGGGGTACCTAAATGTGGTCAACGGTATAAGGTTCGATTTTTCCTCTCTAACCAGAAGGTAAGCTTCAAACTCTTTTTCTGCTATAATCCCAATCATTATGGTCACCATCGTGAACATGAACACAATCTCCTAGACCGAGCTATCTGTATGAGTTTCTTTCCCCCAAAGGCATTGCACATGCATTTAAAACATAAAACAAACACACAGGCCATTAAAAGTGGTATGGTCACCCACAAAACAACATGGATTGGGATCTAACTTCACAGCACTGGAGTCGCTCATAAAGCACTGGAAAATTAGAGCATTACAGAATGTATGGAGAAGCCTATTAAGTATTACTTTGGTTTGCACAGAAAGGCAGGGAGCAAGGTGAAAAATATTTAAGGGGCAGATTAAAAGAAAAAAATAGCTGGAATTGTGGGTTGAGGTCTAGTTTACAGTAGAAGGTTTTCACTGACAGGACTTCCTAGGAGTGATGAATAAGTAGGTACAGGCCATATTTATTCAACAACTCTCACAAAGCTATGCAAGAGAAATCATATTTTTCTGACAAAACTGCATCTATACTTTAGCTTTTTCTTCAGTAGTTTAAAGAAATGATAATACCCTCAATAGCTGTTACGATCAAGCCCCTAGTTTTAGATCTTGTCTAATTGTCATTTTGTAGATTAGATCCCCAGAGAACCTTCTGCTATTGGTTTTGTTCATACCTTAGGAGACTTTTTTTCAAGTAATAAGAAAGATTTAAAGTGGATGTCTCTTAAAGGATAATAAATACCAGGAGAAGAACGAGGAAATACATTAAAGCTGAATCACTGTTGTGTCACACCAATTTTCCCCTTTTCCTCCTGAGATTCCACTGAAATCAATGAAGTTACAGTTACTTAAAGCTGTAGGACTACATGAGTGAACCAGGTACACCACGCCACAATAAATGACTAGAACTTGCTGGCAGACTTGCTTGGAATCAAATACGTCCCCTTAAATTTCACACTATTTTCACAATCTTGTAGCAGCAAAGCAAAACAAGAAGTTCACTGTGCAGTCAAAACAAAATCTTTTTTCTCTGGTCTAAGTATTTGGCCAATACTGTATCACAGAAACATTGATTTCTGTTCCCAGCCTAAGAATCCTCCTGATAGTTTCCTACAGAACCAAAGACCCAACACAATCTCGTCTTTTATGGCTAAGAAAATGCCAGGAGAATCGTTATCCCTGGGAAAGATTTCTCTGATGGACGAGGAAGGACTGTTCATTAGTGTCATGAATGATGCTGCCTCTTTTTTATGCAACTTGCATTCACTGATGCTGGCACTGTCAGAGCCTCCAACTGTGTGCACAATTCAGTTCATCGAACAAGGCAGCATCCTTTCCAGATACACTCAACGTGCAGTATTATGGTTGGGAAATTCATTCCACAGAGGAGAAACATGAATTATTTCAAGCCTCAAAAAAAAAAAAAAAAAAAAAAAAAAAAAAGGCACAGTCTGTGCCTTCTTTTTCCATGCTATTAGAGAGATTATCAGGAAAAAATAAACACAGCAGTTGCTCAAGGTCCCACACAAACAAAAACAAGGACTGCAGGCCACTCCAAACACAGTGCTGAGCCATTGCTCTTGTTGACTTGCAAGACATCAAATAATACATTTTTCAATTATTATTTTTTAATAATTATTCAGAGCTGACAGAGCAATTTTGCAAAATTTTAAGCATGAAAATCAGCCCCAAATGTTCACAGTTTTAAGTACTCTCTGTTTTCAGCTCCTGCGGTTCAGCCATTTCCTTTTGGTGTATTTAGTGTGGCAGTGACACGTCAATTTGTCTGCAGGGAATGGCTGCCTATCAGGGATGCTGAACGTAGGTAGAGGCCAGTCCCACGCTCCTGAGTCACCTGCAGAGCTCAAGGCGCATGAACAAATTACATCTGGTCCCTAAGCATCAAGGATCAGATCCAAAAAAACCGAGCTACAACACATGTCTCTGTGTGTGCCTTGGTGCCTGCCATACGAGAGAGCCTGGAGCTAACGGCAGGGGAGCAGATACATCTACTCCGAGAAGCAGAGAGCCCTGCAGAGATAATAGCTCCCATCTCAGAAGCTGGGTAGGTGCTTTACATCAGTAATGCTGACACAGGGCAAAAAGCCCAGTTTTCTCCTTAGGGATGTGGCAGTACCCTCCCAGCATGGTGCCTGGTTCCCATTTGGCCAGGAATCTGCTGTTCAGGACAGGCAGGGCTTGGGGACGGGCTGGTTTCTGTACTCTCTTCACCCTCGCCTCCTCCAGAAGACAGGGAAAATGCACAGCTGGGGCATAGAATTTTTGAGATAGCAGCATTTGGCCCTGATCCACAGAGCTTCATGCCTTCACTTTAAAAGTGTTGGACTGAACAAGGAGCCATCATAGCTTACTGCCAGGAAAACCCTGAGGATGTGGGATAGGACTACAGCTGAAGTCTGTCTCCTCTCCAGAGCTTGGTTATTTTACTCTGCGTATTTTCTCATTCTGGATGCCTCTTTCAGAAAGATGTCTCTCCTGCAGAACTGAGCAGTGTCACAGAGGGTGCTCAGAAAAACAACCCACGTCACTGAAATCCTCCATCTTTTGCAACGATTGAATAGTCCCACCCAAAGTGCTTTGTCCCCTCTTCGGCCTGACGCAATTTGCTTCTCCGTGTGGAGAACTCTCAGTCCCTCTATTGATATGGCATTCAAGGTAGAAAAACCACCCTTCTCTTCTTTACAGAGCAGTCATGCTTCATAGGAAATATATACATACATATATATATATTGTTAGATAAAATAGACAAAACACGATAAGAAAGAAAAAACCTTTGGCCTAATGGGCAAAGAAGGATCAGCTCTGGCAGAACACAGCAGGCGGATACAAAGTGTCCTTGTGAGACTGAGCCCTGCAACAAGATAAGTGGATGAAAGCACTGTTCATGGTTTCTAATCCGACTTAAATGTCAGATAAGTACCCTGCTGCACAGCCTGGTCAAGGCAGAAGCACTGGTTAGGCATGCTCCAAAATGGCATTAGATACCTTAGGAACTTCAATGGCAAAGTCTGAAGGACTTTGGTCTAAGCATGGTCTAAGTGCAGAAAATGCCATACGGGATCTGAACGTGACTTTCAGGGAGCTTAACACCCCAGTCTCTGATTTCATTCCAGTTAGGTTTATCCTGCCTAATTTCCCTCCTTTGTCTGGTGCAAGAGGGTGCTACACCTGGGATGCAGAGTTTATAAGGAGGCACATTCCCCAGCCTTTTCTCACAGGGAGTCTTACTGAAAAGAGGAGAAATCTCTGATAAACCACTCCACCTGATAAGGGCTTCTTTGGGTCCTCTGAGACAGCTGCCAGCTTTAAAAAACATACAAACAAACAATCCAATGAAAATGCATGGGACCAACAGAGTGGACTGGAATGTGGAGCATTAATTTTTCCATTATCAGCCATCAAGGTAAAGGGAAGGAAGGGAATAAATTATATGCCTGAAATATTTGTATGGAAACTTTTCCAAGCTAGATAAAAATTCAATTATTTATTACTTCAGGAAATACTCTAACATCAAGCAGTGACCCCTGGCTGGTGTCAATGCTTCCCCAAGAGGATTGCCATTCAGAAAGCTTTATGATTAACACATAAAGTTTAATCAGTGCATTAAAAATAAATTAAAGATTTGCTAATTGTAATGTAATTAGCTTAATATAATTACATTGCTCAGTGACTGAGAATTTTATTGTTATTGTGAGATCTTTTCTCATTTGTGGGGGCCTGAAGTTAAGTGGCACAGTACTGACAACCATTTCTTCCCTTAATATTCAGTTTCAGGAATGGGCTGAAATTTTTACCTGAATCTTGCAATTTATCACAATCAGTATCATCACAAATTACAGAAAGCATCCAGTTACATGATAACTTCTAAATGAAGTGTCTGTAACCAGGGCAGTAGCAGCCTCGGCTGTTAATTTGTCATATTTCATAGCCAGCCTGACACCCTGTCCAATTTGCTTGTAAGCTTTATCACAAAGACAGCTATGAGAGCTGCCTCTGACTCTGAGCAGGATGGGGGAGACGGACAGAAATTCAGCAGCAGCAGCAGCTTGGCTCTTCAGGTTCCCTGTTTTTGCATACAATCCGGATGCAAAATAAACACCACTGTGTCCTGATGATGTTTGTTTTCTCTATTAAAATCTCTCCCTTCTTTTCTCCCCTCCCCCCTTCCTCATTAAGACAACCAAATTTTTTCTTTAAGACTCCC
The DNA here is from genome assembly GCA_013397755.1 of Cnemophilus loriae. Taxonomy (NCBI): domain Eukaryota; kingdom Metazoa; phylum Chordata; class Aves; order Passeriformes; family Corvidae; genus Cnemophilus; species Cnemophilus loriae. The sequence continues at coordinate 608,163 of VZTF01001123.1, forward strand.
TGCTGACCATAATTCAATAGCTAACGTAATTTATTAGTAGTTAGAGGAGTTATAAGAAATAAGAGGGATAACAGTACTCAGGGAGCATCGTTACCTATGTTACACAGGCTCTCAGTTTCAATACAAAGCATGTCATCCTCTCAAAATGACCTGCAAGTTTTCCCTTTTAAGCAGAAGTTGTGCAGCACTGTAAAAATGGCCATGAATATGCCTTCAGGATATTGGTCTCTCTTCTCCTGTTATCTTCCAGATGCTCTGAAGCCCTCAATCAATTTGCATTGATTTAAGCAACATCATTCAATACATATTATCAATCTGATCTGAAGGGAATTGTGTGAAGAGCAGGTCTTCTTTTCTGTTCCTGACATGCCAAACACAACACCACAAGATGCTATGAAACCCAAAAAATGGTTTCTAATAGACCAACAGGTGTTAAAAAATGCCTGGACTTACAAAAAGTAAGAAACCACACTTTCATTTGTCTAACACTTTAAAATCAGGTTGGCCAACTTGGAGTGCAGAGCAAATGTTAGCTTGGAAGGATTTTGCTGATAGCATTGGATCCAGGAATAGTTTTTAAGATCCTGATCTGAGTGCCTGCAACACCAACCACTTCGTATGATATCAGGGTACAACCAGTACCAGCCTGACATCCTTGGGTTTTTCTGCATAATGAAAAATAAGCCTCTCATTGAAGCAGGAGATCTTACTCTCCCTTCTACACTTGCTCCATCAGGTGAGCACGAATACCTGCCCTTCTCATCCTGTTGATGGCTGCCCAGCCGTGCTGTTAGGCTGTGGACTCCACCAGAATATCTAGCAGACAGGCTTTGTGGAGTTTACCTCTCCTGCCTCTAAGTGGTTTTGCAGATCTGTCCCTATTACACCAGCAACCAAGAGAGAATGAGTAGGAAATTAGCAGAGAGCATTCCAGTCTTTACAGCTGAGCCTCCAGAGGGGCTATAAAACCTCTCATGCTGTCGGGGAGTCAAGGATAAACAGAGAGCTTGTGGTGCCTGCTGTTAAAAGGAGGAATTTGAGAATGGGGACTGTCCAAGAACACAGAGGCTAAAAGGAGACAGAAGAATGACAGGACAGAGAAGAATGAAGTAAGGTAGGAATCGGTCAAGAAAAGCGACAACTGTAGAAATGGCAGAAAGAAGATAAAAATTTAGAGAAATTTTCAAGTTCGAAGGAGCTTTTTTGAACCAAGTGACCATATGTCAGTCTCCTGAGGTTTTGCCTTTCATGTTGAACTGCAAACCCACTGATTCTGTAGGATGCAGTCTTCAGCACACGGCTACCACTGTGAGTGAGTCATTTGGTGCAGTTCCTGTGGCAAGAATCCCAAATGTGTCAGGCCTGGACTAAAAAGCAAGATGGAGAATGGATACACCTGAAGGCACATTTGGCACTTTAATTCTGAGCAGATATCACTTCTAATTATAGCCAGCCTTATGCCAGCTTACTACCGTTCAAGAGCTTGTGGGTTCGCACATCGAGTGCCAGATTTAATCCATTCAAGGTAAAGCACAAGAGAACCAATTGCATTTTGCATGCCTTCTACCTGAATGATTTGCTTTGTTGTTCCCAATTTGCAGTTTGACTCAAAGATTTGCACCCCTCTGGTTAGTTCTGGTTGGCTTCTCTGCAGCCACAGGGGCATATTTTTCAGCTGAATGAAGCCCAGCTGGCAGGCTCAATTTGCCCCACCAATGAGTCATATCTTTCTCTAATTTCACCTGCATGAGAGAATTGCAGCTTCCTCTCCTAACTCCTCGAGTTCAAAATTCTTCCTGCAAAAAGAAGGTTCAAGCCCACCCCAGCACACGGAGCCATAACCCTGCTGGCCAGGAGGACAGTGGCAAAGCTGAAGAGAGAGCCATTAGTGAACATTACTTAAATAGTAAGCTTAGTTAGGGGAAGCCTTTCCCAGTCTGATCCTGTATCAGATTTTGATATTATATGGTGCCTAGTGCTTCACAAGGATCAATGCTCAGCACCCCACAAGGACATGTTTTTTTCCAGCATGATTTAGGGCTTGGAGCAGAGGGAAGGTTTAATACAATCACGCATCAGTTTTCTTTCCAAACAGCACTGTGAAACACAGAACAGAAGGAGGATTGCCTCTTCACCCCATAAATCCACTTAAGCTTGGATTATGAGCCATATTCACCCAATTTTTGCTGGGAGCTTAAGGCAGCACCATGCTTCTGTTGCTCTGAGGGATGTTGGGAAGCTGGGCGGGATTTGGGAAGCTCCAAACTTCCAGAAGTGCAACGGCCACATTCTTCGATGTGTGGGGGTTCAAACAGCCTAAGTGTGAGATCAGCCACGTTCTAGGTCTATGTATGGAAATGGGTGAGTGCACAAAAAGCAGGCAGAAGGGTTTGCTTTAATAACTAGTAGCTTTCAGAGCATGTGGTTTTTAGCATCTCTGCCACATTGAGTTGACAAAGAAATAAAAGGGAACACTTCCCCACACACAAATCTATATTGATCCAAATATGGATGTTGTTTCAGTTTAGAGAACAACTAGCACTGATGCTGTCAAACAGACCCGTGTGGAATTATTTCAGACGCTCCATTTTCCACCCTTATGCACACAGAGAGGGAGAAGTGGAGAAAGGAGAGAAAAGAAAGGAAAGAGGAGAGGAGAAAATAGAAAGAGGAAAAGAAAAAAAAAAGGAAAGGAAAAGGGACAGGGAAATAAAAGGAAAAAGAAATAGAGCATGGCCAGTGGCAGGCTGTGTGAAACCTCTGCACACATCACCTGCTCCGAGCACTGTCCTTCCGTTACTTATCCCTAATGAGCTGGTTCAGTTGTGCAAGGTAGTTCCTAATTACCTCTCTCCCGGTTTCTCTCTTTCCCCCCTGAGAATGGCCTTTCCAAGAACTTACTTCACATGCACACACCTGGTACTGTGAGATAGGGAGCCTCACCATGGATACCAGCCCCCCATTCCCAGCCCGACCCACGCTCCTGGGATTCAGGCAACTATCTCCAGGATGCTGTAAACTCCAGATGTGCCTTACCTACTGCCTGGAGACACCGCGTGCGAACGCCGCTCACAACTATTATTCTGCACTCACACACACACACACACACACACACACACGAGCACTGGCTATGCAGATCAAGCTCTGAGAAATCAAATAAAGCAAAATGGTAATCTTAATCTTCCCTTTAATATCCTACCCCGTGCCAGATAAGAGCAGCTGTGCTCACACAATGTGTCCAACTGGACATGATAAATAGCCTGGGAGAAAAGAAAAATACACACAGACACAAATATATATGTGCATACACACATGCTCTAAGGAATTTAAAATGTGTTTGTTCACAGAAGTGGTGGCCTCCAGCTCACAGCTTCCTCGATTAAGAGAAGGGTTTATTAGAAATAAAAATGGCCTGCCAGGGTTGGAATCATACACAAAATCCTACAGTAAATATCTGCATGGATAGCCTGAAGGGTTAACCTTACCAATGCACAAATACTGACTGGCTCTCCTCCTGTTACAGTGTAAATGCTGATTGGAAGGAAGAGATCATTCTAGGTCAGTATGTCCTTTACATTGTGAATAGCTTGACAGGGGTTAATAAACTCCTTTGCCTATGGCACCAATAATTTATTAGATATTCCTGGGCATCACATGAAATTTTTTATTTATACATATATAATTGGTTGGTTTGCTTCTAAAGAGGTGAAGCAGGACAATCCGGGTCAAGAAACATGCTTAAGCAAGAGGATACCAAAGGTTCCACTCTCCTAGCCTTAACCTATGGTGGAGAATAACATCCTGGTTGCTGCTCCCTGCGCTGCTGCCAGGACTTTACATGGCAGCTGGGCATCGCCAAGAGCGGACCGCAGGTCAGCACAGCTGACTTCTTACAGGGATCCAAAGGGTGCGTGCATGGCTACCCGCTCATGCTGCAAAGCAATTCCAGATGATTTGAGGAATTCTTCGTGAACTGACATAATTGTAAAACTAACAGATTTCAAGTTTCTTTCCTGAGCGGTCACAGCTCTGCAGCCTGCTGCCGAGGGAGCCATGCCCCAGAGCAGCCTGTCTTGCTCCTGCCTCCACCACACTGCATTTCACACCGATGAGGTAATTCCACTGCAGATGAGGTAACCCTTCGAGTTGCCCACCAGCTAGAAGAGGTTACCATATGATTCCTCATGTAAACACGCAGCACGGTCCCCCCGGACGAGAGCTGACAGCTGCACTCTGCCGATGCCGAGCTGGTGGCCAGCAGCGGCCCCAGGGAGCCCCCGGCCTGCAGGGCCTTCGCGCCTCAGCGAAAGCTGCCAGGCGCCTGCCACGCGTGTGCCACACACCCGTCACAAACACGCCGGGCAACGCTCGGCTTCCAACCAGTCTGACAGGGAACCCTGTTCTTCCGGCACTCCTGCAGCCACGTTCACCATTCAGATGGCTCTTCATCTTCCCACACCAGGGTTTCTAAACGCACGTGCCTTCTCACGCCCTGGTGAGGCGGTGCATCTCTTCAGAACAACTTCCTCCTGCGGCTGCAGGCATTAGACCTGGGGGAAATCCCTCCTTCCCTTGCACAGGAGGTGCAGGGCAGAGGAGGGGCAAGGGTGCTGCAGGGCAGCAGTGTGGGGAGCTGCCCGGGCAATCCCCAATGGTTTGGTGTGCAAGCACTGCCATTTTGTTTGAGTGCACTTTGCACAGGTGCTGTTCCTAGAAAGTCCCCTAATTTGCAAGCAATATGAAAAATTACTTTTGTGGTTAGGCAGTGTCAATGGCTGCAATCCTCTTCCACCTACAAGTGTAGGTGTCAGAGGATCTGCAGGCCTTTGCTCGCCCCACAGGCAAAAAGCTTAAGCCAAAGCCCCCAGACCCTACACCTTGTCTTCAGAGTCTGGAATCATTGCCATTTACAGTCCCTTACTAGCCAAGGAACCCTACTAGCTCTTCTGTGCTAAGTATTCCCAGTGCTGACTCCTGACTGAGCCCTGGGAAAACGAGACCTGCGTGATGAATGCGTGAGGAGAAGGAGAAATTCACAAAGAAAAGAGAACAGGACACAGGGTTGTCAACTCCCTAAGCTCAGTGCTCATCTGCACCCTGCTCAGTGCCAGAAGTTCTCAAAGCCTCCTTGTGACTGACAGGGCAGCTGGGACCAAATCATACCACAGCTCCCAGTAACTACCTGTGTCTCCACGGGCTCTACTTAACCACAAAAATTGTGTTTGAGAAGTTTGTTTTAACAAACTTCCTCTCAGCAGTGGCAGTCACTGATCTGGAAATCTGTTCTGGGCAGACCTTGACCCAAACTGCATGTGACAAGTGACCCAGAAGGACCCTGAGGACTAACATGTCATTAGATGCAGGAAAGCAGCCAGGATGAACATCTCCTGTTCCCTTCCCAGGTTACAAACCTCAGGTCCTGGTCTGTCCAGTCTGGAGGAGATCTAACCAAGCACTCCTGGTAAGTAAGGCATGCCTGTACCAAGCACCCAAAGGAAGCTGTTTCCCTCTGCCCTGGGGGGTGTGAGGATCAAGGAGCTTCTGGCAAGAGGGAAAGGCTTTCCATCACCCTCTGGTGAGTTTCTTTTGCCAAAAATGGGAACTACTACGAGCAAGCCCTGGAGGTAGTCATGTCTCTCTTTCCTCTACCTCCTAGAGCAGCTGCTTACACAAGGAACAGGTCAAAACAAATGACTGTTATAACTGGAGTATATGAAGGGACACAAATCCATTACTGCTGGAGCTGAGCTCGCCTCACTTTGCAAGGACTGAGGTCAGGACTCTTCCCTCTACTCTGAGCTCACAAGATGCCAGAGGGACAGACAGATCTCCTGGAGTACGCCCAAAAGGGAATCAAAAAAGCAAGGGGAGAAGTGGGGTCACATCATATTCCCATCCCTCCCAGCCTGGAGGGCCAGCAGGCTGTGCACCAGCAAACCTGCATCACAGCCCAAGAAACTGTGCAGCGGGACATGTGTTGGACTCCAGACACCGCAGCTAGATTTTTAAAAGATGTGGCTAATTTTATAAGCTTTAGCAGTTGCTGTCATGCATAATGAGATACAGTTAATCATTTCTTTGCCTCATGCTGTAGCTGGATCATCTATGCAGACTCTTTTGTAGGGAAAAGCAAGGTACATCAGGGTTTTACATGTCCCTTGGAACACCACGCCTGGAGGAGTCACAACTTCCCTCTGCTTCAAAGGGTCTGTGAACAGCAGATGGCAGGGGCCTCTAGGGCATGCCTGCCATGACAGACCCAGCCCCTTGTCTGCATGCCACCCACACCTTTCAGATGTACACTGGTTTAAAAGGCAACACATGGCCACGTCAAGGCAGTCTGAGTGGCTTGAGCTCTCCCAGACCAGTGTGAGCAGATCAGGTGGGATGCACCTCTCTGACACCTGCTTGCAGCGTAAAAGTTACCATCCAAGCTTGTCATTCCCCCTCACAGTTTGAGAGACAAGCAGGCATCCAGCGGGCACAGCCATCTCAGAAATGGCTACAGCCCAGGATGAATCACCCTTCAAAGGTGCCATAAAGGGTCTCTAAGGTCATTAGCTTGGACCTATCCCCAGAGGAAGCCATGTGTTTGGTCAGACCAGATCCACCCTTTGAACCTGTTTGGCAGCCAGGCTGTCGTCCCCAGCACAGCCCATGTGGAATAGGTCCTCAGCCCCAGGGCACAGATCCCAAACCTCTGCTGCCATGCCTTGGGACACAACTTCCCCTCTGAAGGCCTGAATACAGGTGCTGTAAGGCAGGTAGGGCATTAATTATGGCAGAAACTGATGGCGAACCAGCAGGAAAAGAGTTAAGAGAGCCAGGGCTTGTTGCTATCCAGGAACCCAGGCTAGCTCACCTCCCAGGATAACCATCAGCCAGACCTTTCTCAAGCCTTTTTTGGCAGGCTTCGTTGTCAGAAAACCACCTGTTACTTGGGAGAGATTCAAATGCATAATGAATTAAAAAAGCATATTGTGTGTTACTATCTAGCCCCCAGACAGATGTGTTATTTAAGTGTGGGTATGATCTGTGCTGTTAATTTTAAACAACATATGATCAAAGATCATGTCTGGCTTTGTGCTTTGCTTCCTTTCAGTTTCTGGCTTGTGTGTCCATGCCAGACAGTTGTGGTTTCTGTCACATGGCAGGAAAAGCTTATTTTACACGCTGCCTAAATTTATATTTTATTGCACATTAAAGCAGCCCATCAGAATTAAGTTATCGCATTGTTTATAATGGTAAGTGAATCGCGGCTGTGGAAAAGAGAGTACCACACAAAGGGATTTTTTAGAAACACGTACTCCCTACACTCAGGACTTTCAGCCATTTTAAAGACAGCAGCAGAGTGAAGAGCAAGACTGAAATATATAAACCATATCACCACTCCTGTGGGAAGGCTGGAAACTGTTGGAAATGGCAGTACTGCCAACCAATCAGTCCAGAAGCACCACTCAGGCCCTTGGCAGACTGGGAGACATGCTTAACAGATCATGAGTTTTTTTTAAAAATAATACAGTTGGGGTTCTTGTCTTTGCTTCTCAGCCTGAGCCTTCAGGCTTTTCTGCCCAGTTAGAATAGCTCAACATCTGCCCTGGATGAATAGCTAAGTAAATAAACTGACCAAAATAAGGAAGAGCAGCCCCATGTGATTGTTCAGCTCCACCTCAGAGGCAATGCATGTTTGAAGATGTCAGGTAAAGCAACAGGAGCTCTGGCACACTCAGAGTGGTAGCGGGGTAAATCTCTTGGTGGATGCCTAACTACACTGCTTTCCAAAAAACCCACACAATTTAGGGCAGATGCAAAGCACAGTAAAAAAAGTCATTCTTGCTGATTCACTGTGCAGAAGAGATGTTTCATCACCAGCATTTGAGAGATAGTATCAGTTCAGACTTTCCAGATAAATATATTTAGTGAGATTCATCATAAGAGAACTGAAAGTGAGAGTACTGGTTTAACATCAGTAAACGGGGAGCCAGACCCAGCCCTCATCTGCACCGAGGTAAATGTAACGCTGCTGCCATGGCAAGCTCAGGGGCAGTGAGCAGCTGCTGCCAGTTGCCCACCTCAGAAATGCGTTGGGGTTCCAGCCCTCCTTTCGCTAACAGAAGGCAAGCAAAGCTTCTGCCAGGCTGCAGACAGCTGCCAGGCTTTGACCACCCTGCTGAGGAGAAAATAATCCTCTGACACACAAGTTACTCAGGTCCATTACAGGAATCAGTCATCTCTTCTGTCCAGGTGTGCTGGGAGTGCTGCTCTGACTAAAGGCCAGGGGCGCTCTGCTCCTGCTCTACCTGGGCCAGGGATTTCGGCCCAGATTCCCTTCCCAGCCTTTTCATCTGCTAAGAAACTGTTCTTTCTTTGTTGCAGGGTTTCAGCTCTGCCCACTTCAGGTGCAGAGGAGGCTTCATGGTCCCCCAACACCAATGTGCTCCCAATTCCACGCAGATGCATGAACAGGGCTAGCCACTGGCTGCCACTGTCCCTGTGAGAGGTAAGCCAGCCCTTGATCTCAGCTGTCACAGAAATAAATAAAGGGAAAAGACACAAGCTCTCCCCCTCCAAGGCTGTATCGAGAGTGGCTCCAGCCAGCCAGCCTTCAGCTGCAGTGCTACTGCTCTCCAGCCTCTTGGAAGAGATACCACCCATCCTCCCTGCTGGGAAAAAAAACATTGCCCTAAAACCTCTCCAAAAACATTGCCCTGAAACCTCTCCATGGAGGGGACCCAGAGAGGAGCTATCTGTGATAGATCTGTGAAGGCTGTCCCCACCTCTGGGAGCCAGGCTGAAATGCTGTGCAAAAGGACAGAGGTGAAGCAGTGAGCATGGGTTAAAGGGATTGCACAGTGCTGCTTTAACACAAAACAATCCTGCTCTGGGGCTGCTACTGTTTGAAGACCTGAAAACACCCTCATCCACACATACAGTACTGAACAGGAGAGTATAAGGGGTAAGAACGGATTGTTTGAGAAATGATACTACAGCTGAAGAGAGGATTTTAAAGAGCACAAACTCATTTCATATGGCTGAGTGCTGGCGACACTAGGAGAATTCAATGGATTATGTTGCACCAGAGGTCAGAATATAATTGTCCCTTCTGGCCCTTAAAACCTGTGAATGTATAGAGGAACCTTGAAATGACCAGATTCCTCAGGAATTTGATTCCTGGGGTTTATTTATTTATTTTCTTACCAGCTGCCAGACACAGCATGCTCCTAGACAAATAAGGAGGTGGTAGCTATGGGGTGAGTATATCAGTAGTGCTAATCTCTTGTGGGGCTTCCTGGTAGAATATCTATCTGCCTCAGAGGAGACAAGGTTAAGGGGTATAAGACAGTTTCATCTTAAAATACTAAGAACCTGAAAAACCTGAAAACAAAATATTGCTATTTCAGAAGTGAATAGATGTTAGGGAGAACTAAACAACTTAGTGCATAAGTATTCTCTTAGATTTTTTTTTAAGCAGAACTTTCCCAAACCCTATATTAAATAGCTCTCTGTTGTCCTTGCAAAGGGCCAAAGAGCTAAAGATAGCTCCACTAATTGCTGCTTCCCTTTGTCCCTTAGCTCTAGAGATTCCCAACTTCTATATTATTACTTCATCATTTTAATTGTGCAAGAAGCTTTTCACAGAATTAATTAGAATAAAATAATAATAATACAAAAATAAACAGTTATTAGTATCTAGGTAGCACTCTATTTAGAGCAGGTACTTCGTGAAAGACTATTAGCCAACAGTTCTGTCTGCACATGCTCATGATGGGCAGCCTCATTCTGCAAAGCAGGGACCCACCCTGTGACCTGCGCTCACACCAAGGAGCCGTACACGGAAAGCGCGCTGCTGTCTCCTGAGACATGCACTAAAAAAAGGAGAGAAAAGTAAGTAAATGGGGGCAGTTCCAGCTCTGAAACAGGAAGATAAAGTCAAGAAAGTTTAAGGTGACTTACAGCCACTGTTGGCTTCTCCACAACCCTGGAGGTACAGCATCCAATCTTCTCTATAACTGATATCCACACGGGGAAGCAACTTGGAAACAGCTGACCCTCTGATACTATGCAAAGACATTCAGCAGACCAATTTACCAGTGTCATTCATTCACACCTTTCAACTTAATGATACCTTACAGGGAAGAAAAATTCAAATTAAAAATTGAAGCTATTAATATATCTTTGAAAATGGTAAAGGAACAAGACTAAGACCAATAGGAGGCCACTAATCTTGGCATACTTCTGATTTTGTACCCTTTAAATCACTGTAATACCTTGTTCAAATTCCAACATAAATGGGATTTTTCTATGAGGGTGTTAGTGCTCCTGCTGCATTAAAAGCCATATTATATTTTACAAATCCTAGAGCTGAGAATCCTCACTCCCAAAATAGACCTCCTCACCAGATGATATTAACACAGCTGACAAAATAACATTACATTGAAAAATACATCTGTAGAAAATGAAATAGAAAAGCAGAAGAACTTTTCTCCTACACCTTTTGGAAGGGTTCAAGGGGCTTGCAAGGTAAGTAGAACGCATTTTACAACTTTCTAGTGGAGATACTGTATATTGCATGGTAACCATGTCCTCTTCCTTCTGCTACTTCTGCTTTCCTGGTGACTACGGACAGGCAGACTCACATATATGTGACAAGCATCAGTCGAGGACAGACAGCAGGAGAGAACTGTTCCCAACCACCTAACTGCATCTTTAAATTTCTCTTCTCCCCGTCCTCCATTATATCTGTCTGCCTGTCTCTGCAAATGCCTGTTTCCCTGGAAGGGAGGAGGGGACCCAAACAAACCCTGAAAAAATCCCAAATTTCCTTGGTAGCGGGGGAAAAAAAAAAAATCTATTCTCTGGAGATCAAACCTTCAGTGAATCATTTTCCACTGCTCTGACATGTCAAATACTCCAGTGATTCACCAGTCATGGAGCTCTGATTCACCTGCAATAAACAGGGCTGATTGCTTCCCAGAAGCACTGTAGTTTGCATCATTCTTTAAAGGCTCCACTTCCTCCACACAGCTTCTTTCCTCCCTGCCACACACCAAAGCCACAGCAGCAGCCAGGGCAGTGACAAGGAGCAAGAAGTCCAGACTACTGGTTTTAGATCAAGGGGCCAAGAGGGAGGACAGTCTTAGATAAATGAACAGCAAGAGGAGAAGTTAGGAGGGCTCATGGATCTTCCCTTATTGCTGTTTCAGCGTGAAAATTGGAAGGACAGAAAAGAAGGGACAGGAGGAGTTTGGTATTTGTCTGTGGCTCTCATTGGGTTCATCTCCCTGCCAGCACAGGACACAGTTTCTCCAAGAGGGAGCACCAGAAATAGAACTGACATTACATCTAATGAGCTTTTCGGTGGCATATTCATTAAGCTTGTAGAAAGGGTAAAGAAATGCAGGAAGCTAAGTCTTGGAAAGGCTCCAACTGGACCCCTTTGACTCATTAAAGGAGGGAGTAAAATGAACTATGCCCCAGGGCAATCGTAAAAGGATAAGCAGGAAAGCAGGAAAGCAGGAAAGGGCGAATTCATTAAGGACTACGGGACCCCAGCGGACCCTGTCTGGGCAGTGTGGGGATAGGGCCATGGGATGGCTGGGCATGATGGAGCCCAGCACCAGGGATATCCACTCGCCCTTGGCGTGCTGGAGGAGCCACTGGTGCTTTGTTCTGGCTGAGCCCCAAAAGGCAGCAGTGCGAGGATCTCAGAGAGCCCTTGTTGCCCACAATTGCCATGAGCTCCCCGTGCACCACCATCAACAGCTTTCCTGCCTCCATCTCTGGCTTGGACTGGCCTTCCTGCCTGCCGAAGGGAGGGGGAAGGGGGGAAAAGTCACGCAGACCCTGCCGAGCCTTGCAGGGGCAGGGGGAGGGAGGGGGAGGCAAACTCAATTGAGCAGCTTTGCGGGGGGCCCCAGATTTTCTCAAACCAGTCACGCCAGCTGCAGCCCAGCCATGATGAGAAAGGAGAGGAGACAGTGCGGCAACGGCTCCTACGACCCCGAGGGAGGAGGAGGAGGAGGAGGCGGCCCGGGCTGCTAGACTGACACCAGGCAAAAGTTGGCCACGTTTTCCCCCAGCCACGGAGGAATAGCGCAGGCAAGTCAGATGTGACCGTGCTACAGGAGCCAGGAGAAAATAAAAACAAGTGACAGCTGACTCTTGAGGACTTTTGTAGGGGGCGGGGGGGCAGGGGGGGGAGAGGGCGAGGAGGGAGGGAGAGACCTACAAATACTGGGGGAAGGGCAGAGCGCAGCTCAGGAGCCTTCTGCAGCAGCAGATGGAGAGGGAAGCTACCGCTGATTCCTGCAGAGTCAGGGAAGGAGAGAGACAGCATTGCACCGAGGTGATCACATGAATAGGGAATGAGGGCGCAGAACAAAGAAGGGGTTTTGGGGAGAGGGAGTGGGAATTCTTCACAGAACCCCCAGAGCTGGGGCATCCCAGTGCGGTGCCCTGGGGTGCTGCGGTGGGGGCAAGCTTGCAGGGGAGCTCGAGCAGAGCCAGCTGAGGCTCCTGGAGGACAGAGTCAGTGCGAGCAGAGGAGCGATGGAAGAGATGTTTGTGCAGTTACTACGGGGTGAAGCTCACTAATACCCCACAGAAGAGCTAATTCCGCAGATCAGGACGCAAGCACATGGTGGAAAGTCTAAATTCCCTTGCTCTGGGCTCCTATGACCTGCTGCAGGATGAAGCCGCAGAGGCTGTGAATAAGTGCTGCCTGACTTTCTGCTGGTCCTGAGGTCCCCGATGTGTCGGCGATGATTGTTATGACAGTCATTCTCAATGTGATTGGCACCTCCCGGTTAGATCAAGGTCACTGTTAGAACACATCTTTTCATTAAAATGGCCGAGAGCCTGTCAATGACCACAGGCCATGGCTAATTAAGGGAGGACCCAAAGCCCCCACAGGAGTCAGTAATCAGGGCGGATGCCGAGCCACCCACCCTAAGGGAGCCGGCAGAGCGATGCTGCCCCCAGCGCCCTTGCGTGCAGGGAGGACATACCCGCCCCCGGCGTGCCGGGCCACCCACCATCCTCACTGCTGCCACACCAGAGCGATAGCGTCACCTCCTGTCACACAGCTCACAGGAGCATCCTGGGCACCTGCAGATGGCCCTTGTGTCCAGCTAGGTCATGGATCCTTGAAAGGGGAAGGATGGATGACAACAGACTCCTTACAGTGCAATCAAGTGCACATTTGAGGGACAAAGACCCATAAGCAAGCTTTAGATTTGAAGGAAATCCTCTTACAAAAATGTCTAAATATGACCACAGCGTAATAATAACTAATTCCTGGGACAGTATGAGGTTGTCTCTGTGCAGAGCTTAGCAAACATGACAAGGGCTTGTTAGGAAAGGACATGATGCGAATGGGTTCACACTTCTGGATAAATTTTCAACTCAAACTCCAACACAGGTGGGATGCAATACACTGACCAAAGAATTTTTTGGTGTCAAACACTATGGTGAAGCCATACACTGCCAGAGATTCTACACATAATTTGGATAGTACCTCCCTATAGTCTTAGTTTGGCTAAACAGCTTATCAAAAAAAGACAGTTTCTTCTCCAATTAAAAAAAATCTCTATTTCTTGAAAAGTGAGGGAAACAGTTTTATTCCAACGGCTGCTGTGTCTCTCAGTTCTGTGTTACAGCACTTCTGTCCAGATTCTTTCCTAGGGCTCTCTTATTAATTTTCCTACCACTGAACAATAGTGGAGGAGTTCCTCATCGTGGAAAAATGGGCCTCTGGGCTGCCTCCAGACTGCCACACATATAATCCATTTACTTTTGCCATCAAGCAAGCCAGAGTCTCCAAGCCATACTGCCTTGTGTTCTCTTGCTGCCAAATTCCTCCCAGTTCAGCACCATTTGTACCTTACAGACAGGTTGTGCTAATCTCAAGAGAGCTATGTGAGCCTTTTGCAATGCACTTCCACACAAGTTTGTTTGTTGATGAATTTTCCCCTATTTTGGCAAAACATTTCTACTTTGTGTCCAGCTCAGAATGAAAAGACATTTTGGAATTATTGCGGCATCCAGGTGTCTTTTTCTTGTTTTGTGTCTGTGGAGGCCCTGCCTGACTTCCATCTAGAGATGAAAGAGAACCAGTTACTGGAATTTGGCAACAAATAGGTTATAGAATAGGATGAGGGGGAATGGCTTTAAACTGACAGAGGGCAGGTTTAGATTAGATATTAGGAAAAAATTCTTCACTGTGAGGCTGGTGAAACACTGGACCAGGGTGTCCAGAGAAGTAATGGCTGCCCCATCCCGGGAAGTGTTCAAGGCCAGGTCGGATGGGGCCTTGAGCAACCTGCTCTAGTGGAAGGCGTCCCTGCTCTTGTCAGGGGCATTCAAACTAGGTGGTCTTTACAGTCCCTTCCAACCCAAACCATTTTATGATTCTATATGAAGTCTATTCTATGTGATTCTGTGGCATCACACGTTTCTGGCCCACTGAATATGGGAAAGAAGTTTGACTTCCTAAACACCATCTGATATTTCTTCAATGGGTTCCTGGTAGAGAAGGAGAGGGAAGCTCAATCCCCTTCCCCTGCCCACAGTTTGTTCTTGGGATAAAGAAATGCTTTTCAGCCTTCCTTTCAGTTTCTTCCAGCTAGTGTGGTTTACAACTTACATGTTAGGCCCTACACCTGAAGCTGGCTTTGTAGAATATCCAGTCCAGCTGGGGCCTGGCCTTGTTGCTTGGCACAAGATTAATAATGACAATAGCGATATTTAATTTTGACTGTGATTGTGGGTGAATGGCAAAAGACACAACAAGGACTTACCCCCTTGCTCAGTAGATGTGCTTTCCAATACACCTTTTAAAAAGTGTGTTTTAAAGATTTTTTTTTTTAATTGCTGTGAAAAGAAGGTAAGCCATGTGTAATTTAGTCAGAATCTCACTCTGATCTGTAACTGCTTAATCCAGGCCAGGACTTCAAGAAACCCATTACAGTGACACTAGGCACCTACTGTGAGAGTCAGTCTGGGAGCTAGACAGCTAGGAAAAACTACAGCTTTGGTCTGTGTCCAGTAGCCTAAATAAAAAGTTTCCTTTCCATGCTTTGCATTCATCACAAAAGAGCACTAGCTATCTCTTTTATACAGTAAATATGCACTGCCACAGAAACATATCACATTAAAGTCACACTGGTAAAAGCTCAAGCACAGGATGTTAAAAATGAGGTATTGTAATTATGTTATCTCAGATGAATTTCTCCTTTTTAATGACACATGGTATTTGTGAAGAAATGTCAATCCCAAGCATATAAAGAGTGTTTGTTGTTTTCTCCTCTCCCTAGTAAAGCATCATAGAGTTGGCTTTAGAAAAAATTATTTTGGTATAAATGTATATGTTCATGTACAAGACCGGCCAACATTAGTAACATTTTACAAGATAAATTATATATACTAAGCCAGCAAAGAAAATATACCTTGAAAACACAACTCACCTGAAATGCCTCTGTGTTACCATTACTAGGAATTGAACGGCTGCACCTTATGACTTCAGTATTAATAGTGCTTTTCTAATAGTTTGCTATGCACTCAATCTTTGTGATGCTGTTTAAAAAAGAGAGAAAGAGAGAAAATCGAGCACTGAAGTTCAGCACTCTCAGAGGGGAATACAGTGGGGAGCAGCAAATTTTGAGCAGTGCTAATTCCCATGCTGCTAATTGGACAGAGGCCATTTCCTGCACGCTAAAGTCAAACAGGACAGGAGCATATGGGCTTTCAGAGAGAGAGTTGGGTCTTTGCAATGGAAAAGAAAACACACACTAAAAAACCACCCTAGAAGCCCCACAGAATATTGGTGATTGCAGAGAAATTACTGACAAATTACAAACTTAAAAGCTATATGTGCAGATGCTGCTCCTATTGCTTCTGGGAGAACTGTGCCTTTGAAAAGATGGTACTTGTTCCTCGGGGATATACCATTTTCAGTGCCCAATATTCTCCCTTGGACCTACTGTTAAAGGGAATAGGGCTTGATTTGTTTTCTTTATTGCTTTTTAATTATTTTTTACTTTATCTGCATTTCTTATAGGTGTCAATGGCAGGATGAGATCCTCATTGGTAAGCTTTCCTGAGAGAAGCCAGTGTAGTTCTCACAGGCTAGAGGGTTGCAAGCTCCGTAATGTCGCAGAGAGGACAGACCTGCCCTACAAAGCTGAAAGTCTTAGGAGTCCACATCAGTCAGCCACAGTCTTTTATTCAGCTGTGTCATATTCAGCCAAGCAAAACATTTATCATCAATGGAAACCCTGTCAGAACAAGTATCCAACATAACCTGCTCTTCTTTAAGCATGTTAAATCCAAGCACAAAAGACTTGAAAAATTATTTTAGGACAGGCATAAGGAGGTAATGCTTCAGGGATGTGACAGAGCTGGAATGCTAGGGGTGAGAGGGATGCTCTTGGATGAGATGCTGATTGGTATCTTCCTGCGAAGAAACTGGTGTAGGGCAGGGTCAAAAACAGGGCACTAACAGAGCATCATTCTGATCCATTGTGGCAAGGATGGTGATGGTCCAAAAGAGTTGATTTTCTTCTATTAGCTGCTAATCAAAGATGCCTCTTGTACTTTGTTTGACAGTTTATTCTGCCTCCAGCAGTCTCTCCTACACAACACCCTGCCAAAAACAGATGCACAGAAGGTGCTGTGCAGGGATTGAGCATGGAAAATTTCAGCTGCCAGAGTGGGTGGTTTAAAAAGTCAACAGCCACAGAACAGAGGGACACAATGGCTCTCATGATGGAGCCAGTCACAACAGGCAGCACAAGCAGCAGCATCCCTATTAGAGGAGTGAACCTGCTGCATCTCCATCCAGCTTCTGCCTGCAGCCACAGCTGCCGGCCGACCGCCTGGTTTAGCTGCTGCTGGGACTCCCTCAGTGGCTGTCACACCTGCTCTGCCCTCCCTTGGAAAGCTGCCAGAGGAGAGAGCAGACAAAGGACGAGCAGCACAGCTGGAGCTGCTGGAAGCTGCACGCTACCCGGGTTGGTTTAGCGCTCGCCCAACACCCCTCTTCCGTAGGAAGCCTCTTTCCTGCTGCTGAGTTCGGCTCTTCAAGCTCCCTCGTGCTTATCCCTTGCCATCGTTTTTAAGGCATTACTGCAGAAATCCTTTGTGTTTTTCAGTATTATTATCGCTGTTTCTCACTGGTTTAGCCGCTGCAGATGATACATCTTCCTTGCTGGCTGTGCCCACAAAGCCCATTTAGGTGGCCTGCCTTGCTGCCCACGCTTGCTTCATGGTCCAGGACAGCAGGGCCCTGCTGGAGCACATGGGCACCAGAGCAGCAGAGAAGGGGTTAATAAAGGGTTTAATACCAAGAGGCCACACAGCAAAGCCCAAGTTAGGGCCAGCTGCACCCCTCCCCCCGGCCTCCATCCTGCTGTAGGAGCCCTGGCAGGGATGCAGCACTCAAGTGCTTCTTTCCCCACTTCCCTCCTGCCCCACTTGTGTGATGTAAAGCAATCCTTTTGTTTCCTCTTAAAGACATTAGCCTCAGGGGCCATTACAGGGAAAAAAAGGTAGCTAGGGCTCTTTTATCTGAAGGAATCCATTAGGAGTGGGGGTCTTTTCCTTCCTGCATGCCCAGAGAGCAGCTCCTGCCTTTGCACTGCTCCAGGGACATCTCCTTGCTCCATGGTCACCTCCTCCCTGCCCCATGGCCGTCTCCTCCCTGTTCCAGGGACATCACATCACTGCTCCAAGGACATCTCCTCACTGCACCATGGCCTCTTCCTTGCAGCTCATGGCCATCTTCTCATCCCAATCCAAAAATTGGTCAAACAGTGTCACTATGCAGAAAGCATGAGTCTGCTGTTCAGACCCCCCTCAGCTGAAAGGAGAAGGAGGACGTGTTTTTAAATACACCACAGTGTAACAGATTGGCTTTGTCTTTGCTGACATTTTGGGTGACTGAGGGGTATTTAGTGCTTTGGCACATCTTTGTGGCTATAGAAAGCAGAAACTCATTCTTGCTCTGTTTATTCTTGCACAGAAAGCAGCAGGCCCTGTGCATTTGCAAGATTCCAGGACCTGAGGCTTTAAATAAAACCCCCAATATTATAATACTCTTAATAAACTTGAAACCACTGAAATAATAATACAGAAATGAAAAAAAAATATGACAGGGAAACTAATTAGGTAGTGAGAGGGAGGGGTTCTTTTTGAGCATACCCTTTGCACTTCCCCAAATCAAGAATCACAGAACAAACATTTGTGCTGTACAGTGCATGCTACTGGGACCCACAAGGACCTACCTTAGGCTAATATAAATTGCTTGAGTTCCAGGAAGGCATTAGCAGCAGATAGGAGCCTGCTCCAACCTCACCGGAGACCAAGCAACCGTGGTCAGCCCAGAGCCAAACCAAGCCTGCCAGCCCAACTGGGTATATTTACCCAGGCGTGGTGTTAACTGCTAACACCATTATGTGGCTTTACCGCAGATAGGAGCTGGCTTGCATGGCAGTGATTCAGAAGACAAGCAGGGCGAGGACACCGAAATAATCCTAGCTAAATACAGTGTTCAGCACAAAAGATGCAGATTAGGGTAGAAAAGGTGCCAGGTGCCTCGCTCCTGTTTAAGTTGTGAGATATTGGATGCATTTGAAAGCCCTTACTCAGCACCTGCCTGTATCCATGCAAGGGGAAGCACCTCTGGAAGCCTTCCCCACAGGCACAGTCGTGATGGGCACCACCGAATAGTTAAAAATAGAGGGAATAAATGAGAGCAGCTGCCAGGCCCGTGGTGGGAGCATGTGTGTGAGCAGAAATACATGTGAGCCCTCAGCCAGAGCTGGTGCGAGCAGCAGTGTTATCACGTCTCCTTGTCAAAGTCATCGGGGAGAGAAATGCCAGTGGGCTGACAGCAGGAGATCACCTCCCTGGGCCCTGCCCTATCCTGCCCTGCACTGCCCTGCCTTATAGTGGCTTTAGGAGCGAGGTAAACGTTGAGGGAAGGAAGGAAGGAAGTGTACAGGCTTCCCTCTCCATTTTGGTTGCTTTAGAAAATGTGGAGTCATGGCAAAAGCCATAGAGGGGATTCACACTCTGCTCTTCAAAAATCAATGGTTGTACATGCCTTGAACCCACACACTCAGGCTCCAAAATATTTCAAGTTCATGCAATAGGCCAAGAGAATAAAAAATAAATGTAGGAGGACTCCTGCCAGGGAGCACACATGGGAAGACCAGTGTCTCTGCTGCTGCCCATTCTGACAGGTCTCCCTCTGCTGTCTCATAAACGTCCTCCCCACTCGCCATATGTCACACATACCCTCCCTGGACTCACCAAAACAATTATGCTGGGCCTCAGCACAGCCAGGGGACAGCATCACTTTCCCGTCAGTTCAGCGCTGTTGTCGGTGGCTGGGGAAATGAGTGACCCCCAGCTAGTTCTGTCACAGCCAATGGAGAGTGGGAACAGGGTTGAGTCCAGTTGCTTGAGGCAAGACAAGCGACAACACAAAGGTAGCAGGAACAGCACTGGTGTCAAAAATATTTAAACATGTATGATGTTGTAGAAGTGACCTCCTTTGCTGTGATGATCCAACTTCAGCACAGGCTAGTGCCACAAAAACAAGTGAAGATGTGTGTTGTCTGCTGGTAGGACAGCGCATGAGCACTGACCTAAATAGCCCCTCTGGTAGGGCTCAGGCACCAGGATCCACGGCTCAAGTCTGGTGTCCCACTGTACAAACTCATCAGCAAAGTGTCTACACCAATCTAAGCAAATTTACACAGGGAGAGGGTCCTACAGCAGGTGTATATTTTGTATTAGGGTTTTGTGCTGAGGAATAAGATGCAGGAAGGGGGAGGCAGGTGGCTCACACACACCCTACCTGCAGCAACAGCCTGGTGGGAAGCGGGGGCCAGCGAGCATGCAGGCCTCAGGACAGACCCCGAGCGCGTCCAGCGATGCCTGCGAAGATGCGTGGAAAGCAGCCTGATTTCCTAGCCTGGGCATACCCCTGCGGATTTCCTTCAAGGAAGGAAAGTGACTAGCAAGCCCATAGCTGCCCCTTAACGAGACATCTGGCCGCACACTTCTCAGAGCTGTGCTGCCAGCCCCTCAGCGCTTCAGGGTGCCATGGCTGAGCGTGACACCACCACTGCCATGAAGTGGGTGTCTGCTGGCATGGCAGAAACTCACCGAACAGCCACAGAGCTACATCTGGTGCTGGAGGTAGCATAGGTGTATTGCTCATCCTAGGCTGATGTTCCAGCAGGGCTGGTCAGCAAACAGAGGTTTATTGCCTCCAGTGAAGGAGGATGGCTGCTCAGGCCTGCCCAGCATTGTGCTCAGCCATATAGGTATGTGCTCCTCGAACCATGCAAGTCAGGCTGATAAGAGCCAGGGAGAAACGCAAGGGATTACATTTTGAAGACAGTTAATAAAAATAAAACAGGTAATCTTTAGGAGAACTGCAAACAAGGCTTGTCTTTCTCTACCTGGAGAGTTACTGCTAACACCGAGAAACTGTCCTAACAAAGAGCTCCCATGAGACAGTGGAGGGATGTGATAGAAACCCCACCACTTGAGATGTGATTGACTGGACAAAACATTGAAAATATGACAGCTCCGAAGCTGCCAGAAAAATACATCAGAGCTGATCTCATCTATGACAAGTGTATTATGTACTTATAGATGGGTCTGTACAATACCCCACATCTGACCCAGGGTCACAGGCATAAAACAGTGGGAGTCACTATAAACACACTTATAATTATTTCGGAAATTCTTCTCTTCCTTCCATTCATTAAAGAATACTATTTTGTTTCTCTTTCCACTGCTTTACTCACAAAGAATTTGAACCTCAGCAGATTAGGGTTTGCAGAACTTTGTGGGGTTTGGATAAGACTTTAAAATTCAAGCCACTTACTAGAGGAATCTGCTCTGCCAACATGTGGAGAAAATGTACTCCTTCTCCTTGGGAACTGCTTCTATATCTCATTGGTGTGCAAACAATAAACAACACTAAGGGTGATGTTTCTGACAGTCCTTGTAGCCTCATGAGCAGGATTTATGCCGGGTGCCTGTTACACCTTGCTGTCACAGTCCTGTTGCTTCATGTGCAATTATACTCGATCTTGGGAAGGTGCATCTGGCATTTTTGCCAAACACTGCTCTGTGCAGAGGCCATATGAAGATGATGCTGTGTGAAGGGATAGAGAACTTTTTTCATTTGCTCCCTGCCCCAGCTGCAAGCATTTCCCAGGGCAGAAGCCAGACATACTGGGAAAAAGGGCTCAGGCAGTCCAGTTAGCCTAGCTGGTGGACTGGCACACCTTGGCAAATAGAAAATAACTAGCACCCAGAATTTGTTTAACCCAGCGTGTTTTAACCTGTTTGGGTGTCAGCTCTGGAGTCTGACCTTGGATGCTCCCAACCCTCATGGGAACACCATGCTCTTTTGGCAGTGGTGCCCTCGGGTGCAGCTGCCCAGGGCTGGGGTGGCCTGCGAGAGGCAGGTGGGCTTTCCTCAGCCCTTCCTCGGCCACTGCACCCTGCACTCACAGAGGCAGGAAAGTTGTTGCCAGTCCAATCTCCAGGCACTGCAGCAGCTGGGGCTGGACTGCCTTGACCTAGACTTTATGTCATTCATTTCTCCTCCACTGGGAAATGGCTCTCTGAGGCCTTGGACATCTGCTGCAGCTTGCCCAGGCTGCAATGCTGATTATTTGAGCTGGCATGGGTTCAAGAAGGGACTACAATATTTTATTGTGCCACTGCTGGTTTTCTGAAACCTACCCCAGAGGCTAGGATGACAGGTGGATAGGGAAGAGGTACGTGGACATGGTTCTCCATATCTCTGTAGCGTGGGGAGGGCTCCCATTCCCAAAGGTGTTGCAGCTGAAGCACCTGTCTTCAATGGAAAGGGCATTTTGCTTGCAGTTGGCAAGTGGCTGTGTGAGGGGAACACATCACTATGAAAGGGGGAGATGATGTTTTCCTTGGCTTGGCTGGGGACGGCTGGAGGCAGGACTGGGAAGAAATCCTTCTGACAGGCAGAAAACTAGGCAAGGGAGGGAGATAGGAAGACCAGGAAAGTTCAAATAGGAAGGCAACATCAACAGGCAAGCAGCATAACAGAGGTTAGCTGTTGGAAAAGCTCCAGGAAAGTTCCCACTTATTCAGGGAGTCAAGAATGTGTTGTCAAAGTCTATTAGGAAATGAATCTGGTGGGCTGAATGGGAGGTGCCTGCCTCCATCTTACCCTCAAAAATACTTTAGATAGTCTCTTACAGCTACTGCCCTGAAAGGCCAAGAAACTCATTGCAAATTGCTATATGATCCCCGGGACAGCAGTGCCCTCAGCCAGGAGTGATTTGTCAGCATGTGGACAGGGAGTGGCAGTAACAGGAGCCACAGACTCCTCCCTAATTCAAGAGGGGAGATTTTTCCCAGCAGGGTTTTGATAAGCCCAGCAAACAACCCAAGAGCACACCACTGAGGCCATGTCAGTCCACAGCCTCCCATCCCTCACTCACACACCTTGGGGACAGAGCCCTCATTTTTTGTGGGTGTTTCCTCAGCTCTGACCAGGTAAAACCTGAGGGACACATGAGATGGACCTGTAAAGTCCATTGCTGGGAGGAAAGCGGCTGCATCCACGAGACAGAGAAGGAGGTCTGGGGCTATAACAACTCACCCTGTGGACACCACTGCAAACACCACATCAGAGGATCAAGGTCTACACTGATGGTTTCCCAAGGCTTTACAGCTCAGCTGTAAAACTGTGTGCTGGGACGAAAGTTGGCAGCATGGGAACAAAGCTGTGGCATCATTTTTCCTCAGCAGATTTGCCTCAGCCATTTCTCAGCCCACACCCTGCTCAAGAACTGAGCTGGAGTGATAACATTTGAGCACTGCATGGCCAAAAAACCTACATGTACAAAGAGAAGTAGAGAAGAATCCAGTGCAGGATCGGCATTACTGAGCTGTCTTGTGCCTCTGGGATTGCTCCGCATTGAAAGAAAACAATAAATAACAGTGACTGATGGCGGTAGCAGCATGCCCTGCACAGAGGGCTCTGTGGAGGATGCCAGCGGGATCCACAAGCACAGGGTCCTGCAGGCAGGATGGTGGTTTGGGGTGCCCAGGTGGTGCCCAGCCCCACGCTCTGTGGGCAGGCACTACCGCCTCCCACAGAAGCAAATTAATGCCTCCCCTCCCTCCCTCCCTCCCTCCCTGCTTCCCACCCGCTCCTCGCACCACCTCAGTGGCCACCAGGGAGGGAGCCCGGGGGGCGCCTGGTGGCGCAGGGACACAGGTGCCTGTCACCTGCTCCCGGCGCCAGCTGGGGTAGAGGAGGATGGGGCCAAGCCCTTATCCCCTTTTCCTGCCTGACTGGGGGAGGGTCTGGGCCCCTCGAGAGGGGAAGTGGGTTTCTAAAAAACAGAGCCATTTGCAAGGCACATGGGGTGGAGTATTTGAAATTGCTTGAAATCCTTTTTTAAAATAAAAAAGAAGAAAAGGAAGCAGAGCTGCAGTGTTCCAGATGGGAAGCAACAGGACAGCAGCCCCAGGGTCAGCAAACTGCACTGGCAGGAGATGGACCGACCTGCCAAGGCCACATGGTGACATCGCCACAGCGGTTTGCACCCTCTGACATCCCCTGGGTTGCAGGGTCCCCACTGCCCCCAAAGCGGTGTCACTTCAGACTGTGCTCCGGCACAGGGGCAAGCAGGGCTTCCTGTGCCTGTAATCCATGGTGGGCTTGGAAACCAACACCTCACTGCCACCTCCCCCGGCCTCCTGCTTCTCCCTGTCCAACTTCAGCTCCTTTCCCTTGAAATCGAGTTAAGGGAGGCCTGGACTTTTCCTTTTGCACAGATGAGGTGGGGGGTGCTGCGGGGGAGGGGTTGCTATAATTGGATCACTCACTGTGTGACTAATCACAGTGCCGGTAACCACAGTGACTGTGGTTTTAACCTTACTTGGTCATTCCCAAGCCACCGGATGACCCAGCCATCTGCAGCAGGGCAGGCAGCCGTGGCGTGGGGCCGGGGCACGCACCCCACACCCTCGCTGGCAGCC
Organism: Cnemophilus loriae; assembly: GCA_013397755.1. Classification (NCBI taxonomy): domain Eukaryota; kingdom Metazoa; phylum Chordata; class Aves; order Passeriformes; family Corvidae; genus Cnemophilus; species Cnemophilus loriae. The sequence goes on from VZTF01001123.1 coordinate 632,223, forward strand.
TGCGCGCGGGTGGAGCGGGGCAGTGCGACATCGGCACCGGTCCTTTCGCCATCTCTGTGCTGGTGGCCTCCTGGACAGGTGTGGGTGGTTTGGGAGGGTGGTCACAGAGCAGGCAGGACCAGGAGCTTGTGGTGGGGATGGACTTCAGCCAAAAATCCAACTCCAGATCTCAAACTGGGGTGTTCCCCAGAGGAAGGGCTCAGGCTTGGCCCAGTGGACAAACCCATAGCTCTGCACCTCCGTGTCTGGATGTGACTGGTGACACCCGTCCTTGCTGCAGAGGTGGCATCTGACTGCCCTCAACTTGCTCTGGTGCATCTGTTTTTGTCAAGGGAGAAACAGCTAGATAGTGGATGGTGGATCAGATTAAGTTTTGATTCTTATTCATTTGAGTAAGAACAGTCCTTAAAAGCCATTATTAACCTCTTTACCTTTAATTATCCAGCCAAATTGCTGGGCCTCCTGGCAGTCCTGCTTTTATCAGGTGACCTGGTGAACCTAAATATGGATAAGGGCAGCACTGCGTGGGCTGCCACTGCTGCCATTTGTTGGGAAGCTGAGCTACAGCGAGGTGTGTCAGGGCATTCACCTTTCTCTGTAACAAATACAGGGCAGCAAGGTGAGGCCAGGGAACCCCCACCTGCCCCGTGCAAACACAGCCGCATGGGAGAGCCAGGCTGCTGCTGCCACTGTCGCTCCTTTTGAGCCCAGTGTTCAGTTTCTCCAAAGGAGGACGGAAGGAAGCAACAAATGGGAAGGAAACGGGCCTGCTTGTGAAATCCAAAACCGGATCGGTAAGAAAAACATCATAAATTATGGATCCCCTGGAGCCGCCGGCAGCCTGTCACTGTGCATGATCTGTCTCCATTGTACTTTTCTGTGTGGGTGAAACTGTTGTAAACTAACACAGGACGAGCTTTTTCTGCCGAGGATCACTGCCCACTGCTGGAAGAGCCCTCTGCCTTCCAGCACAAACAGGCCATTGCAAACCAAATGTTTCGTGTAACCGATAGCGGCCCCAGCGGATAGGCAAGCCCTTGAAGAGGGTGAAGGGGAATGAGGCTTTCAGCTGATCCTGCTCACTGGAGCTTAGCACCGGTGGACGCGCCAGCTGCAAGGACGGGGACGAGCAGCCTGGGCCAGCACAAGGCTGCCCATTGTTCCCCAATACACTGCTGGAAAAGACAACCGGATTAGGGGAGACGGGTGGCAGCACTGCAGTGCAGGACACCCGTGCTGGGGAGCCAAGGGGGCTGTGTCCCGACCCTCAGCCCCTGCTCCCAGGAGCGGTGTGGGAGGCACATGGGGAGCATCCAGTGTACGGTCCTCCCACAGCAGCAGAGGTTGTGGGTTGTGGGGAGGGGGATTTTCAGCCCCCCAGCTGCAGCAGCCTGTCTCGGATACCAGATGTAAGCGGGCAGGGGGAGGAGGGGAACAGGAGCAGAGAACGAACTCAAGGTCAAATGGCGAGGGGAGGGGAAGGAAGAGGAGGTGGCGAGGAGGGGAGGAAGGGTGTCCCCCACGCGGGTGGAGAATCGCTCTTTATCCACCCTCCTTCCCCCTTTTCCACATGCAAACCACAGAAGCAGCCTCTCATCAGGATATTTATGAACACACACACAAATGGGAGGCTGAGGGGAGGCAAAAAAAAAACCAAAACAACAACAACCACCCAACCCTATTTTGCTCATTCTCTTTCTTCAAAGAGCAGATGTGCTGTGGCCTGCAAACCGAGAAGGACACTCCCTTGCTGTTAGCTAATTTAGGCTGACATGTTAGGGTTTTGTGGTTCGAAACAAGAAGTTTAGTAATCAGCCACTAACATTAACCAACACCTCTCACACAACCGCCCGCACTGGGCTCAGGCATCTTTATACGTAAGGGGGAAAAAAAAGAATATTCTTTTTTTTCCTTTTGCATAAGACAGTGCCGCGGTACTGCTGGCAAGTCCCTGGCTACAGGAGCTGATCCAGCAGCCCGCTCTCACGGAAGCCCAAAGAGCACCAGTGGCAAGGAAAAGGCTGTCACATTGCCCTGGTGCTTGCCAAATGTGTGCCACCCCCACAGATTCAAAGAAATAAGTCTTTCTAGCAGGTTTATATAATTTTAAGAGGTCTTGTCTCTCCTTTTAAGTCACTTTCCTGCATATTTTCTCTATTTCTGGCCATGGTTCAGCAGCTCATCAGAAGGTGGGCTAGTCCCTCATTGAAGATTCAAATGTGCTTCTCTGCCAAATTGACCTGCTGTTATCCCCCCTTTCAGCTACTGTAACCAACACCGCACAAACAATGAATTATGAGATTAGAGTTACAGAAAAATGGCCTCATTCTGCAGATGTTGTGTCTGGAACTGGCTGCTTCAGACTCATGTTTGTTGTGTCATCTTCCTCGCTTCACTCCCCTCCTCCTGCTCCTCACAGTCCCACCTTCACCGAGTGATGGTGCACGCCAGAGACCCTGCTATGCAAAGGGTTAATTAGCATCTTCCACCTCTGATACACCTCCCCAAAAAAAGAAGGAAAAAGAGCAGAAATGAGTGTAAGAGAAAAACATCACTGATAAGAGGATAGCCATTCTATAGACAGACAAGCAAATAATTGAACTGCAATTAAAAAAGCCATAGCAGAATTATTTTAAGATATATTGGAGTTTCACGTGGGAGCTGCATGGTGGGGACAGCACAGTGTGGGGAGGCTGGAGAGGGCCCACAGGGTTCCTTTGTTGTGTGGGTGTGTTTTGGGAGAGGCAGGGGGTGTACGTGTGCCTGTGTGTGTGTGTGTGGGTGTGGATGTCACACGCGTGTGCTGGAGCTGGCACGCTGCCGTCGGTGGCTCAGCATCGCAGCACCCGGTGCCTGTGAACTGAAAGCCCCACACCACGGCAGCATCAGGATGCAGCCCTGCAGCCTCCAAAGTACATTTGCTAACTGAGGAGCTTCAGGGTGCTCTGGTTGGTTTTTTGGGATTTTTTTTTTTTTCCCACAGTGGATCCAAATTTTCAGGTTAAAAAGTGGTGGTGGTTTTAAAGGACATTTGGGGACAAGAAAATATAACAAAATAAAACAAACACCTTAAACTCTTGATGCTGCTGAGAGTTTTGCTGTTGACTACAACTGGGAAAGGAATTTGCCCAGGAAGCCAGTGACTGATGTGGATTGAGCCTGGCAGATACACTTCATCATTCTTCTTTTTCCCACTATGCAAGGATTACACAGCTCAATAATTACATCTTATGTGCAATTTTTAATGCACATTAGGGAGTGATGAATGGAAATAAAAGCTTCCTGCATGCTGAAGAACCAAAGTTATGCTCTTGGTTAGTGGTAGGACAGCTTTGTTTCAAAGTCAGTTGGAGCTATTTGCCAATTTCATCATATTTTTGGGGAATAGCTTTGACAAATAAAACAAAAATTCATCAGCATTTAATGTGGAGTTTTCAAATGAAAGTACCTACAATTTTCAAAATGAAAATACTCAATTCTGTGTTTTAAAATCATGTTTCACTTTGGAAATTATTTATGTTTAAAGAATTTAAAAGGCAAAACAAAATGAAATGGTCTTCTTAATGGAGTGAAATTAATCTTTACTTATTTCTTGTGTTGCTGAGCATTTTTCTTTCCAGTTCAATGAAATCTTTTTTTTGTTGTTGTTAAATTTATGTAAGACAGAGAGATGGGTGCCCCCAGCCCACCTGGCTCTCTCCCCCAAAGCAGAAGGAAGTGTCATTGCAGGGGAAGGTAACTGTCCACATGGTGACAATGACTCTGAGTTCATCAGGATGCAGCCAGGTATCCCTATGAAATCGCAGGTCAGGCACCACTGAAGTGGGATGAGTGCTGTGCTGGACAGGAGAGGGAGGAGGGCCACCAAACCTCTCCCTCCTCCACTGCCCACTACCCAGCTTGGGTGTCCCAGTCTGCATGGAACATCCCCTCTGCCTCTCCGGAAAGGACCTAGAGGTCATCTTGCACCAGAAGGCTGGGAGTTTCTGCATCGAAGAGCAGATGGCTCCTTGCCCCAAAGTGGGGCAGTCCCATGTCCTCCAAAGACAACACAAGTGTCTCTCTGAATTGCCTCGGGTTGCATCCATCCTTCCGCTGCCCCCCACGGGCACCCTCTCTGGCATGCTGTGGTGCTGCCGTGTGCCTTTTTAGTAACTGGGACTGCCGTGACACTCCAGAGGACGAGAAAGCACAAGACGGGGACAGGAAAGCGGCTGCGAGAAGAAGCCCCACGGAGATGCTGCATCTGCTCCATCTCTTTCTTTTCTGCTGGTATTTTAATCTCTCAGCTAAAATGAACAGCAAGTCGCAGGATTTGGCTTGATCTTTTGTGTTTTCTGCAGATTTCTCAGCCTATCATCGCATCCTGTTGTTCTGCAGGCAATGTGTACTTCTAGGCTTTGTTTGACACCAGGCTGCACAGGCTGGAGCTATAGGTAGGCTCCGATACATTAAAAATAGGTAGTGTTCCTTGAGGAGAAACACACTTTTCTGAGATGCTGAAGTCCTGTTAGGCAGCAGGTTCAAGATCCTGTTCTCCCTGTGTCTCTGATCTCAACTTCTCAGCAGCATCAGTTCTCTTTCCACCCGATGTTTTTCTCCATTGTTTTTGCTTCCATTTTTTTATGGCAAACTCATATTGACGTTCTCACAGCAGTCCTGTGCTGGTAAGACAGGTTATAAACATCAGCCTCCCTATTAGCAAATTCAACTAATAATATGACAAAGCAACATTTGATAAACACCAGTTATTAAGACCCAACAGTGACAGAAAAGGACATTAGACTCCAGCAGCCTGAGGTCCTTATCCCCTCTTTAGTTTCTTTGTCTGTATTCACAGCAAGTGTTTTCTCCTGTGCCATTGAGAGGTTTTGTATCCTCCAGTCCATTTGCCCTGGACATTTCAGTAGAGCTTACGCTTATGTATTTCAGTGGAGTTTGAAATGATGCTCAGAGGCAGCCCAGGAGAAAAAGATGGGGAGAAAAAAAAACTAGAAATGTGTTCAGGAGCTGAATATGTTCACAGTTGTATGGTAGCTACTCCCCAGACCATTAATCTGGTATTGCCATGTCTATACAGAAATAATTATTTCAGTTTTCTTGGAATTTTGATTGTTCCACAGGGATTTATGAGGTTGTGCTATGGCTGAACAAAATCTACTTGGTTTCATTTGGAGTATTCAGGTCAAATGGTTGCATTTGGTGAAACCTTTCTGTAAGAATCAAAAAGGAGACTGGATTTCTGGTTGCATTCATGCCTTTTTCCCTCCCTCACCCCTTCAAACAACAAGTCACTCATGAGGAAAGCTTGAGCAAGAAAACCTAGAATTAATTTGAGAAAGTTACAGGGAACGAGAAAAAGGTCTAGTAATGGAAATTGCATTAACTTGAGTGCTCAAGTCCACTATTAATCGCAATCCCCATGCTAAGAAGCCACCATTTGGTGCTATGATGCTCTCGGCAATACCCATTGATAGGTCAGGGGGGTCATCCCAGCAAGGGAAACGTTGTGGTCACAAGTGTTTTGGCTGGATGGCGCCAGATCTGCCATGCCATCACCTCGACTCCGTCTGCTTTGTGCTGTAGCTGTTTTCCTTCATGCAGGTAATGTATGAGCATCCAGGCACCTGGCAGCATCCATTGCTTGATTTTAATCTATTTTTTTTTTAATCTACATTTGAGTTACAGCTTTAACCTTTGCAGCAGCATCTTTTTTAACCCTTTTCAGAATCACCCCATGGCTCACACATGGCATCTCTGCTATTTGGTATTCTGCCACTTTGTTGCTACCCATATGTATTTTAATCTCTCACTGCTCATATTGTCCTTATATAGATGCCATACCAAACTCCTCCCCATCAACTACAGCAGTGAACACCTGTTCTCACATCATTAACTTTATGTGCTTAAATTCTTCAAGAATATCACTTCTGTCCTGTAGCACTGCTGCGTGTTGGACCCTGATGGATAATCTGTAAAATCTGCAAAATCTGCAAAATAGCTTCAAGGATGTAATACGAAGGATTCTCCATCCAGATTCACTTGCTGGTTCCCAAACATCCCATTTTAATTTGTAATATATATGCTTGTCTGTTTGGGAATAAGTTTATTAAGCATCTGGGGTTAAAAAAAAAAAAAATCCTGGTTTATCCATCCATTATTCTTCCAGCTCAACTGGTGGTAAATCAACAGCCTTAATAAAGTGTTGCATTTTCCAAATGAACAAAAACCACTTCAGGACTCCTGGAGGACAGCACAAGAGTCTTTCTGCATCTCCATACAGCTAGCATCAACTTTATCACCTTCAAGGCTCCCAATTTTTTTTCACTTGGGTGGCAATTTGCACAGGAACACCTTGATGTGCAGCTTGGTGCTTGCTGTACCTCATCCGACATATCTGCTTCCCGTCAGCAGCAGTATCACAGATCCTGGGGCCAGCCCCCTCCTTCCCTCCCTCCTCTTTCCTGAGCCTTCCCCAGGAGGTGCCGAGTGGGCTCTCCCCACGTGACGGGAGCAGCTGCACTCTTGCTCAGCCCCCCCTCGCTCCCCCTGTGTTGCAGCTGCAGCCCATCCTGCCTACAAAGGATAAGGAGCTAACTTTTTGTGGCATATGCTGTTACAGTCGGCTTTGCTGCATCTTTTGTCTGGATTTGTTGTCTTCAAAATAGCTGAAGCCCCTTTGCTTTCTCAGCATTCACTGAGCCTGAGCATTCAGCCAGCCAACACATTAGTATTTTGTCTTTGTAAGCACGCGTGGCTGCTGTGAATGCGGCCAGGAGTTGTTAGATCTGGGACATCCTGGCACCCTCTTCCCTTCTCTCACACCACAAACTGGTGCTTCCTGCTCAGAGAAGTGACCTCAGTCAGCCACCTGCTTGACTATCGGCCCATCCCATCCCATCCCATCCCATCCCATCCCATCCCATCCCCAGGTCATCACCAGGGGCTTGCACCTTCACCTTTGCTGTGCTGGGGTCCCTGTTCAGCCCTCCAGAACTACATGATGATTTAGTGACCTGAGACCCTTCCCTTCCCAGCATCTCCCTGAGCTTTGCCTTTGCAGCATTGCAAGGACTCCAAGGTTAGCAAGAGCAAACCTTTTTCTCTCCATCTGTCTGCAGTGCTCCCCAAAAGGTTTAGGAAGACTAGCTCAAGAATTATTTAGGAACGACAGATGTGCCCTCTTCACAGCCTGATGTGCAGGGAGGTTTCCCCATGATGTAAAGGTCACCTTTACAAAGAGGGGTGGTGCTGGCAGCCCTCTGGCATGTTCAACAACGTATGTGCCTCCCAGGGTTTTGGGCATGTTGGTGTCACGGCACTCACCAGGAGCCCTAAAAGCAGCACGCCAACCAGGGTTGTGCACACAGGGGATTTTGGAAAGCTTCCACAGCCACAAAACTCACTGTGACTTCTGGTGAGAGTATCTGCAAATGTGATCCCAAACTTCTCTACGCTCTCAAGTATTTTCTAAAGTACATGGAAAAATACTGCCTTTTTCTAAACTTCCGCAGTATTCCAAAATGCAACTATTGCTTTTCTCAGATCTGTCTTTAAAGCCAGAGGGGGTGGGAAGGCTTCCTTACACCCACAGACAAATGTGGCTCATGCGTAGGAAAAGAGAGACTTTACAAAATAACACCAAAACACCTCATGTGGTGTTGTCACATATGAGAATACAAACACAGCTTTGGTGCAAAACTGTTCTATGCCAGGGAGTCTGGAAGTAGCTGGTGTAGATAAATGAGTTTCAGAGGCGGTTAAGTATGTGCATATTAGGTGAGAAGTCTTATGCTCAGGAGAGCCTTACGGCGCTGCATTACACACGTTAGCAGCTGCAAAAGTCACGAATGTGCATTTAAAAACAGGAATTGGAGGAAACAATGTTTTTTTTTCTTCTGCATGCATGGAGAAAATGAAACGTTTTTCACACAAACTTTTCATGATGCCTCGTTTATTCTACATACTCTGTGCATAATACCAGTCTTATTAACCTCTGCCTCCTGCACTCACCCATCAAGTACAATAAAATGGCTCCTCTGATGTCCTTGGTCTGCAGGGAGTTTCCAGAAATGGCATCTGTGCTGACATTGAAATAATCTGCAGTCTGAGGCAAGTATGCAAGTTATTGACGAGGCTGCCTGGCAGTGGCGGTCAGCTCTGTGAACAGCTCTGTTCTTGTTTACTTAAAATCCTTTTCCTTCCTCTCTTTATTTGAGAACACAGTATGGCATGCCACAATGCTATCTCATAGCAGTCCCACACACAGAAGGGCTGGCCAGGGACCGTGGCCCGATATTCACAGTGGCACAGAGGATTCATTGCTCTCTGCTCCTCCAGCAGAAGCTGTGGGCTTTCACTGCTTCTGAAAATCCGGTTTCTGCTCTTGGTCTCCTGGCATCAGTCCCACAGCAGGGCCACAGCGAGAGCAGATTATACCCACCACATGACAGGAGTCAATTCCTACTGACTCCAGGTAGCCGGCGCTGCCACCGTTTCAATCAGTGCGCTGGTAATTAAAAATTGGTCAAGATCCAGCCACTTCCACCTGATACATTGGGCAAAAGCGTCTGGATGAGATGGACGAAGGGGTCCTGAGGCACAGATGGCTTTTCACAGGCCCTGCACAGCCTCCACAGGGAGCTGGAACCCCGTGGAGGCTGTGCACAGCTCAGCCTATCTCTTCCAGCAGCCTGCAGGGCAGGAATGAACCCAAAAAAATGCACACTGGGGACCGCACTGCAGTGGGACACAGCATGGACTGGAGCAGAGCAGGACACAAGCAGGCACGTAGGCAGCAGCAAAAAGTCATGGGGCTGAATTTGGCCATCCTTCAGTTGACACAGACCACAGGAAGTACAGCTCTATCTTACAGTAACTCCCTGCACTTTTCAGTACAACAATAAACATGTATTTATACAAAGACATCAGCACGAGACTTCTCTCTGATAGCACTTGTAGTCTGCTATGGCTGAGAAATACAGAGCATAAAGTTAAACCCCTGGAAACATCATTAGCAAGCCGTAGTATCTGGCCTCTCAGTACACCCCTGACTGCTCCCCAGTTATCCCTTACAGAAAGAGGTACAAAACCAGAACAGGGAGCCACTGTTGCCCAGACCCCGTACAGACACTTCCAGCCTGTCAAAAACCGTGGCTCAGTCACAGCACATTGAGATAAACCTGGCGCTCCAGCTTTGAGCCTTTGATCTTCAGCTGGTTTGCAAAGAGAGAAAGAAGAAAAAGGTTAATCACAAACAGCTGACGTAGAAGTTGCTGGTCAGATATAAAAATGGCAGATACCCCTGTAACCATATACCTCCCCGAACAGGAGCTTTCACCAGAAAGCAGTTGCCTCCCCATTGCAAGAAATGGCTGCATGACAGGTATTTCCAGAGAGAAGAGCCGATTAAACTATTGTTCCATTTAACTTGAGCACTGGCTCATTAGGGATATCAAGGAAGGATATTCCTTGGTAGCAGCTCACAGCTCTAGTGGGTGTTTATAACACGTGCGGCGTGATTTTTCCAGCTAAGCTGCAATTTCAGTTTCTACCCTGAGGGTTACACCCAGGGAAGTTAAAAGGGATGCTGAAAGGTCTCTAAGTACTGAATGTCTGTTTGTGTCCCCTGGATCTCATCCCCTTTTTGCATGGGCACATACACCTCTGGGTAGACAGCAGCCTGGCCCTCACTGTTCCTCCCACTGGCTCTTGGCTCAGCCAGCCTGGCCAAACCTGTCCTGGGGTGGCATGGCAGGGCTGTCTTCTTTACCATGAAACGTTTCACCAGGGCCTGTGCCAGGGCCTCTTCTCCATTATATCTTTCTGGGGAAACGATGACAACTGGGGCTTAGTGGCCTTTCAAGAAAAGTGAGGGTCGCCCTCGGTCCCAACACGGTGCCCAGCTGCCGGCATTGCCTGCTCCACTGCCCCACAAGACCTTGGGCTGGTTGCACAGGACACTTGCGAAGAAGGTTTTGGTACCACTGCCTCATTTCTTGCCAGGCCCCTCGGTCAGTACTGGAGGCTGAGGCTATCATGGAGGAGAGGGGTCAAAGCTGCAGGGCAGGTCAGAGGGGGCAAAGCTGCAATGCAAAGCTGGTCTCTGCTCTCTTCGGTGCTCACTAAAAATCCTGCTAATGAGGAGAAAACCTGGATTTTGCACCAGGCTCAGGCCTTTCCCGGTTCCATCTCAGTTTGCCACTGAGATAGGCAGCACTGGGTGAAACAAAGAGGGAGCGAGAGCAGCTGCGGGAAGATTTCCAGAGAATAAATATTTCTATTATTTCCCAGCCTGACTGGAAGCATTCATGGGCTGTGAGGAGATGGTTACTCCCTCCACTGCCTCACTTATCTCAGCCGCTCTAGGTGGTGGTTGCAGCAAATGGCACGCTCGCGAGATAACAGCGGCTTTAAAGGGCTGCTGCCTCGCAGGGAAAGGGAGATGCTGACTCAGCTGCTGGAAAAAGCAAGCAAAACATGGAAAAGGCACAAAAGTTTGTTCACAGCCTGGAGAGGAGAAAATAAGGGAGGGATTCTGAGAATAGGAAGACGCTGAATTCAGGGTGCATCCGCTGGCGAGGGGAGGGGGGAGGCCAGGCCAGCCAACAATGGAGCAAAACAAGACAACACAAAGGCAGGAAATGCAGAAGTTCAGGTTCACACCAAAGTTCAGGTTCACACAGTGTAGCTGGGGCAGCTGCCCCACGCACGGCACAAGTACGGCACCTCCTGTGGCCACTGCACCCCACAACATGGCTGTGCCCACCCGGGGTTTTAGGGGGCCTGTCCCCACACAATTTGGTGTTGTTGTTTTTGGTTTGTTTTTTTTTTTAAATAAGCATGTAACACCTAGTAGGAGGGCTGTGGAGCTAAGCTGGTGCTGTGAATGGCACAGCATACAAAGTACCTACACAAAGATGGTTTTGTAGTACACTGGAGAAGCAGAGTATTTTATCCAAAGACAAAAATGATTAAAAAGTCAAAACAGTGGATGTCCCCTGTGACTTCTGCTTTCTGATGATTTGTTAACTCACTAGACAAGTTTTGCAGTCCAGCTACTTTAGCTTTGATGAAATAACCAGACCAGTGTAAAAGGTGAAATCTACAGTATTGTGGATATTCAATGCTCATATTTCCATAAGCATTTAGGGAGGTAACATTACGTACCAAAGCAGGGGCACATCAGCAGCTAATTTTCACTCACTACTAATTGTGTGTGGGGGTTTGCTATAATGTTCATAGCAAATCATATTTGCAGGGGTCTCTTAACCAGAGAGTCTTCACAGTTTTATTTCCATTGCAGAAAACAGCATCTCTGGATGCTGAGCAAGGCAGCAGAGAAATGGCTGCAGGCATAAGGGACAAAACCACATGAAGGTCAGCTTGGTTAGCAGGTGTAGTTAGAATCAAAGATAAAATGGTTGATGTAGACTTCCAAACAAAACACATATGGGAACAGAACTTATGCCCAGACTGGGGGCTGAGCTTCGAACTGCCCTTGGCCCTTCAACACGGTGGCAGTGGTTCCCAGGGCCCCACTTTGTGAAACCTCTCCAGTCAGCAGAGAAAAAAGGACGCTGGGTGCCCTCAGCCCACCGGGAACCACTCTTGCAGAGTGGCGTCACCCTTGCTGCCAGAGAGGCGGGGTACAGCTCCCAGGGACTGAGCAGGGAAGGGCTGGTTTCCAGCCCCGGGCTTCTCTCTGTCCTCTTGGAGATGCCGCTGCCAGTTTTTGGGGCCGCACGCAGCCCGCAGCTGAGCCCCCCCGCCCGGCATTGCTGCTGCCAGAGCAGCTGAGCTCATTAGCATGGAAAGGAAACGAAACTGCAGCTCCCGCTCCGCTTTGGGTGCAAACCACGGGACCGCAGAACCACGCAGGAGACACACACATCCCTGTGCACCTCAGACCCCCGTGGAGAAGCAGGAAGCTATAACCATTTCTGATGGGGCGGCACCATTTGCCGAAGGGACCTTGGCGAGAGAGAGTTACTTTGCTCCCATTTGGCGTCGGCACTGACACTGGAAGAGGGAGGGTAGAGCCCTTTGGAGGGGACCCTCTCACTGGAGCCAAGCAGCCAAAGTCCTCTGGGCAGCCAGGGGGTCTTTTCCAGTGTCTGTAAATCTCCACATAAATTTATGGCACCATATAAAAGTTTAAAATGAAGGAAGAGGCTTCTGTTCTGTAAGGAAAGGAAGTGGTGGGGAAAGGAGTAGAGACAGGCTTAATTTGTGCAGTAGCCTGGAAAGAGTCCATAGGGAGTTTAAAAAGCAATTGTATTTTGGATCCTGAAATTAAGCAGCAAGCCACTGGCTGTTTGGCTGAGGGTGAAGTGGTCAAATGTCATGACATGTGAGGGAAAACAGCAGCTTTCCATCCCCTGTGGGAGCACTGGAGCGAGGGGTTTGGATGGGGAGGGAGGGTTACTGCACCAGAGGAATAAAAAAAAAAAAAACAACCCCAAACCAAACAAAAAAACCAACAACAACAAAAAAAAGAGGACAGGAAAGCATGGACGGAAATCTCAGCAGAAGGCCCAAGCCTGCCGCAGCAGCAACACACACAGAGACTGTAGTGTGGCTGGAAAAAGGAAGAGGATGTGTGGGGCATGGGGGGAAGGGTGAGGGGGAAGGAGGGCTGGGGATTATAAACCACTGTCAGCTTAATTTCATTTCCCAGGAAAATAAAAAAACTATTTGTAGGCACACAGATGAGAACAAGGAGATGAGATTCAGCCAAGACGAGTTTGTTAAGAACATATTGCAACAAATCAAATTAATTTCCTTGTGTGGTAAAGTAATAGGCTTTGTGGATATACTTGAGGTTAGCAAGGCTTTTGACAGAGTCTTCCAAACATCCTCCTAAGCAAACTGGGGAAGAACGCTCTAACTCGAACTCCTGCAACATGACTGAAAATCAAATTGGAAACTGTATGAAAGGATTTCGTTTATAGTTAAAAGCAGATTCTTCAAGGTCTCTCCCAGGACCTGGTACAAACAGCATTCAGCAGGGTGCAGAGATCACACCTTCATGGAGATGCTTAAAATATTTTGAACAGCAATGTTCATGTTTGAAAAAGGTCTTAATTCGAAATAATGCAGTGGAGAGGCATCCACGCAGTCTGGTGAGAAGCAGAACAGGACTGGAATCAGGCAAAAATAAGACATGGAGAGGTGACCAGTCAGGGGACCACCGAGAGGACATTCTGGGAAACAGGATCACAAGCTGAACACAAAACGACAGGACACCATGCAAAAGAGGAGAGCTGGTTAACAGGAGGTGTGAATAGGAAGAGCTGAAGCCACAGGTGGAGCAACCTGTCTTCTTGAACTGTCCTAGCCCGAACAGGGTGGCCACTGCCAGGACCTGCCTTAAGACTGACTAAGGGAGCAGTCTGGAAGGGACAACCTGTAGAGAGAGACTGGGCCAACTGTGGATCATTCTGAAGACAAAAGACTGAGGGGAAACACAACTGATTTCGAAGCTAGAAAATGCTGTTTCCAAGGCAAAGGGATTGTTTGGTTCTCCATGTTCACAGAGAGCAGGAGCGATACAAATAGCAAAAACTACAGCAAGGAGAGTAAGGCGAAATGCAAGGGAAGCACAGCATGGTTTGTGGGAACTCTGTCTCTCAAGGTCTTTAAGAACAGGTTAAGTGAATATGAACAGAAGAGCCTGAAGGGTGGTTGGCCCTCTTTTAGGACACTGGGTTTGCTGAACCGCCAAAGGCTCCTGCCAGGCCAGTGAGAGGCCAGTACACTTTGACATAGTAGTGAAACAAAATGGTTGAGTACAAGCCCTTCAATAATAACTCCAGGTATGCAGTCTAATAACTTAAAAGGACAGTTTAGGTTATTTTGTTTAGGACCTGGATGCTGTAAGACCAGAATCCATAGTCAGGATTAGTTTTACTACTACCTTCAATATGGCCAACTTTTCAGCCTGGGATTCCAGCTCCTTCCACCATATCCCACAACTCTCAGTTAAATGTTTATATTACCCATTTTTATTGGCTTTTTCTCTACTTCCTGGTCAGTCACTCTGTGAAATGCCTAGGAGAGCCTGGCCTTTTAAAGTTACACACAAACATGTAAGGGCTCTAACAACTTTTCCTGTACCTATAGGCATCACTGCCTACTCCCAGGTCAACATATCCTATTATCTTCATGTTTTGCTTTGCTGACATTTATGAATGCCACTGCTTAGTTAAAGAAAATTTTATTGGGCTAAGAAAGCATGATATGGTGATGTTCATTACTGATACAACTTCTCCTTTCATTCATCATAGCCATAATTAATTTTCTAGCATGGGTATAGGCTGAGATTTAAAGCCATCCTTGTGAAATGAATTAGCCCCTTTTCTCATCTTATTTGGAGTTCCCTATTGTGAATATACTCCAAGTGTAATAGAGAGGCAATTTATGAGAATGAAATCTCATCTGTGTCCTATTCCTTGCCCTCTCTCTGGTGATTTTATTATGCCAGTGTGCCTCTTGCCATTTGTTTGGAGGCCAGGCTGCATTTGTTATTATAAGTTCAACAGGTTGTTTAGCATATATTAATGCACAGCGGGGAGCAGAGCCAGACCTTGGATGCATGACATCAAACAGTCAAAGCGTGCACGTGGGGTCTGTGGGTGAGGGGTGTTGCTGCATGTAACATTCAGCACCAAGGAAATCCTTAGCGAAGGCTCACAGTGGTCCAAGACTCAAATCCCACTAAGCCACAGACAAATCCTGGAGGAAGAGGTGGACACAGCAACTTGTGGGTGTGAAGCTTGACGTGACCCTGGCACCAGCACACCTCCCATCACACCCAGTCGGGTGTGTAAACACAGCTGAAAATGCAAAGATGGGATGGATCAACTGTTTTCATCCAAAGAGAAGTCTGCTATTAGTGCATCTGGTAAGATTTAAAGGTATCTCTCTGAAATGAATTAGCCCCATTCCTCATCTTATTTGGAGCTCCCTGGTGTGAATACAATCACAGCAGTGTGTGGAGAAAGCTGCCGATTTCCCGGGGATGAGTATTCAGCTTCAAGAGAGCTCAGGAAAGCTGAACAGAAGAAGCAAAGGTTTTTGCAAAGCAGTGCACTGCAGTGACAATTCTCCAAGGCCCTGCTCTGGGACTCTGGTGTTTGCAAGCAGCTACAGCTCCCCGGGTCTGAGCAGAAGAGCTCGCTCCTTTGGCTTGTGTCAGAAAGTTCCAGTTTCCTTGGTAAACCAAGGGCTAACTATTCAGCAACTTTAAAAAGGCCAATGACATCAAATGGTGACTTCAAGCCTTTAAACAACAAAAACCGTCTTGCATAGAAGAGCAGATCTTGGCAATCACAATTACAAGGGTCCTCTTGCAGGAGGACATGTGGATGTAGCTGGATCCAGGGAGGAAACAACCAGCAATGCCCCTGCCAGTGGCTGGAGCTGCTGCACAGGGTGATGTTTTGTGACTGCCTTGATGAATTGAAAATAAAAATTAGCCTTGGTAACTTTTCACAGGCTTTTTACCTTTGGAAAGTGGCTGCCTTTGATTTTCCAGAAAACTGGCATGTAGCTAATTAAAACTGCACATATCATCCTAACATCATATCCTCACTACTGAACTTCTAACCTGACATAAATACATTGCATACTATAACCTGTTTCTCCTGATTATTAACCTTGAACATGGCAACCTATAAATCATCAGTGAAACAGCTGGTGCTCAGCATTGCCCCAAAGGTGTATGATTACGATCATTTTATATATATCTTGCTATGCAGACATGAAAAATTCATTGAAGAGCTTGGTATTGTAAGACTTATTGTAATGAATTTTCTTTAAAACATAGATCATACTTAAAATAGGTGTCTGCTTATTATAATGTAGCCATTTATATCTTCTTGAATTACTTGTGTGGAGCTTGGCTAATTTCTAAAATTTAAATGTAATTCCTAAACAAATTCAGAGTGGTCAGTTTGCCTCTTCTTCAGGGCGACATTTTCATTTTTAGTTTTATGCCTTTATTTCTATGAGGGTTAGGACTCAAACCTGCAGAAATATTGAGAGGATTACAGATTTTTTTCCCTGCAATATTTGGTGTTACATCCATCACTGCTGGGATTTCAGTAGCTGCCGTTAGCATTTTAGCTGTGGGGATGGTAGCGGTAGATTCACCTGAGGTTTGGTGCCAGCAAGCACATGAATTGCACAATTGTAAGTCAGTAATAGAACCAAAGGGAATAAACATAACATAAAACAAGATATAAACCCAGAACTTGCAAATAAACTTTTAAAAGCCACTAAATCTGATGGCCAGGACCTCAAGGAACATGGGGAGGTAGTCCAGAGGTAGCAGGTCATCTGATGACATTTTGGTTTTCAGGATGGCATCCTTACCTTTTCCATCCTCCCAATGGCCATGTGCATAAACACAGCCTGTGTCAGCTAAAAATGTGCTCAGTGATTTAAAGCTACCCAGGACCCTTCTAGCGAGCACTGAGAAGCCTGTGCCACATGTTCCCATCCTACACACATTTTACAGAGAGGCTCTAACTGCTCGTGTCTAAACTTGAGTGGTTGTTGGCAGGTGACGGGAATCATGAGAGAGAGGCCCTGCATTTTGCTACTGATTCATACCATCAATTTATCATCTTGGAGACGAAACCATTCTTTTCCATGAGGTTCTGAGAGGATTTTGTCACCTCTGGCTCCCCTCCCTCCTGCAGCTGCTCTGTCAGAAACCCTGCCTAGGATGGGATGGTGTAAGAGTCACTTTGTGCCAGCCCTTCCCATGCCTTTTCCCCAAGATCACAGTGTCAATGAGGGAAGCTCTCCCTGCCATTGCTGTAGCCTCCTTTAAGAAAGTCCACCAATACTTGCAGAGCTCCACCAAGGACTCCTGTACTACATCAGCCACAGACCCCTTCAGTCTTCACCTTGCACCCCAGGGGCATCACTGCCACATTGAACCTGGCAGAGAAACCACAGTATTCCCACAGAAATCTCTACGTTCCTCCCTGAACTCCTGGTTCTGATTTTGCCTGTGACAATTTTTGTTTGCTGCAAGCAGCAGACACACAGACATTTGCGTGCAACCTTATTGCACATTGGTCATCAAAGAGATCTGTGCAGATTTAATTTGCTTTTGCCTGCTCACAGCATATTCTCCCTTACCTCTCAGAAAGAGTGAAGACAAGCATAAAAAGCAGCTCCACAATTGCCTGCAGATTATTTCTGTAGTGCAAACAGTAAAGGCTCAGCAAGAAAACCTGATACCACTGCACGCAAATGTTGCTTGGGTCACCAGAGGCATGAGGCCTAAGAAGAGATCTAAAAAGCCACCTCTCCATGAGGAATAAGCAAAGCACATGGCAGAGAAGCATAATTTGTTCCAATTTAGCTAAGATTCTCTTGGCACGTGAACACGCAACTGCTTTAGGAAGACTTCATTAAATGATTTGCAAGGAAGCCCACTCATCCTTTAACTTGTGTACAATGAAATCCACTGATAGAAACAGTTTTGCAAATCCCATTCCAAATCCAGGTTAAAAGCAGCCACCTCTGAAATGGTTGTGGTGAAATGCTGCACACATTGGAGTGCTGTTACTGCATGGCGTGATCCTTACTAGCCATCAGCAGCAGAGAAGCTGATCCAAAATCATTAGAGGCTTTTACATAGAAAGGGTGCCAAGAAGAGCTGACAAACATGAGGTATTTAGCAGCATGTACTGAAAACAGGCTGAAAGATATTTTGGATCTTGCCTCTCATGGTTTCTAGAAAATTGCTGTTTTCCTTTGGATTAAATGTAAGTATACAGTAGGCAAGAAATTATGGCAGTTCTTCACATGGCAAAGGAAACTAATAGGGCAATGAAAAGCTTGCTCAATTCAAACATTGAGTGTTAAAGCCAGCAGATGCCTTTTTCTTTTCCTGAATGCTCCTTTTCAGGGCAGTTGTATAGAGCCAATGACAGGTGCTCCTTGGTAGAAACTGGTACTTGGAAAGCTAGACTTCAGGCCTTTTAAAAACTACCAGTTTCTGCTGGAAGACCAGTGGACACTGGAAGCATCATCTAACCACTTCTTGCTATCTGACAGAAAGTGGACAAGGCTGGAAAATCCAGGAATATTATCTTCCCTCTGCCCGTCCCTGATGTATCCACAAGCTCCCTTACTGAGGCAGCTATAAGCAAAGCCAAGAAAGCACTAAGGGAGGGCTTTTCAGCACACCTGCATGACCAGGGAGAAAGAGAAGCTGTTAGCTTAGAGTACACTAAAGCTTCAGCAGTCTACCATCTTAATTTCAGATTTACCCCACCAGCAGAGCAATGTGTGCAGCAGAAGCTTTTTGAGGAGAACACGAAGCTGTAATGATGCAAATCTTGCCACTTAAAACCGGTGTCCGAACTTGCAACTTCGCTAACTGTATTAGTCAGATGAAGCGGCTCCGCCATCATATCCAAGGATGACCAAAGGAATATTAAAGAAACATGAACTACCACCATCCTGAAGAAGTCAGTGTACTGATTTATGTTCCCATTTCTGTGATGTACTATGCAGTTGGAAGAAAAAGCAGCCCCAAGGTCAAGTGGTAGCAAGTTGTGCAGCGAAAGCAATAGCCGTGGCCCTGCCTTGACAGTGGGAACTCAGCGGGACAATGAGAAGCGAGACCCACAGCTTGGCACGCAGTTTTCCACAGAAGTGGAAGACAGAGGAGGGAAGGTGGCAGATTTGGTGCCTCACAGCAAGGTAGCAGGTTTGCCATCGTACAGCGGCAGCCACTGATTGAGGGGGGCCGTACTACGACAGCCCAAGAGGTAATGAAGATTGTCATGTTCAAGAATGAGCTGGAGTTCTACCCAGGCAGTCCTAATCAGGGTGGTTTGAGTGGTGCATGATTGTTGCTAACATTAGCCTCACAACATCTCTGTGAAGAAGGCAAGTGTCATTCTCCATTCGGAAGATTGGAAACCGCAATTAAAGCAACCGCCTCAGGGAAGCAGACAGAATTAGAAATTGAATCTGGAGTCCTGGTCTGCTGATTCGCCCACAGGTTCACCTTTCAAACTTGGGAGCGGGCAAGGTAAAACAGTCAGAGGGCACCTTTTACCTGCAGCCCCAGAGACGCTCCCTCGGACTCCAGCAATAGCTCCAGCCTAATCAAACAGGCACAAAAGAGCAAACGCTGCTTGCAAAACAAAGCACATACCCCACTGGTCACTGGAGTGCTACAAGCTGGAATCAATGCGATGATTGTGACAGCTGAGAACAAATTCAGCTATGTTTGACAACTTCCAGAAAATATTGGCAGAGGACAGGGAGTCTGCACTGCCCAGCAGCACCTTTGTGAATTGATTAGCCATATAGCAGATGGCAAGCCTGCTGCAGACTGAGACAGCAGAAGATAGCCAGTCTGGTTGAGAAGAACTTGAAGACGACTGGGAAGAAAAAGCATGTCCTTACAGTGACAGCCCAAAATGATATTTCAGAAATGTCAGATGCATGGCAGATGAGGAACAGGACTGATTTTTAACATTTTCTTCAGCTATTTATTACCAGCACCTGTCTGGCTCATAAAGCAAAATTATATAGCTTATAGTTTAAACCCTTCACATTCTCCTCTTTCCTTCACAAAAAATCCTTAAAGAAAATATTAAATTTTTTTTTTCTTATAAAATATTCTTCTAAACAGGACTTACATAAGTCCTTCCAGAATCAACTGATATGTTTGAGAGAACTTCAGTGCTTTCTCTGAAAACAGGCATGCCTTGAAAGTTTAATTTTAGGAAAATATATTCTGGACAAAGAGCAAAGGCTTTGCTCTCCTCCTCCTCCTGCCACATATTTTTGGGAGGGGTTTGGCACATGTTTGGGGAAAATTCATATTTTTTAATGGTTTTAGGAAATGCCTTAGGCCATTCAGAGTCTGCACAGCTGCTCATCAGTAGCCAGCCATGGCTGAAAGAGCAGAAACTATGGTTCAGAAAAATATGCCATCTTTGTCTGGTGCAGAACAATGCTGCTGCAGTGAAATACAATGGCTGTCTCTTATTTTCTACTAGCCCTTAGAAGGGGGGGAAAAAAAAGATGAGAAAAAAAAAAAAAAAGGGAAGGATCATGGAGTTTCCTTGCAGGGCCTCTGAGCGGAGGGAGGGAACATCAGCTCTGCACTCACAGATATGCAAATCCTTCCCCAGGCCCAACAATAGCAGAAACCCTGTGGGAGGAGGAGACCGATGGCACTGCTGCTCCCAACTCCTTTGCCTGCAAAGCTCACAGGTTCCCGGCACTTCCCGAGAACTGGAAGGCCAATGCATCATCCAAGAAGAGGAGAGCTGTAAAAGCTGTGGTATCAGAGTTGACCGCTCTTTGCCCACAGAGCCATGCACCATGCACTGGACATTTTAAGGCTTACAGTTTGCCTGCCATTCAGTTCATGGGTGCAAGAGCCCAGAAGATTGATGAATCCCTGGTTAACGTCTCTATATTACCTCTCAGGTTAATTAAGGACCACGTATAAAAAGTTGGAACTAAAAGAAGAAAAGACTTTCTGTGATGAGAACCCAGTTAACAGTATTTGCATCAACATACTCCAAACAAACTTTCTAAATGGAGGGATGGGGTTTTTGTTTCTAATGTAAATTACCAGGATTTAGTGAAGTCTCTGACTTAGAGCTATAACTGATATCTAAATTTCTTAAGCAAAGACTGAGTGAGGACAAGTAACAGATTGGAAACTACCTGCACTAAGCTACTGCAACAGAAATAGCTCAAATGATTTTTTGATGGTTTTACCAGTGCTGACAGCAATCCATAGAAGCTGGAAAAACAAAAACATCCAGTGACATGGATTTATCCTCCTCTTTTAGAAAATACGTATTTTTTTTAACTATAGTTCCTTATACTAGTCTGGGACATTCACCATGCATTCCAAAGGAGGTTTTCGTAAGTCCCATCAAACTTTGATCATAGCAATTGTTAATCAAAGAATTGAATTTCCTTTACACATTCTCCACAGAACAGCTGACTCAAGGTAGTGATTAGATGCCTAAAACATCACCTGTCTCTGTAAGAAGCCATCTCCAGGTCTCTCCAAGGCATCACTTGAAGCCAAAGGGGTACAACAGGTTATTTGCATAGCACGGAAGCAAAAGCTGTGCCCAGCACTCTTTCCCACTGAGGAGTCAGAAACGTTCATGGCCTGGCACCTTTCAGGTGCCCAGGGAACAGTGTGGAGGCAGCAGGTCTGAGAGCCCTCACATAATCCTGACACTTCCCGACCCCAGTCCTGACGTTAAGAATTCAGAGGTAGCTGAAACGTGTGGTGCAGAAGCAACAGAAGTCTTAAATGTCCCAAGCAGTTTTGTTCACAATACAAAAGTCAATGGGAAGCTTAATACTAAAACCACAATTGAATACCCCTCCCTCCCCTCAATCTTAAGCCCTTCTCAAATGGGGAAGTGCTCAATGGCAAAGGTCCTCAGCAGAAGTGTGCAATTCCAATAAGCAATACATTTTGATATTTGACATCAATACAAAACAAGAGACTGAATCTGACTGAAAAAAACTGGGACTAGTTTAGGAATTTGTCCACTATTTCATCAGCAAGTTTTCAAGACTCACACTTGAACTGGTTCTCCTTTACAGTGCCCTTATTAAAAATTGCATCTGTAGTAGCCTGAGCAGAGTTGTTATTCAGTTCTTTCCCTTGGCAGGATTGCACACCATGCACACAGAACAGACTGTGTTAGCATGCAGAACACTGCCGTACTTTGACACAGGTACTTTCTTCTTGAAAGCAACACAGAAAGTAATTTATATTCCTTGATAACCCCATTAACATTTCCATAGCCATTAGGAGGTCCAGCAAAAAATGGCTGGTGGCAAATGAAAGGCTCCTCACCATGAGAGACAGAAAGGGTGCTCCAAATGTGAATCAAGTGCAGAATAGTTTCTGATCTATGCATCTTACTCACGTAAGCTTTTATTCATTTAGACACACTTTTAAAACTCCGTAAGAATCTTTGCAATAATTAACATGTAAAAACTCTGTCAAATCAAAGAAAAACCTTCAAATTTTCATGTAATACATTTCTCGGACATTAGATGGCAATCCCCCCACTTCATTTTTCATACCAGGGGCCCATATCCCTTCCAAAAATCAAATGTCACAAATGTCACCACCTTTCCAACAGGTGAGGGGTGTGTTTGGCTTCTAGGAAGCAAGGCTGTTTGGAAAGCACAGAGCATGGAGGCTCTCCCATTCCCAAGGCATTTGTTCTGTTGCAACAGTTCTCCAGTTCTGTTTTTCTTTTTTTTTTTTTTTTTTTGAGTAGGAAAGGCAGATGAGTAATGTTGTCATGGAAGATATATGTACTAGGGGTACTCATTTGTCACTTGGACACTCTGCATCATGAGCTGGATGTTTCCATGTCAAAAACCTATAGGCAAAACCAGAAGTTACCAGAACTTCCCCATTTTGACAGAGGAGAAAGGGACTTAGTACAGCATTTAACAATATAATTTCTAGTCTTGCCAATTAAAAAGGGTTCCCCCGAGGGATATCATTAGTCTGTGTAAATCTTTTCTGGAAATTATAAAACTGAACAGAAAAAAAAAAAAAGGCTATTTGGTACCATGTGTGGAATATACACAATGGGGAACACCTACAAACTCTTACAGTGGGAATTCTATAGGTAGAAAAAAAAAATAAGATGAAGCATTTAATAACAACTTAAAAAACAGCTCAAATGAATTCAACAGAGTATGCAACACACCTGCCCAAGTTAATGTGCCTTGGCTTTCAGCCTCTCACTTTTTGCTGTGGTCTACGTGTGATGTTTTAGAAAGAGGCAGGAATAACACACCTCGTCAACCATTCAGTGATGTCCATGCAGGGGGAATCCTTCCTGACCTTCATTAACTCCCTATGATCTATTTAAGTGGCAGTACAAGACATCCTGACATCTATTTATTTCAACAGTGTGTGCCTGTGATTCATTCACACAAAATTCACTTCCTAAGCCTTCATTTCTCATCTACTTTCATTGTCCATGAAATATTCTTTTCAAGCCAAGTTCACCCCTTTTCATATATCCCCCCTTGGGACTAAATTTTGGCCTTGCAGTACTTGCCCATTTAAGCTCTTGTGCAAATTCACAGTGTACATGACAGCGAGGTTTGCAGCTCTCCAGCATTCCAAAAGCACAGATAATATTAGTCCTAAAGACAGGGGTCCACCCTCAGCTGGCTACTGAAATAGCTAATTTTTCATGTACTCCACTGAAAATCTAACCTTTTATCCTCACTCTGGAGCTGGTTGTGTATGTGTGTGTCAAGGTGACAACACCGTGAAAACAGAAGTTCTCAAATGGTACATTATCTCGAATATCAAAAGGTCACAAAAGGGTACAAATCGGTAGCTCTCCAGAAGAGACACTGGTTTTTATAAAAAGTGGGTCAGTTTTAGTTTCATGTAGGTTGTTTGACACAGTGGTTTCTGGCATCACAAGCTCTGGTCTACAGGATACCACAGAGCCTTTGTATCCCTTGCTGTCACTACAGCATTGTGTTTTTCTACCCATTAACCAAGGATAAATGACCTAGATATTGTGCCTATTAAAGCCTCATTTTTCTTTTGCCCTTTTGTTCTTTAGTGTACCACATTATCACATGCTGAACACATTTAAAGTATTCTCAGTCTCTCATGCCCCTTTGAAGGAGTAAAGTAGGGATTTTAGCGTGCATTTCTGTAGAGTTACTTAGAGTGGAAAATATGAAGGCAATTCAAGGTTTCTCTTCCTGCCTAGTCCCCTGAAGACGATCAGTTCAGCATTTACAGCCACTAATCTATAAAGAATATAGCAGGAAAATGCTATAAAAAAGCCACAAATACAAATACAGAAAGTGAACACCAGTTTTGATGTCCCTAAACACTACATTCTATAATTACATCTCTGCATATCATGGGTCACTTTTATTAAAAGCATCATTACTACAGTTGGCAGCAATTTACATCTTATCTTACATGATAGCAGTTTCCAAAGGAAAAAAAAAAAAAAGACATCACAACAAAGAAAAACAATACATTTACAAAGTCATGTCTGTAAACTTCAAGGCTAGTTTAGAGTTGAGGTAATGCTGTTTAGCTTTGTGGCTAAAGTAACAAAGTCCTTTAATTTAAAAAAGGTACCTGATTTTTTTTCTTTTTGTTTATACCAGTGCATTACAAGATCACGAGACGATTAAACTGTAGCTTTATCCTGTAAGAACCTTCTCCGCGGGTTAATTTCCAAAAGGTACTCTTCACATTCAACAGCTGCCTTATTATTGCTGCGTCTCAAGACAGAGACATTCACACTATCATGAAGATTGTCAGAGAGAGAGTGTGTGTGTGGGTGTGTGCGCGCATGTGAGCGGGTGAACTCCCCTACAGTCAAAATGAAGCGCGAGTACGATATGTATGGTAAATTTCATCTTGACCTTCACAGCAAAAAGAAAAAAAAATTAAAAAATTAAATATATAACTTCATCCTTCCTTTAAGCAGCACTTCCTTCTATTAGTGCCACTTGATTACAAATTGCTGCTTAATTCATAATACCAATGGTACCAAAAGAAAAAAAAAGCAGAGCATTATGTCAATTTCCTTAAAAAGACATGATCACCTCTCAAATTTCATCTCTCCTAGGGATAATAAATAATGCACTGCACAATACTTAATGACCAAGATACCTTTTGACACATCTGTATAACATGACTTGAACTTTTTTTTTTTGCTACACTATGTTACAGAACAGCTTATAAAAACTAAGTATGGACATTAACTGTGAGTGTAAACAGTAGGACTACCACTTGTCAAAAGTTTAAAACACTTTAACTGTAACTGGTACTGGTTATTCATCATTTTCATTGTTTTCTATTTCTTCCCCCCCATCAAGTGAGTCTAATTCTTCACCCTGTGCTATTTCATCTTCTAAAACGGAGGAATCTGCAGTTTTATCAAGGCTCTCCTCTGCATCACTGCCTTCGAGATTTTCTTCATCTTTAAAGGCAGCTCCTTCAGTTTTGTCAGTAGCCTTCTCTTCATTGGAGCCCACTGCATTCTGAAGTCCTGCTAGTGCTGGGAAACCGGGCAGAGTCAATCCTCCCAGTCCTGGAGGTAGAAACATAGATGGATAGAAGAGGCCAGGAGCCATGGTAGACAGCAGGAAAGGATTGAAGGCCAGAGGGTTTGTGGGCAATCCAGTGTTGGTGGTGGTGGTAGTGGTGGCAGTGGCGGTAGTCGCCGCAGTAGCAGCACTGACAGATCCATTCGCAGAGTCAGTAGCAGAAACAGTGTCTGTGCTTTTCTCAGAGTCTTTGTTCTCCTCTTCATTCTCATTTTTCTTCTCTTCAGCTTTTGAAGCGCCATCCTCAGTCTCTCCTTGACCGGAAGCAGTAGTGGCATTTCCAGTAGTAGCCGTTATCGGGTTATTCAACAATCCGCTTAGTCCAAACATATTGGGCAATCCTGCCATCCCTGGCAACATCAGAGGCAACATGGCAGCCGGATTTTTAGCGTCCCCCCCAGCAGTAGCAGCTGTTGCTAGCCCTGGTGGAAAGCCCATGAGGCCTGCGAGCTGGAGAGACTGCAGGTTCTGTAGGTTCTGGAGGCTTGTGAGGTCCATTCCAGCAAACAGACTGTTCATTAGTAGTGGGTTGATTCCCGAAGTTGATGCTACAGCAGCAGCTGCTGCAGCTGCTTTGGCAATTTCACTTTTTGGCCTTCTTCCTCTTCTGCTTGCTCCCTCCTCCCTCACAACAGGTCCAGTGAGAAGACGGTCAAACATGGACTCTGGAACAAAACCCTAAAAGGGAAGGTGAAAACACAAGCTTTATTCTCGATTAGCTTTCTTAGCTTTCAGCAGTTAACTGATGATGATAGAAGAAACAGAAGGGATTTCAGCATACTCCAAAAGTGGTTTGTTTTTTCACCCTGGCAAATGGTGACTTGCTTAGTACTATAGTGAATGGCAGTAGAAAAAGTAAAGACAGCTGAAGAAATCAAGATCACAGATTTTTTTTACATTTAAACACAACAGTAAAACAATACATGCTGAAAACTCTGTAACTTCATTTAAAAACCCCACTCTGATATGCTGCAGTTACAAGTTTATATCTTTATAATTCATACTGAATTTCAGTATAGTAATATTCTATAAATTGAGTACTTGCCAAATTTTACCCTTTATTTTCAAACAAGTGTTGTAAAACAAAAGGCAGAAAACCTATTCCTTTGATGCTGCCTGTTACTGGGACAATGAACTGTATTTCCGTTATGAATATGACAAATATTTTCTTAGTAATTCCTATTGTACAAATACCTGTGCTTTTTAAGGATTGTTACTTATAAGAAAAAATAATGCGAAACAAATGCCGAAGGCTGCCTTAACTGTAGCTGATTTTTTGAGTGTATTTCAATCCCATTCTGCAGCAGCCTCCTATCACCACCCTCTCCGAGCTGGGTAACTCCTACACAGACACCACAGTTTTCTCAAAACTAGCTATGAGATAAAGACTTAATAATCAATTTACACAGCCTTCAACTTTTCTGTGCTATAACCTACAGTGAAGCATGGAAAGACAGTTTCACTCACAGACTGTTTAACAATGTCAGTCCAATCTGGAGCAACAGCAAACTCAGGATTTTCTTCCAGCCATCTTGGCAAGTCCTTCATTGGAGGGGCCATAGCTCCACCCATCTAATGCAAAAGACAAGGTTAAGAGTTCAAAAAAAACCCAACAACAAAACCAAACAACTACTTATATGGACATTTTCTATCTGCACACTTTCATCTGTGAAGAATGGCAGCAAAGACTTTCAGTTTACTGTGGAAAACTACATGGAAACCAGCTAGTGATACCTGAATTGACAAAATCATGTTTTAAAAAACCAGTAAAATGCTGCAGCTTAGGCAGGTCTGGTAATAAAATTTGTATCTAAGGACAAAATGTGGTATATAGGTTCAAAAAGTGAGAGTTATTCACTCGGGTGATTAATATGAGCATATCAGAAGAGCAAAGAAGTAATTAAAGGAACCAGGTGGCACAGTCCAGTAAGAAAAACTGCTGGTGGCAAATTATTAAACTGTTAAAGAGAAAGCTTAGAGTAGAAAACCTGCTTTCCACATGCAAAGACATTATTAAAGACCTCGACTGAAGTAACTTAATTTTTACCTTCTTTCCATTTCGTTTATTTACAACAGGTACCCTTTCTTCTCCTGTCAAGGTGTTTATATCCAGTTTATTAGGATTTCGACATCTGTGTCGTTTTTGTTTCGGCTTCTGAAATGGGGAAAACAGCACATCTGCACTCTTCTGGAAAGAAGAGAAATTTATTGCTTTTTAGCTTTTCATTTCTTGACAAAAATCACCAATCACGGTACCCCTTCTCACAACAGTTTTAAGAAGGGATCCATTACTTTACTCTCAGATTATGTGAGAAGAAATTTTTTTTGTATCAGATGATGCAGAACTTGACAAACACTGTTCTAACATGCTGTTATATACAAATATTAAGAAAGGAAAAGCAAATCAAACAATATCACTTGGGTGTGGATAAAATAGGAGTGGTGGATAAAGAGAAAACTTCTGTTGAAAACCAAGCTACAAAATCGAATGACTATGCCCAGTGTGAGGAAATTCAGTCTGATGTCTGTAAAACTAACTTTTGTATTAATACAATAGAACAATACTTTTAGAATCACATACTTACTGGTACATAACTTGGCATATCTACAGTGTAAGTAGGATGCAATTTAAGCCATTCAACTAGATCCTTGTTTTTCGGGGCATCCTCTCCCACCAGCCTGGTCCCATCCTCTAGATTGATTACAGGGATGCGAGTGTCTGGGTCTAATTGACCAGGAGATGGAATGTTCCTTGCTGGTAGGGCTTCCATATCTTCTTCAAAAGCTTTGGTCACATCTGCATCCTCCTGCAAACAGTCACATCTGTATTAGTCTTCACTTCACAGGAACAGCTGGAGAAATAATTTCAGGGACTGACTGAAGTGAAATGTTCAAGATTTCGCATACACAAGAGTTAATGGGGTTTAAATACTCATACTACATAAAGTAGTATCATGGCATTAGGGAATTTTGAAAACTTAGCATCCTTGAACAACAAAGAACATACTGCTAAAGGCAAAGCAGGTTTTTTGCATTTCCCGTAAATGTTCTCCAAGATTCTCCAAGACCCTCCCTTTTCAACACATCATGAAAGACATACTTAAGCTTCAAAATGTATGTCGTCAGAAATATCTTAAAAAAAAAAAA
>VZTF01001126.1:0-72655 GCA_013397755.1 Cnemophilus loriae
TGTTAGCGGATCGTGACAGGCTGTTACACTGAAGCAACCTAGGGATAACTTTAATGAACTTATGATACTTTATATATAATCTCCTTAAGGCAGGAGTCTTCTCAGAGCTATGTAGGTCTTGGAAACTTTTCAACAGCAACTCATTAGTCAGCCTTATGTTAGATATTAGTGATAGATAAGCTTTTTCTGGGCCTCTGCAAAGTGTTCATGGCAACTGCCATGGAGCAGTTGGACACCACACATTGCCCACACATTTATCACAAACCATGAAGTTGGTATTAAATCAAGTGGCTCCATATGTGGAGCTCTCCTGGCACCCCTTCCCCAGTGTCTCACCTGGAGGTTTGGTTTCCATCCGATCTATCAGCCAGGCTGTTCTTCCCCTTGTTCCCCTTCTTTCAAAATCTAAACTACCCCATTTGCAAAACTGGGGAAGTGTGGTAGGTCCTGTTTGGAAATGCTGCACGTGTGCTTTGGCATCTTATTCACAGGGATTGTCAAATGCCTGATTGACTTGGATGGATTTTTTGTGTGAGAAAGCAAATTTGTGTATTTGGCTGGCTAGAAAAGGAAAACACTCATTTCTGAATGTGTATAAACTGACACTTAATGTTACACAGTCTTCCAGTCCCTTCCTGGTGCATATGTGTGTCCCAGCACTTATCAATACAGAAGGGAGAAAAAGGGAGAGGAAATGAAGCTGACACTATCCAGAACACTGGTGTAAAATTGCTACCCTAATATGTAAACAGTTTTAATTTAGGGAACTGTTATAACTGGAGTGAGGTTAAAGAAGGGATATTTCCAAAGCTTGGAGTGCTGTTTGTATTTGCTGATTAATTCCTAATGAGGGCAGAAGCACTTAAAGGAATACAATAAAGGTACATTTTCACTTTTCATTTGGAAACATAACATCTGAGAATCATTTATTAGCAAAACACCAACTCTGTTTGCACATTTCTAAATAGAATGTTAGAGCAACTGAATTTTAATTTTCATGTGTGTAATTTGTTAAATACAATTACTGTACAATACAGTTAGGTGCTTTCAAATCTTTCAGTGTTAATTAAAAAGCTAATAACTTGAAAAGCTGTAAGTGCTGAGGTAGAGGGGGTAGTTCTCCAGGGAGATAACCCTTCATTCGTCATTTAGTAGAGATCCCTTTACTAGGCGGCCAGGCTTTGTACTGCATGTGGCACTTTGTTACTCCACTCCTCTCTGCTACCTGGTAGATATTCCCACAAACAGTGCAGGGGTTGATTCCCTAGAACAGATCAGCATATTCAGAGTTAAATGCAAGCAGAAAACAGAGTCGACCCCACCACTTCAGCCCATGAACTTTTCTTCCTTCCCTGCTTTCATCTCTGACCCATCTAGACCCACCTGCCTGTCTGTGGATTGACTGATGCTTGGCACAGGGTGAGAAGTTCTTCTCTGACTCTTAAAGCATCTCCAGCTCCTTTTGTAGCCTGATATGTAGGAACTATGAGAAACTCTGAAATGCCAACAAGCCCACCATGAGCAGTGGGGTGTGTTTGTCAGAGGATGTGTCCTTGCAGCTCTGAGACTCAGGGCAGCAGTTTTGAGAAATACCCCTTGGTCAGAACTGATTGTGGTATTTTCAGTTTTGGGGGGAAATTTTTCATGTCCAAAATGAAAAAAGGGAAGGGAAAATTAAAAAAGGAAATTCAGGGTTTCTCACTGGAATCTTTGCTTCTGTGAGTCTCCTGAAACAACTCATTGAGGCTCCCAGCAGCATGTCCTTCCCTGGGCCTGCCCAGGGGGTGAAGTTCCACTTGCACTGCTACATCAGTGTGGATGGGCAGAGCGGCCCTCACAGGGCTAATCCCAGCTAAAGGGAAAAGTACTGTTATCATTGTGCAGTGCTCAAAGCAGTGTAATCCATGTCGTACTGCTGCAAACAAATTGTGGTAGGCTAGAACACGAATCACTCTTTTCCTATGCAGTGTCTATTCTTTAGTCAGTGGGAATGGAAGGAAGATTTTATTTAAATGTAGTGATCTTATTCCTAAATTAACTTTATCTGGATGTAGCCTGGTTTTAATACAGTGACTCGTGACCTTATGCTGGTGGGGGAGAAAAATGCTTTGCATTAGACATACTGTGGTCTGGCACTGATTGTTTTAAATCCTCTGAAATAAGCTATCTATTTTAACCAAAAAAGGACTTGCTCTGCAGTTATGTGAATGAAGCACAAAAAACCGAGGCTGGGCCACCTCACAGAAGAAAAAGCTGTGTTTTAAATTGTAATGAAATGGTTACTTTACGCTCCATAAACCCAGCCGGCTCCACACACCCAGCACAAAGCAGTTGAGGCAGAGTTTTAAAACAATCCAACAAGACAAATGCTGGAGCTGGGGAACAACATACCCACTTAATGGTGCACCTCAGGATTGCCTCAGCACACAACCATTTAACTCACGGAAATCATTAATTCTGCCCAGCATTTTTGAGGAATGATGTGATGATGAGCTTCCTAAAAGGCACTCAAGGGAAGCCCTGCATGCTGCAGTTGGTTCAGATTGTTTAATGTTTGTCAGACCTGAATTGTGTTGGAAGGAGACGTTGTGAGTAATGGATTCTCTTGCTATTTCCACATGGGTGAGGCTGCACAGCCACTCCACGTGCCGTTAATTGCACTGCATTATGGATGAGGTGGTTTTGCCAGCAGATACATAAACTCAAAAGGGGGGAGGGAAGAAGAGCACAAGAGAACAAATTTGTGTATTGCCCAATATACACCTCTTAGCAGTAATGTAGAAAACTTTAAAACACTCGTGGAACTGTAGCTCTGAAATGAGTTATTTGCTGCATTCTTGCAGAGAAGACGGTGGCTTTACTATGAAACCACACTTCCTTCTGTTGGAATTATCTTACAGCTACTGCACTGCTGCTACAGGACACCTGCAATCCCAACAGCCTGCCCTGAAAATGTGAGGTCACAGCCTAAGAAGAGAGCTGTGCTCTTTCATTTCTCATTGCTTTAAGGGGATTTTAGGTGCTAAGTCCATTTGTAAACCTGCTGTTCAAACTGCTAAGATGTAGGTGTGTAGCGAGTAAGAAATGCCAAATGTCTAAAAAGCACCCTCCAGGCACTGATTTCCAAGCACCCACCAGGCACTGATTTCCCACAGGCATTAGGGAATGCTCTGCTTAGGGATTTATTGGTAAATCCTACTGGGCTACCCTGTTGGTAGTCAAATCACTGTGCTATTCTGTCTGGGAGCACTCACAGGAGATGCTAGGCCCTTGCATTGCTGGGTTCTCCCAGGCTGGCTGTAAGCTCCTTTCTGATCAGCACTCAGCTGGTCCAGAGGTGTTCCAGCTGGTCCAGTGGGGCCAGTTCCAGTCAGCACAGCCCCTCAGAGATGTCAAGGGAAGGGTGAGGCTGGTGACAGTCGTTACTCACCCATGGGAGAACACAGCCCTTCAGCCTGGCACTGCAGTAGGACTAATCAGAATAAATCACCACTTCAAGCCAGGAAGGGTGTCAGAATTTGGTTCTTTCTCAGTTGTTATGTAACTGGCTTGGAACTTGGCATCCACGTAGCTGGGAATCACCACTTGTGTTGACCACAAGACATTGGCATTTTGTCGGGGCAGTTTCTTGGCTTTCAGAGTAACACCTAACTTGGAAGGGTTCACTCCTATTTCTTTAAGTCTCCTGAATGCTGTGCAGAACAGAAGGTCATTACAGTTTTCCTGGATGAGCTGTCATGGAGAGCAAAAGGAGAGACAGCACATTGCAAACCAGAGGTAAAATTTAGACATTTTGTCTCTGACTATGAAATCCAATGGCAGAACCTGTGATTTCTCAGGGAGGCTGTATGAACACAAGCATATTGTCAGGGTATAAATCGCTGTTTGCTAGTTCTGGAACAAGCTAACTGATGAGCACTGCCAGGGCACCGGAGCCAGGGACACATTGCATGGAATGAAAGGGACCTGACAGCCAGCACAATGTGAGACACCAAAGCTGCTTCTCCAGACATACTTCCCTTGTAGGACACAATATATTCTAAATATCTGTAATATTTTTAGAGTTGAGATTTTTAGCGTCTCCTAATACAGTGTACTACTTCATATGAGACTGTTTTAATATTGAGCACAAATATAGCTGTTTTTAAAAATTAGGCCTTTTGAAGGCCATGACAGATGCCAAGATGTTTTTTCTATGATTTGCATAAGATGGGTAGAGAAGTGAACTACCTGTCCTGAGCTCACGGATTTGCTTTGTCAGGATTAAACCTTGAACTCAAAATATTACTCCTTTCCCATGCATCTTCCCAAAATTTCTAGAGCATTCTGTCCCTACTGAGAAAGATGCAAAAAGAGAACTCAACAGTCTCTTGCGTGAGCTCTAATTCAGATCCTCATAGGCTTTTGAGACTATTTATCCTCAAATATTACATCCTCAACGTGGCAGAAGAAATAAACTTAACCAGCCAAA
Source organism: Cnemophilus loriae (assembly GCA_013397755.1). Taxonomy (NCBI): domain Eukaryota; kingdom Metazoa; phylum Chordata; class Aves; order Passeriformes; family Corvidae; genus Cnemophilus; species Cnemophilus loriae. The sequence continues at coordinate 4,472 of VZTF01001126.1, forward strand.
ACGACTTCTAAACTATACCTGGCAGGTTGGATCTGTCTCTTCTGCATGTTGGAATTACTACTAATATACTTACAAAATACTAGTCCGTGGAAGAAGCAGCTTAATTCTAGACAGTGTTAATATTGAATGCAAGAGTATGAGGATTGATAGTCCTTGTAATCTCTTATCTAAACATAGAAGAGTTGCATATGCTGTTCATAAAGCACTGAAATCAATCATCATAGTGGCAGGCAGGTAATTGGGAAGCAAGCTCCTGCTTGTGCAGACCAGGAGAGGATAACAGCCTTCAACAGGTGTTGGTTTTTTTCAAAAATTATTCACTGTCTCAGGTTTCAAACTTCAAAATCTAAAGGAAGTCGCTTAAAATCCCTGAGTGTGAGCACTCGGAAAGCCAGCATGGCTTTCAGAACTGCACAAACCTTGTGTTCCTTCCACAGCTTCAGAGAGCATGTGGGTTATCTAGCACTGTGGGTAGAAAGGCCTGGAAAAGGGGGGAGCCAGAGCTCAATGCTGGTTGCTGATACCTGACTGCACAGAGAGGGTTCAGAGTTGTGGATCCTGGTTATAGATAAAAACGAGTTATGTCTGCATGGCCCTACAAGTACGATCAGATTTTAATTAAGTCCTTTGAAATGTTAAGATTTAAAACAGTTATGTTACTGCACAGCTCCACAATTTTGACAATCAAGGTCTTGTAAGAGGGTTCTTGGAGCAGTTAAGAACAGCTCTGTTTATATGTTCAATCAGATGAGGATAGTCAGAAAGACTCTGTAATTAGAGTTTGTTACTAAAAGCTTCTCCAGGTATTAAACATTAACAGAATGTTTCTAACTATGAAATTAACTAGACCTAACTAAATTTGTAGGAATTAGCACTATTCACTCTCTGATTTTTCAGATTAGTTACATTAATTTTAAATACTGCTTTCTGCCAGGAAAAGACTGGTAAAAATACAATACTAAAAATTGACTGTGCCTCATTAAAACATTGAGAAAAGACTATACTGTTTGCATTTTTTAAACTTTGTTGGGTTTTTTTTGGCAGCTCATAATCCCTGACTTTCATTGAGATTGCTGGCATTTATCCTCTTGTATAACAACACCAAAAATTATTTTGCTTTGTTTTTTATTGCTTCATAATACGAATGGAAGTTGTTTCTGTTGCTTAGAGAAGCACAGTTTAGCTCTAAGAGGTGTCTGTGGAATTGGCAATGGTCCCACTTCTCTACGCAACATTACACAAGTCCTCTTAGCCCCTCAGATGGGAGAACTTATCTGTGCTTTCCTAATTCCAGAACAGCAGTTGTTTCCCTTATCAGGGCATGTGGTTTGTTTGGGGGGTTTATGGTCTGTTTTGCTGTGGGGTTTTTTGTTGTTTGGTTTTTCAGGGGCGTTTTTGTTGGTTTGGTTTGGGGATTTGGTGTTTTAATATCGTTGGTTTGGGGTTTTGTTGGGCTTTTTTTGTTTGTTTGTTTGTTTTTTTATTTTCACAAATTGTGTTTAGGATCCTGGCCTTGCAAGGAGTGTGTGTGCAGGCAGAGCTGTGCATCCCTTCATCTCCCCCGAAGTGTGAAATGCAAACTGCTGTTTGCTCGTCACGTCCCATCCCAGTGCTGGCTCTTGGCAGGAAGGACTGGTTGTATTAATGTTGTGGGTTGCAACCACAGCTTTCTGCAAGTAGAACGAGCTGACAGTTGGCTGGGTGGCAGTGGAAAAGCAACAGAAGAAATGTGGGAATTTTATTTCTTTTTTACATCCTGTGATAGAAAAGCATCTTCTTTTAACAGACCGTGCGTTACATCTTTGCTACTGCACATTGCATTTATTCTCTGATGACCCATAATGTGATGGGAAATCCTATATCCTTCCTTAATATGTGGTATTTTTAAAAGTGCAAACAAAAAAAATCTCATGGAAATTTTCAAAGTGCTTTAGTAAGTTACCAGGTTTTAAGCCATTGCACAGTATGTGTTAGCATTTGTTTCAGAGTTTCTTTGTAGATAAACAAAAGGCTTTGGAAAAAGGTTGGCCCTCTTCTTTCTCTGGAGACATTGTCCTCTCCTTTCCTTTCCTCTCCACTCTCTAATTGCTGTCTATCACACAAACAGAAAACTCACCCAAGAAAAAGTTGTCTTGTTCTAGAAATATTTATATGCTGTTCAGAGGAACAGAGTCCTGATTTTAACCTAATGTCTTTAGATGCCACCTTTATGCTGGTCAGTAAATAACCATCCCTAAAAATAGCCATGGACACAAATCTTGATTAGACACAGCATCTGGGTTGGCATGAAAATTTCCTTTTGACAGTTCTTCAGCTGTAAACCAGCATAAACTCTGTGATATATTACAGAGTAACTCCCTGGTACCACCATAACAACTCAGCCTGCTCCGTCCAGCTGTGTCTTGCTCCTCCAGGACACTGCAGGGAAGGTGCAACACTGGGGCAGTAATTTCATCTTAATTTTTCACTTGGGGTCTGAAACCCAGATGAAATTGGCATCAAAACATCCTCTTGGGTCTAGGTTTAAAATGATGCTTGGCAAGAACTGGAAGGGGCTCTGGTCTCTACATGAATTTGGGCTGACTTGGGAAGCTGCTCTGGTCTCCCAGGGTGATGCTGAGAGCACGTGGGTCCTGTTGGCTCAGATTACGGCTAGGCCAGAGCCACTCCACATTTGCCAAGGATTTAAGCACCTCTCTAAGGGTGCATGCAGGAACCCTTGTCCTTTATGAAGAGGATTTTGCACTTCTGTTTTAAATTACAGGTTAATTGATCATAGTGCTGATTTAACGTCTCATTTTCCCCATCCGTGATAAAAGCTGCTTGTAAATGCACAGCCATCAAAACTATTAACGTTGTCAGAGTTTAAAACACGTAATCTCAAACTGTCTTCTCCCTTTTTAAAAGCGTGTTCTTTATAAAGGAGGCACTGCCATAAATATTTGTTCTGTGTACAGAATCATACCTGATCACTGCAGCAATTAGATACCCACACGAAAAGTGAGCAACAAGGCACTGCTGGGAGTGGCTTAGAGTGAAATCCTTCATGAGCTGATGCTGTTGGAGCAAGGCTGAATGCTGAGAGCTGTGAAATGCAGCAAGTGGGAACTGCTGCATTACAACTCACAGGCTCGGGTGTCTTATTAGAATTGCATAATAGCCCTATGCAAATATTGTTTAAAGATGCAAGGGCAAGTAATCAGCTTAGGCTGACATAGCTTAGGCCACACCTGAACTAAGGGTCCTGAAGTCTTGAATGGCAACAAGATATTACATTAGAAAAATAAAGGGGAAAAAATGGGTTATTTTAAATTGGTTTCAATATTTAAATACGAGTGCATTTGAAATGTTTTGTCTCATGGGAAATTCATATTTAAAACACGTATTTGGATGTTTATGTTCTCCAGACCATCTCTGTCAAGAAGGTAAAAAAAATTGTTCCCATTTTCTGGGTTTATTATTTGTCAAGTTACACCACTGGCAACTTGCAAGTTCGGTAAATAAAACAATATGTAACAATTTTATCTTTTAGTTTCCTTAGCATATTGTCCAGCCACGAGAAATACTGGCATCTTCGGCTCCTTTTTTGGATCAGAGGGTTTGAAGCGTGGTTGTCTTAGATACTAAGTATATCATCATAGCTCCAAAATGATCCTGGCCCCACACTGAGGTTTACTACCAGGCACAGGCTGCCCAGAGAAGTTGTGGATGCCCCAGCCCTGGAAGTGTTTAAGGTTGGATGGAGCTCTTAGCAACCTTGTCTAGTGGAAGGTGTCCCTGCCCATGACAGGGGAGTGGAACTGGATGACATTTAAGGTCCCTTCCAACCCAAACCATTTTATGATTCTATACAGAAAATGTACTACTGAGAGTATTTGGAATTCCCCTGTTTTCCTTCAGTGTTTATTTAGGCCGAAAATGTTTATTATCAGAGCACTGGAAGATGAATCTTGATCCAACTGAAATTCAGTGGCAGTCCCCAGTCTGCTCGGCTCCTTTAAGGAGCCACTCTTCCCCAGACACTTCCCAAATTAGATTTCTGTAGATGTCTTTGGGGCTATTTCAATGCTTTTATGGAATTGAGTCATCTTCTCTTTACAAGGATATCACTAATTAAACCCAAGATGAGCAACTGCTTCCACAGCTTGGTGGGTACAAGAGCAGCGTTACTCGAGCACATGTTGCAGCATATGTATCCTCCAGGAACATCAGATGGATAAATATTGCTAAGCTGCCTGAGAACGAGTGTCAGATTCCTCAAGTAAGGGCTTCACTGAACTCTGATGCCCATCTGAGATTCTAAAAAGGTCTCCAAACATTAAATGGAAAAGGCAGCTTGCCTCGAGGATTGATTTCATGCCACCCCTCCAGCCCGCTTGCGGGATACGGCCCCTGCTGGCTCCGCCTAGGTGTTCTGACCTCTGGATCTGACAAAAGAATTCAAGCAGGGATCTCTGCTGAGAGAGACAGCGTTGCTATGGAAAGCTGAACAAGCTTTGCTCAGCCCTGTGTCCCTGGCACTCTCTATTTCTCCGGGCTTATCTGGCTGTGTGCATGGCAGGGTCTACCTCCAAAATCTATCCAACAAGATGCTCCCTAGATTTACAACAAAATTTACTGCTCCACATCCAGGCTGGCATTTTCTGATGGGGACTCAGAAACTGGATCTCTCTATTTCTCTACTCACATATTTTCTCCATGTAGAACTGTTTGGAATTACACAGAATACTCATTCAAAGACACGAGGCCTTAGTCAAGCACGAGGAGCTGAATGCAATTCTAGTCATGGTGTCTCCGTCTCCAGGCAGAAAATGTGAATGTTAATTGCTCACCTTCAAGAGATTATTACACACTTACTTAGTGGTTTGGCTCCACAGGAGGGTTGGTGAATAAGGACATCCAAGATTCTCTGTATTTTTAAGTTTTGGTAATCTCAGACTGCCTGCTTCAAGTTTGCAGTCAAAAGGCAAATGGAGATAAATAATTACCTTCTAAAATGATCTTTCTGAGCTGGTTTTCTTTGCTTCAATTTTGTGTAAGTTCACCACTGTTTCTGCAAGCATTCCTTTTAGAGCTTTTTTAGCACTTGAATATTTTTGTGAATAGCAGTTCTCATCACTGGAGGTCTGAATCTGCCCGCCAAAATGAACCAAAAATCTTATGTAAGCCAAGATGTTAAAAAAATTTCCTGCAGCCAGGAAATTTGAATTTTTGAAATTCTCTGTTCAGAGAACCAGATGACTGAAGAGCATTACGAAAATGGATTAAAAACATGGTTAGCTGTTCCAGTTATCAAAATGATATTAAGTTCTTCCTTGTAGATGCAGAAACACCCACTGCAACTCCAGGGTTTTTTTAAGCCAAGTGGGATTTCAAGGCATGCAAAGCCTTTTGTAAGAATTCAAAGTTTACATTTGAGGCACGTGAAAACAATGTGGTGTTTTCAGCATTTTTGTGTGGTCACTGCAGGACAAAAAGGCTCTCTTGAGCCCCTATGCTTGTGTCACTGCTATAAATTCTTGTGTCAGTGGCATTACCTTAACACAACGTGACTGATCTAATTAGACACGATGTGTCCCCGCAGCTGCACACCAGTCTGGAGGCTGGGAGAGGCCCTTTCAGGTGATGGCAGCTTTATGTGTTCCTTCCACCCGTGATTAAAAACGCAGCTGTTTTCAGCCTGGAAGCCAAACCCTTTCCACAGTCCCTTGAGCTCCATGGGATGTTCACAGCGCCAGCCCTCACCTCCACCCCATAGCTGTGGGCACAGCTGGGCAGTTTGAGTGCATCCAACTGGGCACCCACACAGAGACCCAGCGCAGGGATGGGCACATCTGCCTGGCACTGGCGACGGAGCTCCAGGAAAGCTCTTCCAGCACCACTGTGGAGGGGATTCAGAAATGGGCCAGCAGGTGCAAGCAGGTGGATCTCCACCTTGTCTTTGCCCTTGATCCTCGCCTGGTCCCAAAAAGCACATCCATGACCAGCACTGAGGCCACTTGTGTGTAGCGGCAGTGCCCTGCCAGGACATGGTGATGTGTATGAAGCTTGGCGGAAGCTGGACCTCACATAGTACCTGGACAATCAGGTCTTCCACTCTGACCACAACTTTGATTATCAAGATTTATGAGAGTGAACTGTATGATCCTGTGAAATGGAAGAAAAGGATAAGAGTGTGGGAAGATGATCCAAATGATGGGGCTGTCAGAGGAAGGAGTCACCAGTGTGGAAGATGTCATGAAGCAAGTTGAAATGGGTGGCAAGTGTCATGGGTCAGGCAAGACCTTCAGTCCTCCCAGAGCCAGGCCGTCTTCCAGACCATTCTCAAGAAGAGAGAAAATTTTGTATGCCGAGTTTTCCCTAATTGATTTGGCTGGGAATGAGTAAGGCATGGACATCTCTACTGCAGATGGGCAAACCAGGCTGGAGGTGACTGATATTAATAAAAGCTTCTTGGCACTTGAAAGTAGAGGGTTAGACATGCAGGAAAATATTACAATGTTGTTTCCAGTTATTTTTCACTGTAGGAAACTGGGCAGTTGTGAGGATCAAACTGCAGGAAAAGGCAAGAATTTACAGAAAATGTATCTCACTTTATCTAGGCAGGTTTCCCCCTCGTGTCTGTAAAATGCACACGCACACCTCTATAACTCCCTAGATGGGGCTTGCTCCAGGGTTGTGTCAAACTGCACCAAAATCAAAGCCATTTTTCCAGAGCAGGAGGCATTTGGAGTGATTTAAAAAGGTGTTGGAGTGCAAAGCACTGTTATCTCTAAGCAAGAGACGTTTGGGAAATGAGGGTTATTTTGTCATGGCATAAGGAATGGCTTTATTACAGCATCAGCTCACGTTGTTCCCTCTCTCCTTCTCTCTTTCTTTTTTTCTTATGTTCTCATGAGACATTAAAAGATGGTGGAACCTGTCTTCAGAAAAATGAGACTAAAGATGATGGCAATTGCCTGGCTGATGGGGAGAGGATGTGCCTACTTTGCAGAGGGAAGCAGGGGAGTCCGTGCCCCGTATCAGAGCCCTGATGAGAGATTTGCCAGATCAAAGGGTCGGAAAAGCTGCATCCAAAAAAGCACCATCTGATAGTGCTTATCAGTGCACAGCCCAGACTGGGGCATCATTCCTGAGGGGAAATCCTGCAAAAACTGCTCTTTGCAGGAAGGTCAAAGCATCAAGCACATATCTATGATTACAATTCCATTTGGAAATTAATTAGCATAAAATACTGAAAGGATGACAAAGAAGCGGATGAAGTTAAACTGTAGAAATCATATCTAATTAACTGATTATAATCATCCTCCATTTCCTCATGCTCCGACTGTTGGTCCCATCCACCAGTTTGTGCCAGCAAATATTTAAATATCTGGTCTGAAGTCTGATGAAAACAACAAAAGGACTTCAGCAGCCTTTGAACCAAACCAGAGATGTGTTTTTAGTGATGAAATTATGAAACAGCAAATATTGTTTAAATGCTGGTCATCTGCTAGTAATCATACACCGTGCTTTTCAGCTCCAGAGCACTCTACAAGCATTTATTCATTGGCATCTTATCTGCTTTGGTAGTCCCCGCTTCAGCAGCTTGTGGTGTTCAGAGAAACAATGAGACATAGGTGCTACCTTCCAGACTGAGATAAAAATATGTTGTTTCCAGAGGGGATTTACTGTAAGAGGGTTTTGTCCTTTCTGAAAAGAAATTTTCTTGAGGTTCCTTAGAGTTTCTCTTGGATTCTGGTATATGAAGTGCTGGACGTAGCAGGGCACCACAGGGGCATACCCAAGCCGAGGGTGAGAGGGTCTTAGTCCCTTGCCTGGGACTATCAAGCTGGCTCCCTTTTCTCTGGATGGAGGAAGTGTTTTCCACACAAGGCATGAGATAGATTCACTTTTTGGCTGCCTGTGCTCTGGTCCTTCCTCCAGGTCTGAGTTCCTGCTGTTCTCCTGCTGTGGCCGTGCGTTATCTGTAACTCGTGGGCACGAACTGCTTTGGCAGAAAGGGCTGTGGATTAACTGAGCTGGGCAGAGTTCTAGTAACACAGTGTTAATGACCCGGAACAAGGTCATACCAGGGTGGGATGGTTTGCAGGGAGTAGGAAAATGACTTTTTTTCTCTCCCTGTTGATACTCACACATTCAGGCAGCTATTTGCAGCTGAGCTCCGAAGGTGACTCTTGAGCACACCCTACTGCTTCCCACAGCACACGCAAAAGGAATTAACTAAATTAGCTTTTTCCCTCAATTTTTCTGTTTAAGTAAAGTGTCGATTAACCTCTTTTCCTTCTCTGATGAACTTAATTTTCATATTTTCCTTTGCTTTCTAAACGTAAATCCTGTGTATGTAGAGAGTGCAGAACCCCTTCTTCCCATTACCTGGACTTACTTGACTTCTGCCTGGTTTCCATGACTTTGTCGCCACAGAATAAATAGCCCTGTGTATTTTTGCGTTTGGAAATGCAGTTTAACCATGTTTACATGTGACCACAGAACCCAACTCATAAAGTTGCAGAGATTAAATCAAAATTCCTTCTAATTTTTACTGGCCTTTGGAATGAAACCAGCATCAAAGAATGCTGCGGTATAGATTTGCATCGCTCTGGTGACTATAAATGTTCAATTAAGTAAAGATCCCTAATTACTTATAGTGAGGTCAGCCATTCAATTAGCCTGTTAAACAACTGAAACCCTTTTATGGGATGTGTTTTTGTTTATAACTGACTGTAGCTGAATGAACAAGAGAAGCAATGGCTGTATAAATAGGACCTGGTTAATCTAATCATTTAATGCCTGATAATTAACCATAAATACTGCTATTCTGTTATGCTTCAAGGACTTAAATCTGTTCTCTTCCTAGCTGTGTCATTTCTAGGGGAGATTTCATTGCTAGTGAGATATTTTACTTAGGAGCTTTACACATCCACATTTCGGATGCCTCTGCTTGACTTCAGTGTTTTATAAGGACTGAACACTGACACTCAACAAGTCAGAGCCGTTCCCGTTGCAAAGGCAGACACATAAATGTTGGTCTAATTTTCCAGCTGCTGCCTTCCTAGTTCTGATCTGGGAACAGCTTTGACTGTAAAATATACTCATATTTTCCACACTTCTGTAGTGTTTGCCACCTAATTTTGTCAGAGCAGCACTGCAGGGCCTCCATAGCTTGATTGAGCTCCTTGTTGGGTTTCCTCATTGCTGGTTTCAACTCTAGCATGTTCTCCCCATGCAGTCCTCAAAGGCTTGAATTTCCTCAGCTGAGGAATGCCCATATGCTTCCTTGAACAGGCAGGACAGTTCAACCCATCACATGTGTGACAGCTGAAAAAATAAAATTGATTCATCCACAACAATTTTGAAGCATTTAATTGCTTTGCTCTCTGCTCTCACACCCATTTGCCTTCCCATCTCCCACTCCTATTCAAACTGCCTTTCTGGCTGTGACACTCCATACCAGACAATCAGCAGCAATATTGTTGCACATATCTTAGGATCTTTCGTTTCAAAATTTCTGCCAGCAGTGCCAGCTCTCATCTCTCACAAAATGCAGGTTTTCTCATTCTCCTTGTACCTTCCAGAACTATTCAATTGTCAGAAGTATACCTAAAATGATTAATCTTTTAGACTTCCTGGTAGCAGAAAAAACTTGGAAAGATACAACATAAATGCTTATAAAAAGCATTTAGATGCTGCAAAAATATTTACAGAAAGTTAATCTTGTGAGTTTTGGCACCAGAAATAGAACATTTAAAAGCTTGACTTTGGCAATACAACTCTGCTTAAACCTTCTTGGTTCAGGCACTTTTGATGAAGCCTGTGCAGGGCTCTCCTCAGTACCTTTGATAACCAGAGAATTTGTTGACCATTTGAAGGCATCATTATTTGGCTTTGTTTCTGTGCCAGTCCAGGGGAACAATATCTTTTCTTGGGGCCCAAAAAGCCACATCTTGATGTGGTACAAGACCTCAGCTGGGACACACAGCAGCTCTGATAGGAGGTGGCCCCAAGCTGCGCTAGGAGGGTTCAAAGGTAGAACTGGCAGTGAAATAAATGAAGTTCAACCCCACCAGCAGCCCCCAGCTTCTCGAAATGCAGCATCTGGAGTTTCTAACTCAGTTCTGAGGTTTCAGGCAAAATGGGAGCTGTGAAGAATGGATCAAAATAATCTGTACCCTGCAAAGACAGTCTGAGAGAACAAGACACCTTCTGGTCCTGCCTCTGTGACAGCACTGTGCAATTCGCTCCATTCAGCATCAATTATAGCTGAATTTAGCCCTGTATTTTTGGCTTTGTTATTATCTGAGTGTTACAGCTCAGCCTGTTGAAATGAGGCTAGCTCACAAGATTTTATTCATATTTTTCTCTGCTTTCTGCTCAGACAAAGCCCAAGGCAACTGGGATTTTCCAGAGGAGAGAATGACTTGTCGCCAATAATAGCTTTAGTCAGCAACATATGTTTAGTGATGCACATCAATATTTGTGCTTTCACAGAGGCTAAGATTTTGCATTTTCAATGTCATCACATCCATGAGCATCCTTTATCTCAGTGCTTTAAAACTACATGTAAAACACTGGATTTTTATATCTACATTTCCCACTAGCTGAAATCCCTCTGTGCTATCAGCAGCATCACATTGCAAACCATCCCATTTCCTACCTGGTACCAGACTCCCATGAATCTTTGAAACATGCACCTCAGCTATGATTTATGAGATATTTGTATAATTTTCCTTTTCTTTTTCTACAGAAGCAGGTAATATCTCACAGGGCATGTTAAAAGACTTTATGTTTTTAAGTAATTAACCTGGTATTCTGCCTCACTTGCTCCTTTAACGCTAGAGGGAATATGCGATTAAGCAATGTTGGTATTCCTCAGATTGTTCCTTGAAGTTTTCTCTTGTTTCTACTTTTTTATCAAGTTATTCTTCTTGTGACCTCCCAATCATTTCTTCAGCTAGAGGCTGGAAAGTAACATTAGGAAAGATGACTTCAAGTGAAGAGGAAATCTTAGACTTAAGGATCCTGGTTATGTGCAAAACTTGCAGTTCTTGGCTAAATAAGCACAGAAATGTTTGAATTTGCACGACAGTGTTCTCCAAAGCAAGCACAGTTCTGCCTGCAAAACAGAAAATGCCTGGTGATTCCCTCAGGCATTGGACTGGAGGAAGGAGTTGCCCTCCTCATTGTAATACTGGGGTTTTACTGAATAGGTTTGATCTGATCTGCATGGTATAAGTTTAGCATCTTTTCCTGAGCATTGGTGGGTTTGTTTGCAATAACCCCTATTTGTGTGTGCAGTTCAGTTCTCTATCAGGAAATTATAATTGGTCTCCTTCACATTTTGGAAGAAAGAGGTTTAATGAAAATCTACCATATGGCTTTCATTTTTTTTATAGACTTAGGTTTTGCTTGAAGCAATTTATATTTCCCAAACTCGTGGTAAGATGCAAAAGATCAGGAACCTCCTGCTCCTCCTGGACACTGACTGGTGGCAGTACCATGCATCAAAATGCTTGTCCACCTTTTCTGACTGAATCAGCTGGTCACAAGGAAGCATTTTGTGTCTTGTGTTATGGCTGCAAATGGGCTCCTACGACCACTGAGCACAGAGGTTTTCTCTGCGTGAACTGTGTTCTTGATATTAAGGAGTAGAGTGTTAGCTGGTGAACAGCTGCTGTGTAATAACCTGTCTGGTTTCCTCTGTGTCTCACACTGAAATTGATGTTTAAATTCATTCTCATTTGTTAGACTTCACTGGTTTTGTTCATCACCCGAAAGCTGGCTCTGCACGGGTCTTGCTTGCAGCTGAGCAACAGGGTACCACGCTGCTCTGGATCTTCATGTATTGTTCACAGTCTAGTTTTCATATTTTTGCATCATTTCAAGCAGTGTTAAGAATTTTGAAATAGAACTTTAGAACCCGAATTTTGCTGGGATACTTAGTTCCATCCTCCTGCAGACTGTCCCCATCTTTAACGGCTGTGGGATGTTGCCTGTAATATCTCTCCCTCATGACTTTTCTCTCAGTGCTTATAACTATGTCCTTTCCTTTTGGTCAGTTCCCATGTGCCATCCTCCTCGTAATCATTCCAAGGAGACAACAATAGATACACCGCCCATCTCTTTGACGGAAATAAGTCTAAGCAGAATTGTTTCCATCTCTGGTATTTCCTCTGTTAAGCTTCCCACATCCCTTTTGCTTTTTCTCCTGCTTATGGGCAGTGGTGCTATCCTTGTGTGACCAATTTGCCTAAAGCAGTAACAAAATAGATTTTTTATTTTATTTAAACCGGCTTTTATTTTATTTTAGTATTTCTGTGTGTAATTTTATAGATGAAAAAACACAAAGAGGTGCAGGATTCATATTTAGAAAAGCATTGTGTGTCAGTGAGTGCCCTGGCTTTATTCTTTTGACTTAGCAGCTTTGTGCAATGGAGGTTGAAACTACCAATAACTGCAAATATAACCCATTTTTATTGGCATAACAGTGACATCTATTGTTTGATATTATATACATCTGTGCCACTCTTAGCCACTGCATACAGGTATTGAACTATCTCAATTTCATAAGGTACAAGCGTGCAAAGTCAAATTATTGATTCAAAGAATTAGGTAATGGCACATGTAGTAATGCCATTGGACAGCTATGCAAAATTAAACCTAATTTGTTTTGTCACAGCCAAATTTACAGATCAGTGTGGGCTGATGCACAGAGAGAGGCGTCTCCTGTTTCAGTGTCAGCAGATGTTGTTTTGATGTCACGCCAGCCACGCTGCATCACCCCCCTGGGGACAGCCAGAGCTTGGCAGAGGATTCTCCCAGGAAATCTGCCTTTGCATTGCCCCACAGCGCAGCTGCAGAACATCTGCCCTCTGCCATCCCCATACTGAACCAAGGGAACCCTAGTATTGCAGGCATAGGCACACGAGATGAGTGGGGAGGGCAGGCAGTGAACAAAGCCCTGCCCATGGATTTCACTGAGCATCTGCTGCAAGGCAGAACCACAAACCAGGGCTGGTTCCTGCCCAGGCCAGCAAAGCGGAACCCTTCCAAGCCAGCCCCAGGAGAGTGTGAGGGCTGCACTATGCCAGGTACCAGCTCCAGGTATTTTCAGACCAGCTCTTGCACTGGAAAGATAATTCCAAAGCATCAGGCTGGGGGAGTTAGGAGAGTTACTTTAACTCCTTTCTTATGGCCCTCATTTGATTATCCCTGTTATTTCTTGCTTCTTTTAATAGAGAATACAGGATTCAAATAGGAAAGATTATAATATAGCAGTAATGAAATACAGGGACTATTGAGTGTGTCAGACTCTGTGGCTGATTAGACTTTCTGATTCGTGGGCTGGCACTCAAGGGAACAGCAACTGTCTCTTTTACTGCCTTGTCTATGAAAACAGCAGAAGGCTATGTATGCTCATTACTATTTTATGTGATTCTGAACATTAGAAGAGAAACTGAGAGAGCAAAGCTATAGAAAGATATTTTTAATAATTTTAATGGAATACTGCGTTTAATTCTTACATAAGCAAACTCTGGATAAGCAATTACTCTCAGTAAAAATATTTGCTACTGGTAAGTGAAGCAACATAGTTCCCTTCTTTTTAAGCCATAAGCTGTAATATAAGGATGTAGAATTGTAAGAAGCATGGGTAAAGGGAACACATTGCCTATAGACCCTGCTGTGAAAATAGCACTGAAATATGTGCTAAACATTCAGCTTACACTTAGAGTTCGCTGGGGTACGTAAATGCTGTCTTCAACAGCCACAGCACATTCCTAAGCTGAGGATATAAAGTTGGGCTGTTGTGTAACCCACCAGGTTTTCCATCGTAAGAGTAAATACTGTCTGCCTCTCCATGGATCTGTACATAAACAGACTTTTCCACACCTCCAGTCAACTGTAAAGGATGAAATATTCATATTAAAAATATTGGATTAAAATCTACAGCCTTTCATGTATTGTTCTCCACAGTGATGTAAACTTGCTTCTAATTTCCTACACTTCAGCGTCCCTTTTAAGATCTCTCCACAGAGTAGCACCCAGCTGAAAGGTAACAGCAGCTGTGTTTCTAAGGGCCTGTGTTGAACTTCTATGCTTTCCAAAGAGAGAGAAAAATAAACGTTATAGGAACAAGTAACACAGACTTCATAAATAAACAGGTTCTGGAAATCTCGCTGTTTCCTCAGTGGAGAGGAAAAAAAAGTGTGTGTAATGAAAGCTCTGAGTCTGTGCAGTGTTGGAGAGGCCGGAGATGCAGACAGGCACCAAATCCCAGAGGGACAGGTTTTTTTTCCGTTCACAAAAGCACTGAAAGATGCCTGTTCAAAAAATTGATGGTTCCATGGGTGAAAAACGAAGAGACCTCGTGGTGGCTACAAGGATCTGTGGAGGGGCCAAGGAAAACGGCTCTGCTCTCCCACCCCCAGATGCCTGAGGGAGAGGACTCTGGGTTTGCAGCAGGCACAAAAGAAAAGCTGCAAGGTTTTTCAAAAGACCCAAGGGATGTGGGAGCCTGTGTCATACTGAAATTCAGAGGGCACTGTGCTGTTAATTCCCCACACGTCCCCTTGAGGTTCAAGTCCTCTGTATTTATTTATTGTCTCTGAAGTTGCATCCCTCTAAATGGCAAAAGCTGGGAGTGAGTGATAGTAGGTTCTGAAAACTCAGTGTTAGCAACAAGCAGGCAGCCCCCAATCCGAGTGGAGGACAGTAATTTATTATCCATTAGGTGCTCTGTCAGTCAAAAAGGACTAACAGAGCAATAAAGTCTGAAGTGATCAGTTGAGCTCAGCCCATACCACTAGCTGGCTATCAGAAAGGTCAGGGTGGCAAGATGGATGGTTTCCTCTTCTCCAGACACTCCATCTTTCTGTCTGGTGACACATGCAACTCTCTCTCTCAGCAAGTAAGATTGTCAGATATCTCCTGTGCGTGAAGCCAATTCCAACACAACTGCATATTTAACTGTTTCAGAGGAAAGAACACTAAGTTTTTGCATCTTGCTGAAACATTTTCAAATAAGGACAACGGGCCCCGTTCTGGTGGTGTTGAAAATGGGCTGCAGCCTCCAGTACCAAACCCACCCTCCTTGCAAGGCTGATGCTCCACAGCTATGCAGGGCTCCAGGGCAGCAGCCAGGTACTGATGCAGGGAAGTCTCAGGGAGACTGTCAGAAGTTTTTCTCTGTTTTTCCACCACAATCAGTGTGCCAGGGCCTAGATATGAGTCTTCTTACTTCAGACTCAAGGGGCGCAAGCTCGTTTCTTGTCTTTCACCTGATCCATCAATCTGTGGGCTCCTCCAGGGTGAGAACCTGAACCTTCAGTAATAATCCTGAAATTCTGGATTCATTAAGCCAGACAGAGAGAGATTCAGAGACTCCATCCCTGGGAAAGGGGAAAACTTAGATTTTGGTCCAAAACTGTGTCAAGTGTTTCATTCCCCTATTTGTTCCAAGTAAAACAGGAACATTCCTGGAGGCAGCAAGTAATATATGTTTTGAAAGGCTCCTCTGAAGCAGGTGCAGCTTTCCCAGCCTGCTGCCCTGACACATTAATATTTCCAACAGACTTCCCTAAACTCCAACCATACAGTCTCGCTCTTGGGTGGCCAAGGAAACACATTTCTCAGTCAGACTTGTAGCTCATTGGAGGGCTCTCTCCAAACACTGCACACTGCAGCCTGGAGCACACTTGTGATGGGGAATTAATCCACGCTCTGACACTTTCCTTGGCTCCATCCTTCCCTCCTCACTCCTCATTGCACTGACAGTTGTTACCAGTCTCTGCCTTGCAGCTACAGGTGAAAGTGTAACCAAACTTCCAAGCGCCAGGGAGGGAACTGAAAATGGTCCCAGCATCAGATTCCAGCCCAAAATGCAGTTCTGGTACTCCCCATCCTTACTGTCACTGCAATATCGTGCCCATGTTAATTTGTCATGCTCTAACAAGCCGTATGTGAACAGCCAGCTCATTTGTTCTCAGAGGATAGATTAGAGCAGCCAGTCTCCTTCTGGAATAAGTGGAAGTTGAATTATTTATTTCCTTTTCTTCATAAGAAGCTTATAGCATGCTGGATGAAAAGTCAGAAATAATTAAGAAAAATGCTCTGCATTCAAACACAAGAAACACTCAGAGAACAGCTGAAATGCTGGTCACAGCTGGTCTGAGTGTGGGCTCGGGATGAGAAGATAACAACACTCTCCATAGTGTTGCAGGAATCAGTCTGGAAGGATGTAGTGATTCTGTGGATGCCTGACATTTTATCTGGAACAATTTCTCCTGTTCACTCTCAGCAGTAAATTTCTGGGTGAGGCTTTTTCCCAGGTGATGTTGAAATGTTTCACCAGACAGGCAGTGCTGTCATGGTGGGAGTTTTAGAGAAGGGGATACTGAGGCACAGAGAAGGAACGACATTTGGGGGCTTGGAACATGTTACCCCTTTAATTATGCTGTCAGGTGTGGCTCTTTATTTTTAATATTTATTTAATAATATTTCTATTACTTCCCACACAGAAAGTTTGGAAATACTCCTTCTCTTTATAGATGCAACTTCTTCCTTTGTTAAAACACCAATGCCTCCCTCAGAGGAGAAATTCTGCCTTTATGAGTTTCTATTCATTGGTCTCACACCTCAAGTTGGAATTCTGAGTAAAAGACAACATTCTCTGACAATGGAAGTTAGAGCTGGTTTATAAGGGGTAAACTACCCTTTAAAAAAACAAACAACAACTGTTGCTCTATAGATATTGAGACGATTTTACATTTCCCAAATACAGGTTAGACGTGTCAGCTTGGGAGTATTACAAATACTGACAAGTCCTTTAGTTGTGATTCTGGTAATATATGGAATAGGATTTTCTGAAAGAGATTTAAGGAAAAAATAGATTTCAGGGACTAAATCATCAGTAATGCCTATTGCTGGAATTCCATGTGGGAATAAATAGCCCAATATACCCACTTCAGTTTAGGAATGAAATACATTAGTCTAAAGCTGTTTTGAATGAAAAAGTGATCTCCTTTCCCATTTCAACATAAACTGAGTCTGGCCCACCTAATCATACTTTTTGCTACACACAGATCCGTGATTGCTCATAAAAACGGTTTCTTTAGGTTTAAAGCCAATTGCTGTTCATGTTTAAGTGAAACAGCTCTTTCGCCTGAGGTATGGCAGAAAATATTCCTCTCAACCTATTACCAAGCCCTTAGAGTTTAATTAATGGCTATGAGTGCTTGGGAATCATCAGGAAAAGGTAAGTATGGGATGATGACTGCCTTGGCTCACCTGCCCCAGGGGTGGCTGGAGTTAAAAGCCTGAGCTGCTGGAGTGGAGGGGGAAGAGCAGGGCTGGGTTTTAAGACCTTCCGCACAGCCCCGTGGATGTCACACAATGGCAACCTGTAACCAGTGAATTACCCAAAGGTGTTATTCAATGCCACAGGCAGAGTCCTGCAGAATCCTCAGCAGGGAATCAGATTAAGCACTTACCCTTGGATTTGGATATTTCTGAGGTTAAAATCCTATAAAAAATACTTGAAATACATGTATTTTTCTAGAGCTGAGCAGAATCCAGCTGTTCAAAGAAACAGGGATTTTCCAAGCTCCCCAAGGTAGCTGGGTACCCAGCTTCTACTGAAGCTCACCAGATGCTAGCCCTAAATTTCTGGGAGTCGTTTGCAAATCCTGGGTCCGGTAAAAACTGATTTACAAAGGATTTTTAGATTCTTAGGAAATAATAAAGCATAGTCTGGATACTTCAATGAGATCCACTTACAGCTGGGACAGATTCTTCTGTTTTTTTCTCTTTCAGGTAAACCCTTCTGTATATATTTTAGGCTCCATCATTTATCATTTGTGAACTCCATAAATTACCCATTCTAAAATTCACTGAGTGCTTCCCAGGCAGTGCAATATTCTTTGACCACCTTCCTGGGTATCCGTTTGGTGGTGGGTTTCACAAATTCTTTTAAAGTAGGTTGGTGAAATGTCCTCTCTGCTGAGGGATTTTTTTTCTTTGAATCAACCTCTCTAGAACAGCCTCAAACTGCATTGTGAAATCCATCCAGGACATAATGTATAGCAGTATATGGGATATACAAGATTCATTGACTTAGCTGGGTTTAAAAAACTAATCCTTGTTCCCTAAATCTTTGATGAAACATTATTTTAGCTTGAAATGTTGTGTTGTGTGGCATGTAGTAATTCTTCCTGGGGTATAAAATTTTATTTCTGCTTCAAACCTGTTTTGGAAACCTTGGCACTTTCAGCTTACTGCAGTCAACTGCCACAGTATGAAAAGTCCTTTGTGATATTGGAAAAGCAAGGTGCCCCAGTGCCGTGTGATGTGAAAACTCAATTAATTACAGGAAGGAACAATATATGATAATTTCAGAATTAAAACATTATCAGTGCTGGAAGCACAGAGGTAAATCCTCTGCTGAATCCAATATTCAGAGCAGAGGAGTGACTGACAGATCCAGAGGATTGCTCTAATCCCAGGTTGCTGGGGAATCAGGCCACTGCATAGGTTAAAAGACCCACTGAGAACTGGTGCGACCTCCAGGAGATGGATGCATCAACTGCAGGGACACAGTGTGCTCTGAAAACACTGTCAAACACTGTCCCATCCAGTGGAGACCCTCCCACCCAGGAATGTGGGCAGTTCAGCAGCAGGAGAGAGCCTGAATTTTGTCAAGAACCCATCCTTATTTTATCTGAGCTGGCTCCTAACAGTTGGATCCCCTAATCTGCTTACAGCAGATCATATTTCCCTTACTTTGAAAGTTAAGTTAAAAAAAATTGTCAGAAGTCTACAAGCTGAATATTTTGGGGAGCTTTTAAAGCTAATGCTGTTCTAAATGCAGGGTTGGAGATTTGGAGACCTCTCCTTTCTTGTTTTTGTTTCCCACTCAATTGTTCAGCATCACCTATTTTTGATTTGCAGGCAGATGTCCTAAGCTCCAGTACATGTATTATCCTTATTACCTTTGCACATTCTTGTTTAATTATTTTTAAACATCCTGACCCATTATAGATTAAAAGTCATGAACGAGGTTAATGTATAATTAATGGAAAAGGATGTTCATGGTGACAGCTCAGAATAATGATGAATGAGCTGAACAAGAGATCTGACGAGCTGTCCAAGGTCAAATTGCACATGGGAGTGTTAATGTTGCCTGACACAGCTTTATTTCTTTCTGATTTCCTATTCTAAACAGATTTGTTATTCTTGCAGAGCTGTTAAGCCATTTAAAGGGATGGGATGGTGTCCTCTGACCTCTAAGCAAAGAGTGCTCCTTGCTGGTAGTCCTTTATACCATCTGCCATGAAGTATGAGATCCAAAATCCAGTCTTTTCTCTTGAAAATATCCTAATATTATAATATCTCTAATATTAGATTCAGAGGACAGTTGATCAGGGTGGAGAGGAGGGAAGAAGGTAAGAAAAAACACCTGCAAAAGGCTTTAATTATTGACCCAAAGAAAAAAAACTCTTACCCATCTCCATACAGTGAATACTCCATCTACCGAAATAGTTATTTGGTGACAGACTGCAAACAGCACTCCTGACTGATTTTTTCTCACAATTTTTGTCAAAATTTCTGATACCATGAGAGTCTTGCTGTTTTCCCCAGAGAAATCATGACCAAAATCTGATATGGAATAGTAGCTGACTGGTGAGAATGGTATAGAAATAGTATGTTGAAAGTTGGAATTCATGGAGCTGAGGTGTTCTGTGATCCAAGGTCCTGTGCCATGATTCAAGGTCCTGTCCTGTGACCCAAATCCCAAGGCTGCAGAACAAACACTGTAAAAAAAGGTTTTACAGCAGCAGCAATTAATTCTGCCCTTTCTCCTTACTGGGTGGGTTTCTTCACCAGTAGCTTTCCCTGGAAAACAAGGAGGATGGATAGATTGTGTGTCAGGATTGCTGGGAAAACCATTTGTGCCTGCTGACTTCAGGGGCTGTTGCTCTGCACCGTGGTCCCAGCCTGGTGAGTGCCTTGGAAATGGGCAATTTGTCTCCTTGCCATGTTTTCCACCCAGTCTTAATTTACAGTTGCCTGAGGGAGGAAGGAAAGGTTTTCTGTCTCTCCAATCATTTGCTATGTAAGTTGCTGCCACTTAATTTGTTTTCTTTGGTCACTGTTGTCCAAGTTTGGGCTCCTCTCTCAATCATGCATGGAGTTAACTGGGTGCACTCCCAGTCTTTCTGCCCTCAGCGTTCTACTCTATCAAAACACAAAATAGCACAAAAATGTTGAAGATTTTATTTTTTCCTGGCCAGTCGAGATTCTGAAAACACTGAGATGTTTCAAGCCATTCAGGAGCATAAATATGAGCTTCCTTCAGCATTAAAAATGAAAGAGAAATCCCACATGCTGTAGCTATGTATCAAATGTGATAATGATTGTGCTAAATTACTTAAGAAAAAAAATTTACCACAATGTATGAATTGCATAAATTTAGAAATTGCTTTTATTTTGTCACATTCATAAGTTTAACATTTGCATAGATGAAGATGTTTTTAGCATGTCAGGAAAATTAATCTATGATGTCAGAGGTTTATGTCTAAAAAGGAGACAGAGGAGTCTTCTAATGTTATTCGAATAAAGGGCGAGGCCATGGGGCATTTCCCATGGGGTCTCTCAAGCTGTTGGAGGATGCAGCCTCCTTTTTATCCTTATTTCCTGGCTGCACTTCCCTCTGTCTTTCCCTGCTGGCTGAGGTACTTGGGAGCTACAGACTTCCCGAATCGCCTCATACAGACTCCCTTCTAATGTGCATCCCCTCCCCCTTCTTTTTCTTTGTGTCTCTGTTCTTTTTCTCTAAGTCCAGGAATTTTGCATGGCCTTGGGTAAGCAACAGTTTGTGTCAATTAGTGGAATTCCTATGGAATTTCTGGCTCCTCCCCATTGCTTCTTTCACATATCAGTATCTGGCTTTATCTACCAGCAGGCCCACAGTTTGTTTGTAAAGACACCTCCTTCTCAGTCCTTTCAAGCAGAATATTTATCTGCTGGTTGTTGCCCATAAATAGGATTAAGGCAAGCTAGAAACAAGCAACCCTTTTATTTCTTACTGTGCCACATGCAAAGTGTGGTAAGTCACTCTGCACACACCGTACCTGTGTGATTTTTTTCACTTAAAGGTTAAAAAGTATCTGAAAATGGGCAAAAGTTGCAAAATACAGCACAACTGTGGCATTATGCAGCTTATATAAACAGAGCAACTCGTTCAAGTCAATCAGAGCATGTGAGAACTGCCTCAGGCTGGAACCTTTTGAAGGATTGGGTCCCTCCAAGGCAGGAGAGTGGCCCCAGGGTCCCCGTGAGAGGAGGCATCACCGGGATCACAGCACACCAGACAACTGCCCCAGCCCCTGATTTGTAGTTCAGGAACTTCCTTTGTTAAACAAACGTGTGCCTTCACTTCAGTGGATGCCATCCTGGAAAATACCTGCAGTGTTTAATGCTCACACATCCCAGGACAGATCCTGAGTTCAGGTGTTTCTGTTGGAAGCCAGAGGGTCCCTTTGCTACCTGGCAGAATAAAGAGGTTCCATAGGCAAATGCAAACTTGCCTGGCCCCTGCAGCTTCACTGGCTCCTGGCTCTGCTGGCGATCCAGGAAATTTCCCTTTGTTTTGTGCCTCAGTGGAGAGGAGAACACAGATCCCACCCAGCTCTGCAGCCGTGAGGAGGCAAGGGCAGGAAGGAAATGAGTTTACTCTGCTTTCCACAGCACTTTCTGTCACTCTAATAACTCATAGATATGAAAGTTTGCCTGGAATAAAACACAACCGTGTCACACATCTGACATCAGGGACTAAGTGTCCAAAATATATTTCTTATTTTCTCCTTCTGGATTTTCCCTTCTGCTTCCTATATTTTCTTTCAGCTGCTAGGCTTGAGATTGACTCAGTATTCAGGTTAGAAAAACCTCACATGTTCTTCTTTGAAGGTGTAATGCTTTATTCATGTTTATTGTTTTCTTGCAGTACTGTTTCCACTACCTTTTTTTCTCCCTTTTTTTTGCCATGAAGCCTGCTGAAGCAAAATCTTAAAAACAAGGAAGACAAGATAAGCAATACTCTTTCTAAGAAAAAATACCCGTGAATTCTGACAAATTTTGAAATATGAGTTCAAAGAGCAAACGTTCTTATTTTTGAACAGAAACTTTCCCACCCACTTGGGAAAGGACACTTCCTCTGACATGATTTATTGTCATTTCTAGATGTCTTTCAGTAATGACTGATCTAACAGCATCCTCCAGGCATAAGATTTTAGCTTGATTGGGATGAACTGCCACCAAGCACTTCATTTTAGGAGGAAATAAGAGAGCATCTGTCCCACAGGTACAACCCCACCTGGCACTGTGGAAGTTATGATTGCAAGAACTGATCTTTGTGAGCAGTAACACAAGTGTCTGAATGGATGAAAAAAGCTGAGTTTTGGGTCTGGGTGGGGTTGGTTTTGTTTTCTTCATTTTGTTTTTTGAAGGGAGTAGAATCGGGGGAGCTACATTGGAAACCACAACAAGCACTGTCCCACTTGGAAAGGGTGGCAGCATGTTGGTGTGGGCCATGTGCTGTGTATTGGTTGCTAATTCATTAATCCTGAGCAGAGTTTTAAAAGCTGGTTTGAAGCCTAAATGGCTGACCTGTGCCCATCCTTCTCTTCTGTGCTGCCTTGTGGCAGAAAATGTTGATTTTCACCATTCTTTTTAGCAAATGAATCTTTCCTTTACATTTTGTGTTAGAATTAAAAAATCCCCATGTCACCAGACCCTGGGTCACTCATCAGCTAAGCCACAGGGCCACTGCAGGAACTCTTTGCTGAGAAGGGCTCTGTTCATCCCCTCCCATTATTTCCTCTGCACTTGTTATCCCACAGCCTCTCCCCCACCATGCAGTGTGAGCCCTGAATCATTTTTTCCTATCCGAGCAAGTCTGAGGTAGGTAAACACTTGTGTATCTAATTCAGGGGCTGGAAGTTGTGGCTGTCTCTTCCAGCTCAGTACCTGGTGTGTTAATCCAAGAAGTAATTAACAGGATGGAGTGTGATGCTAATGGAGTGAGCCCTGTGCCAGGGCCTGGAACCACACAGGAGGGAGGGGAACATGATTCTGGCATGTTTTCCTGCTCAGCGTATGTGCCAGATCCTGGGCTCTGCCTTGTCAGTAAAAGCCTGGCTTCTAAGTAACACTTTAGGGTATTTTTGTCACTGATGCTGTGAATATTTGCAACAGCCAAAATAATTTGGATAAGCCTGTACTGGTTACTTACCATGGTCACCTAATATGTAGTGGCTTTGGGAAGCCTTTGGTCAGGTGCAAGGAAGGTTTTACTGTGCCTTCTGCTGGTAAATATGGATGGAAAACATGTTAGGCTGTTTCAAGTAATATTTGTAGTTTTGCAAGTAAAATTCCCTTAATCCAGACCGAATGTTAGGATTTCAAGGAGTTGTAACAGAGATACAGACAAAGCTGGAGTTGCTTGTCAGTGAAATGGCTTCTTGTTAGAAAACAAGACCGAATGTTTTCTCTTTCTCTTGATACTCAGTTTTGAGATAAAAGGCTTAATGCCCAAATTAGACAAGTCAAGTAATCTGTTTATGTTTTTCATCCTCAGCATTGAGTCACAGAAGCTGTAGAACATGTGCACACATATTTTTGCATTACAATTTATTAAAAACATGGTTTTTTGGGTTTTTTTTTTGGCAAGAGGAAAACTAGAGCCCACTTGTCCAGCAACAGAATCAGCCAACCTTAAGGAGTGGAGGGCAGCTGGAAATGACATTGAAATAGCCTGTAGATGTTGGGAAAGGTAGAAAAAGAGAAATAAATCCATATTGCTAGCTGGGGTGGTGGGAATGTTCTCAGTGTCATGTCCTGCCTTTAACAATGTCCAGTGCGTTTAGAGGAGGGACAGACCTTGCTGCCTCCCAGTCAGCTTTGGCCAGCTGGTCCCTCTGGCCCTCAGCCTTCTCTGGCTCTGAGCACCACCACTTGGGCTCACAGCTGCCACAGGGACACTGGTGCTTTGGTGGCAGGACATGAGCACCCAGTTGTGTCACTTACCTGACTGCTACATGTGGCCCCTACATAACCCAAGGGAGCTCATCCCTTGCTCTCCAGCTCCCAGTTTAATGATGACCTTTTGAGGTTCATCCTGGATTTCTGACTGCTAGAAGAAACATTTCCCAAATCATCCTCGTCATGGTTATTTCTTTTTCCATATCTAGTGAACATTCCTGCGCAGTTTGTTTCACAAAAAACCAAAAATATATTAGAAAAGTTCCACTATTCAGTATGGAAGAAAAACAAATTTTAGCTCATAAAACAAAACAGTCATTTTTGGGCCAGCTGTACTTGGCAGTTTCTGTTCAAGTTAAGGGATGCTGAGCTGGTGGGTAGAGCCTGGCAGAGTGAAGCAGCAAAGCTCGTCTGTAACACGAGTAATAATTGTCCCTGTTCTGTTCTCTCACTAATTTCATCTATTAAACAAATAAATGAGTGATTATGCCAGATGAGTTTTTTTGTGTGAGAGTATCTTCTCCTAGCATTGCCATCTTTTAGTGGTAATTATGCAGTAATACAGCTGTTGCTTGCAGGCAGGTTTGAAATAATATTTTTATAAGCTGTATAAATCACACCATAAAAATAAATGAAGAGACAAGAGCCTAGTCTGAAGACAACAGAGAAAAAAAAAGCTAGGAATCCGGATTATGGAATACCTAGAGAGAATACAGTCAGTGCTGACTATAATTGGGCTATGTAGTCACATGGTTGCAAAATAGAATCATAGAATGGTTTGGGTTGGAAGGGACCTTAAAGGTCATCTGGTTCCAACCCTGTGCCATGGGCAGGGACCTTCCACTATCCCAGGCTGCTCCAAACCCCGTCCAACCCGGCCTCGGACACTTCCAGGGACGGAGCAGCCACAGCTTCTCTGGGCACCCTGTGCCAGGGCCTCACCACCCTCACAATGAAGATTCTCTTCTGTAAATCTAATCTGAATTTCCTCTCTTTCAATTTGAAGCCATTCCCTCTTGTTCTGTCACTACAGCTCCTGATGAAGAGTCCCTCTCCAGTTCCCTGCAGCCCTTTCAGATACTGGAAGGTGCTCTGAGGTCTCCACACAACCTCCTCTTTTCCAGGCTGAACAGCCCCAACTTTCTCAACTTGTCAAGCCTAAACCAATCAATTAAGGCTCTGGAGCTTAAAAAAGAATTACACAGATGCTGAAGTGTCCACACCATGGGCAAGTAAAGTATTTTTAATTTCTCTGCTCAGATTCACAGTGAAGAGTGGGGGAAAAATTCCTGCTGCAGAAAGTCAAGTAGATGTGTCATGTTTTGGAAGATAAAAGCAAACCAGCATGAAAGTGCTGAGGAACCCAAGCCCCCAACAGTCCCAAGCTCACGAACTCCACATGCAACGCTTTGCTAACACATTGACTCATACATTTGGATGTAGCTCCTTCCCAACATATGGTCTGAAATGGGTCTCTCCTCTGAATTTCATGGAGTTATTTTCTTTATGGCTTTATTCTTCCAAAGCCCAGCAAAAATGCCTGTTCTCTGTTTATTCTGGCTATTTAGTCTAGCAATTATGTAATGTTCATGAAACAGAAGCAGCACATAATTTTTATGGTTCATAATATCTCTCCTCAGGAAAAAGGTGGCCACTTACAGGAATTTTCTTCTCCCAGGATGCTTTATTGGTGATGACTTTTTGGCAAAACCAAACTGCTGCAGCCTGGAGAGAGTCATTTTGTAACTGATTGACTGTTCTGTTCTTGCTTATGAGCATTCATAGCTTCCATTACTTCTCTCCCCTGTCTCCCCTTTCTTCTTCCTGAGGCAAATAAGAGATAAATGTCTAATTTTGGCTTTTAAGGCTGCCACATTTCAGGATGATTTGGTTGGTTGGTTTGTTCGGGTATTTTTTGTGGGTGTTCTCTTTTTCAAGAGAGAACTGAAGAGACTACAGATGAAAAAAGAAAAAAAATTGTGTCAGTTTAGCATTTAGACATGTGAAAAGTTCATGGAAATTTTCTGTCACCTGGGTTACAGTTCACGTGTGTTTTCACCATACAGCTGTGCTTATAATATCGTGATGATTTTGTTTAAAACCATGGGACGCTAATAGCAGGATGCAATCCCAGACTTGTCTCTCATTTTCACGTAAAGCCACAGCAGTTCCATTGAAGCCAAAGAATCAGTTAAAAGGAAAAAGACAGAGGAAAATTAGGAGACTTTTTTAATGAGAAAAGTTTTACATCTGAATTTTAAGAAAATAGAAATTAAGTCGAGGAAACAGTTGGAAAATTCCAATTATTAGGCTTGTATATGGAAAACGGACATGGATGAAGACAAAGCCTTTATTTGAATGAGTATTGCAGTTACTGGGATAAATATTTACAGGAAAGGTGTGAATTATTTATATGTGTTCCAAGATAGCATCCTTCCCCTGGATTTATTACCCTGTAAGCTGGGGATTGCATGCACGGTGATATGGTAACTGATATTAGAGGATTTGTGTTTGACACGAGGAGATTGCAGTGGAGGGAGGGAGGGAGCAGCCCCATGTTTGAGTTTGTATTTGAAATTTGTGCAAAGGCCAACAAAAGCTCACAGCTCTGAGTAAAGAACATTCAGGGCCCCATAAATCATCCGTCTAATGTTATTATGCTACAGTGGCAAATTATGCTGGGTTTGTCTCTGCAGTTAGACAGTGCAACAGATGGCAAAGATTTGCACAACCAGTTAAAATTCTTGGCAAAGCACATTTTTTGAATTTGTAGCTGAAGAGTTAGTTGGGATACACTGGAATATTTGTACCAAATGGGGGGGAAAAAAGCCCAACTTTTTTTTTATAGTCTCTCTTCCACTTAAAAAAATATAATTTTACACATTTGCCTAACAAGCAGTGCAGTTACACCAGCAGGTCCCATTCATGTTTGCACTGTGATGGAGAAAACTGCCAGCCTCAAATTATCCAGGAAGCTGTTTCCAAAGGGGAAGTGCAGAGCAGGGAGAAATTACCCCTCTTAGGGCTGTTCAGGAAATTGGTAATAATACAGGCACATTGTTTTTGGCTGCACGGAACAACGGCCTCGCTCTGCTCCTCATTTGCAGATTGGTGGTTCCCAAATCTTCCACTCTGGGCCCAGCAGGTGTAAAGGAAAGTTAGACCATATTCCTGAGAGTGGATTCACAAGGGGAATATGGTGGAGAGGTCTACTCTAAGCACAAACTGGTCTATATGCTTATTTTATGCATCTTTAATTCATCATTGTGTTACAGTCATACCCTACACTACAAAGGCTGTAATTACCGTGTAGTTGAAGTAAAAATTACAACGCATTTTCAGTGCATTTTAATACATAATTATCTCTTAGTTAATAAAGCTGAACAGTTATGTGTTTAGAGGCCTTTTTACTCCAAAGGAATAATTCTGAATACGTGTACCAGTAAAATCCAGGTATTATAACAAAACCATACTGCTCCCATGTTCATTCTCTGTTATCCAGTGAGGGGAATTGGGGCTAATATCTAAGCCAGTGCAAATCCCTGTTTAAGAGAGGTGCGGTTTCCCAGTGATGTTCCAGGGCATTTTGCTTTGCTGGTTGATTCCTGCACTCACTCACATGTGCAGAGCCATGTGGGACGTGGGTTTGGTCCTGCTCTAATTTGCTGTTTCTTGAGTGGGTTTTGCAGTGAGAACTGTGCTGAGCAGCACATCCAAAAATGGTATGGAAAGTAATTTTCAGTGCCACAGGTGGCCTGACCTGCCCATATTCAATGCCATGGCTGAGGGCACCGTGGACCTAAACTGGAGAAGCTGGCATGAGGCTCACACAAGAGCACTCACCAGACATTGAACAGAATCATGGAATCATTATCGCTGGAAAAAAATAGAATCATGGAATCATTAAGCCTGGAAAGAACAGAATCATGGAATCATTAAGACTGGAAAAGAATAGAATCACAGAATCATTACAGTTGGAAAGGACCTTCAGGATCATCAAGCCCAACCTTTGACCCAATCCAACCAGCACCCACTAAACCACATTGTAAAGGATTGGACATCACACAGGCTGTTCTCGTTTCCTTCCACTGCCAAGAAGAATCAGCCGAAAGGTTTGGGGAGGCTCTTTCAGGCTTCTCCACAGCCAAGGCCTCACTTGTAGGTGAGCTGCTTCTTCCCACTAGTGCCTCAGTCAGGCAACCCTGAAAGAACTGAGTGGACCTAAAAAGTCCCCTGAAACACTTGAGCCATCCAACAACACCCCAGGCCTGGCAAGGGCTTGGATTGGGGCAGCAGCGGGGCCAGCAGGACTATCAGCCCTCAGGAGGTTTCTCCTAGGACAATTCCCCTTCATGTTCAGGGTCCTGCCAGTGCCCTGTGGTCATCCCCTGCTCAGCTGTGGATGAGCAGTGGCGGATGTGCCACAGAGAGACTGTCACAAAAATATCAGAATACTCATTCTTTGGTGGAGAAAAAAATGGGCTGTTATTCCTCTGAGGACCATCAAACCTGGCTTCAAGCTAGGGCTGCATGGATGACTCGTTTCTCTTTGATTTGGTTTTTATTTTGTCAGTAAAACACTGCGCTGCTGGGGAGGGGGAAAGCCAACTCTGAGATAAAACAGATGATATTTGTTCATTTCTCTACCAACTCGCCCTCAGTAAGGAGAGAGGCGAGCAGCCCAGCCTCACTCGAGAGAGGGATTTTTCAACACTTTTGATAAATTTTTTACAGAATTTCTCTCCCAGTTCTGCTGTATGACTCCTGCATGCAAAGCAGCATTTTGAGCTTCACTGGGTGATGTGCTCTGTGCTGCTCTGTCCAACCACCCAGCACATGCCTCTGCCCAAAGGGCAGGAACTCCTTCCTGCCTCAGGCCTGGATACAGCTGATTTTAAGAACCCAGCTCCCACTGAAGTCGATGTAACCTCTGTATCAAAAAGATCTTTGGGAGGCTGCATCTGCGTGAGAGCACAGCCCTGAGACAAAAGACAGAAGCTGCTGCCTTGTAACATGGTGAAATAGGAAGCAAAATTATTATTTTAACATTGTAAATAATTAATTCTAAATTGTGTGACTCCATAATGACACAGAATTTTCCTGCTTAATATCCCTCCTTCTCAGTCTCCATGAGGGCAGACTGGGCGTTTTAACCTTTAGTTGCACCTGACCATTCTTCCTGGATTTATGTGGTGCTATGCTATTTGTAACTTTTATGTTTTTAGCTGTAACAAATGTTGAGCTTTAACTTCCCTTTTCAGATAAGCTGTAGATGGAAAAAAAACTTGCTAATATTTTACCCATTTTGTTTCATTGGAACAGCCCCATGGAACAGCTCAGTCTTATGGATTTCTACTTGATACTTTCCACAACTTTAAACCAGTTCTCAGCATTGCTTCTCAGACAAAAGAATTAAGTTTTGGGTTTCCTCTATCATCTATTTGGATACAAACTTGTGATTTCCACGCTTCTGGTACTACTTTTTAGGTTTATAACATATTCCTTGGATTTTCATCTGACATATTTGTTAATTCACTTAGTAGCTGTGGCCTTACATAGCCTTCTCCTGAATATGCAAATACTTTCCAGCCATATTCTGGCAATATAATTTAGTAGAAAAAAAAAAGTAATTTTTAATCTCAGCTAGAATTTTATATTCACTTTTAGCAATGAATTAACATGATACTTTTCCTACTATCTAGCTGCAAAATGAAACATTTCACCTTTGCAGCAGAAAATTTTCAAAATAATATATTCAGAGTAACGGAAAAGAAAATAATTTTAGGCTGGTTACAAGAATCCCTAAAGTTTTTTGGGGCAAACGTGCAACTGGAATTCTCTTTTAGCTGAGAGTTGAAAAATACTCTACTGTTTGTATCATAGGATCTCCCAGTGAACTGACCTCAATAAAAATCCAACTGTAAAAGGCAGAAAAGACATTGCCCATCATCCTCTTCACTTTAACTGTATATAAGGCTTCTTTTTTTGGTTGTTATTGCCAGAAGCTGGAATAATTTGATTTGATGGCATCACAGGAGTTTCTCAGGTTCATGTGGAATCATCCAGGTCTGATATGATCCAGCTCAATTTCCAAGAAAAAAATCTGATCCTCAGACTTTTCTTGTTCTGTTTTTATCACCAACTTGCTGTGTAAGGAATTTATCAGCAACCTGGCCCATTTTCCCCCTTATCTGATAAAGGAACATCTTGACATGTTCATAGGAGCAAGTAGGGGGAGATAAAAAATACCACAAAATGCAAAAACTTACTCAACTGAATGATGTTTCTCCAGTATAGTCATAAACTTCATTATGCACAGGTGATTTCTCTAAGGATATGTATTCCGGTTAATTTGAGATCTTGCCCAAATGTTCAGGGCTGTAATTGAGGTTTCTGTTAGGGATGGGGGAAAAACAACAACAAAAAAAGAAATGTACACAAAGCAGTTACCTAAATGAGCAGATATTCCATGACAACAACACTGCTTTTTGATAAAATAACTTTAGAAAAAAACTATTAAAACTTCATTCTTGTGCAATTCAAGAGATGGAGCTGAAAATAGTTCTCTTATAGGGTTGGTTTCTCTACATTTGTGTTAGTGCTTAAATCAGTTTGATTTTTGGTTGGAAAAGTGGGACATCCTTCCTGGTTTTTGCTACTTTTTAACTTAAAAAAGCTGAAAACCATCCTTTCGAGCAACTCATAAAAAAGATGAGAGAAACAAATCATAGTTTTTCTTTGGAATGAGTCAGTTGAGAGAGAACAACTAAAAAGAAATCCTCAACCCTCTTATCTGCCATAAGTGGGTAACAAGATCAGATTAAACAACAAGACACAGGAGGCCCTGGGGAATAAATTCGGGTCAGCACATGTGTGAATCCTGGAGTTAAAGAGGCCTGAGAAGATGCAGAGCCATAACTTTCCCAAAACAATGAAAGCTTTGGGGACTGGGAGGTGGGTGCTCTGTTGCCTATCAGAGGTTTCTTTGATGGGCTTCCTTTTAGGAAATAAGATGCCGCCAGACCAGTGGTTTCTTGTGCTGCTTTTATGACTGTTTAGTTCTCCCAGTAAGTGCTTGAAATGTGAAACTGGGAGGAAGAGGGGAAAAGAAAGGGAGCTAGGTGAACAAGATCAATGACTTTTAATTTTCTCTGGTGTGTCTTTGGATAAAAAATTAAATCTCCTGGAACTGAAATTTTTAAAATATAAATTGATACTGCTATTCTTCATCCTGTGAAACTTTATTTACTACAAGAGTAGAAAATCTATTTCTTCCTATTATGGCAAGAGTTCCATTTTTAGCCTTATTTCCTAAAGGACCAATACTTGTCTCTTCCTTCATCCCCCACTCCTCTCCTCCATGATTTGAGGACATTGAGTGAGTCCAGCCCAACTGGCAGAAAGGACAATCAACTGCTGGGGATGTCACAGGAGGAGGGGGCTGGGTGAAGTCACTGAGAGCACTTTTGAAGAAAGGGTTTTATGGAGAGCTGAGACCCTTATCTACTGTCAAATAACCAGCACAGACAGAGGTGTTAGGAAGAATTCAGCTGCAGGGAGAGCTTGCAATTGGATCCGGCTTCTTCTCAGACCTCTGGACAGGCACCCACAAGGTGCAGGGCCAGAGCACTCCAGCCCTCTGACACTGCTGCTTGAGGGCAGCCCCTGTGCTCTGTAGCCACGGCTGTGCAGGTACTTTGTGTTTTCACAGTTGTTCACAAAGCTTCTTGCTGTTCCTTTCTGTGAGCCTTGTTTTGGGCAGGTTGCTAACAAAAATTCCAAGCAGGATTTCAAGAGGATGTCGACACAGATGAAGTATCCAGTTGTTGCAGTCGAATAGAGGAAGGTTGGCTGAAAGAGGAGAAACCACACTGGGGCTGAGGGATTGATTTCCTGGCTCACAGGTAGCCTCCTCAACTCCTCAAGAGTCTGGTGATCCTTTGACAGTGTTTCCCACAAAAGAAAATTTGCTAAGAGCACCAAAAGCCCCACTAGGCAGGGTTTTTGGTCAGCCAGGGTTGAATTTGGGGGTCTTCAGGATTTCCTGGCAGGAATGGCTCTGTTCTCCTGTCCTGGCAGTAGGAAAAGGGGAATGAGAAAATCTTTGCTCCTCACTGCAGTAGCATGAAATTAACACCACTGCCCTGCTCGCCCCTGCATGGAAGCTGAAGGGGCTGAATCCCTCCAGCCAGAGCTCAATAAAAAGCTGGAAAACCTCATCCAGTTATTCCCCAAGCCAAAAAGGAAATAAGTCTGTTGTAAATGGGTAAAATTCTCCAAGATGAGTGCTTGGGAAGGAATAAACTAATAAAAGTGTCTACCCTGAGGAAGAATACTTACCATTTCTGAGGCTGAAATACTTTCCATGCTTTAAAGGATGGGGCATTTTGAGCAACACTTAAGCTAAATTGTCTAGTTTATAATATGAGATGGTAAATCCCATCCTCCTCACAAAGTCCATGCCCTGAAATATGTGAAGTAGTTAGCTTTTGAGTTGGGTCTTGTTAGGTCAATAATCAAATAATATCTTCATATCTTTTCTTCATGTTTCAGAATAATTATGCTTATAAGCATAAATATTAATTTCTGCTCAATATGTATGCGCTTTCGAGTCCCTAGGTGTGAATAACATTATCTAATTGCAGAAACTAGAATATTAATTAACTTCTGTCAGATAATTTTTAGCTGGGTGTATTACGAGTCAGATATGTGCCAGCAGGAGGCTTTTCTGCAGAGCTGTGTAATGCTCTTCGAAGTTTCCCTCTGGCCAGGAGGATATCACGATGTACAGCTGCTGGCATAAAGGAAGAGAAATAGAAAAGGGCTTTGTGGGGCCAGAAAGGCTTTATATTACTGCACCAGATATGTTCTGTGTAGTTAATTCTACTTCCCTAACAACCTGATTAGTATCTTAAAAGCAGTAATTTTCAAAATCATTACAAGTTGAGCAACACTGAGATAATAATGTTTATGTGATGATAAATCGGTGCTGTTCTAAAAATGATGTAATGTGGATTTTGCTCCTTTCTGACATTACTCAAAATCTCCAGAAACTTTGCACACTGTGGAGAACAGCAAAGAGAACAGTGGACATGACTATGTGCACTCATTTGCTTCTTAGCAACAGATTAACATGCTGAAGTCAGTTTTGGGAGGGTTAACTGAAATTATAGGAAATCAAACCTACAGGTTTTACCTACAGGAAGAAGCCACCCCAGCCAGGGTCAGTTCCGTGCGTTACTGCTCTCTGACATTTGACTTATATTGCTGTGCCACTTCCTTTGTATTTATAGAAATATACAACTTATTCATTTGCTAATGAGCAGTGCATCTACATAATTAATAGCCCCAGCGTGTGTTTTGTCTCTCTCTTTCCTGAGTCCAGCTTCCTGCATAGAAAAACTCCTGGAGGAATCCTACAAATTTAGGCACTTCATAACCTCTGTTTTCGAACTCCTGAGGTTCTTGTCTGAAGCTCCACGGGATCCTCCCCAAACCAAACTCCCAATGTGTTCATCCTGGCTGAGTGTTTTAACTCTCAGAATAGCCAGAAGGTGTTTGTGACTTGGTAAACACAGCACAGGCCAGGCAGCACATCCCAGTCCCACAACACTCCCTGTCTGCTCCGCGCTTGGCAGTCGTGCCCACATTTGTTACAGCTGATTCATCTTTAAGTGAGATTCATTGATACATCATTTATCTGCCTTTTCTGCTGGAAGAAACAGTAAAGAAAAAAGAGATTCCTGTGCCATATGTAACCCAGAAATAGATTCATTTAAGACAGGAGTTTTAAGGAGAACATCTGGTAGCCTAGCTTGGTTTTGTTTTTTTTCCTTTCTTAAATACGCTAACAACGATGGTTACCTGATTTCAAATTGAGATGCATCATGAGCACCGGCCTGTTCATCCATTTGGACCAGTAGTCACTGTTTAACTCTCTTATTCTGTTCACAAAAGGATTTGATTTTTATTTCCATGAACTTTTCTTCTCAAATACCGGAGTACCAATACCTTGCCATACCTGAGTTTTGTCCCCTTTTTACTGTTTGCTGCTTGTGTGTGGTGGCATCCAGCTGATTAATTGAGTCAGGTCACAGTGTTTCTGATTTCTGACTAAATGCCCCAAACTTTTTAAACAAGGAGTTAGTGGTGAATTAGCAAACTCTCTGGCTCCCCCAGGAATATCTTTGTTTGCATGAGAATAAATTCATACAGGAATAGGCACTCCCCAACCATTTGTGCAAACTAAACATGTTTTCTTGAATATTCATGAACAACACGGGGCACAAACACGGCTGAACCAAACAGCTGCTCAGAATTCATGAACCCACTCTGTAAACAGAATTTGGCAGCGTTTGACCAGCTCTAGGTACTGCTGTCAGACAGGAGCACAAACGAGCTGAAATGTTGACAGTAGTAACAGCAGATTAAAAAATAAAAGTAATCAACGATGCATTTACATGCCCACTAAATCTTGCTGTGTGTAAAGGCCAGCGATGATTATGAGCCTAATTCCACTTTTTTTGTCTCTTTGATGATGAAATGCACTAACAAAATAACACATCTCATTGGGAGCCTTTTCTCAGGCTACTTTGGCTGTCTCATCTCTTCAAGTATTTCCTTCATTATCTTATTTCCATCCTGCAGTCTTGATTGTTGGGATAAATTTGTTGCTTGAAAATGGCTCCTTTATTAAATATTCTGTTTGACTTCCTGTTCCTTTTCCACCGGTGGTGTCCATTGTCTCCAGCAATGAGCAGAATGATGCTCCAGGACTGGTACTGAAGCAAAAATCACCTTTATAGTTTGTGCTGTCTCGTCTGTCTCTTGTTCAGTTCCCCAGGATGGTGCTGCTCTGCTCAGGTATGCCAGTATCTCAGCTGGAGAGAAGCAGAATGTGGCTCTTTATCAACAAACAAAAGTTTCCAGGTTGGTGAAGAAAGTGGCAAGGAAAAACAAGTCTATGAGGGCTGTGATGATTAAAAAGGCAGGCAAGTTTTGAAGAGTAAACTGGAGACTATCCTCAATTAATTCCTGAACTGCTGACTTCCCAAACCAATTTAGTCATTCATCCATGAAGCTAAAAGGACTTAGCTGCTGTTTATGTCTAGAAAAGTTGTGGAAGCTCCTTTTTGTTATTCTTTTTAAAAAAAAAAAAATAAAAATCTGCATGCTCTGCCTGCTGTGGGTTTTTTGTGTGCAAAAGTGCAAATTAGAAGTGTTTTCTGTGATTTCTGGAGCTGTAAGTGAAAATCTCTGAGAGAGAAATTAAATCCATT
Source organism: Cnemophilus loriae (assembly GCA_013397755.1). Taxonomy (NCBI): domain Eukaryota; kingdom Metazoa; phylum Chordata; class Aves; order Passeriformes; family Corvidae; genus Cnemophilus; species Cnemophilus loriae. The sequence continues at coordinate 39,784 of VZTF01001126.1, forward strand.
GCCCTAAATTAAGCAGATCGTAATTTCTCTGGTATTTTACAAACAGAAATAAAATGCAGTGTTGTTACCTGTGGGACGTGACATGATTCAATTGGTGTGATGCTGACCTAATAATGGGAAGGTCTGTATTTTAATAATTGTTCCATAACCAATTTGCTGTGTTGGCTTTTGCAGACTGTGGTTGCCCCATACACAAGAATAAGGAAAGAGGACTGTAATTAATTTTTTTGGATTTACTTGAAGCTAAATTAATCGTATAATTCTTTGTGTGTATTTTCCAAAATAAGTGAAAGACAAGGCACTGCGTGAATCTCACTTGTGACCCTCTGGGGCTTTTTCCTCCCTTTCAATCAGGTAATCTGTGTTAAACAGGAAAATCCTTGCTCCAGCCTCACTGTCCACTTCCTGTGGAGCACCCCACATTTTTTGTTATTGCTCAGTTACCCTGTGCCAGTATTACTACAGCAAGGCAGATGCAGGCTCTAACAAGGTGGAGATTTGTACAAAATAATACAATTAAGTTGCTTCTGCTCATGCAGTTTGCCACATTAAGTAAACATTCATGGGAATGATTCAGAAGAAGGTGGAATACATTTGGAAAAAATTGTATATTTGCATAATGCAGTGAATTTCTCAGCTTTTGTGCCCCGCTGAATGTAGATGAGATACTCATTTAAGGAGTTTACAATTCTGCATCCGTTCTAACATCTGTTTATAATAAATAGCTGTGACTAGTCTGAAACGAGGAAGGTGATCTCCACAGCCTTTGGGCATTAACTGCTGCTAGCAGATACATTTTAGCCTACCCTGTTTATATTGAAATATGCTGTTTGCCATGGAAACCTACATGTTACAATAAACCACCACATTCCAAAGGGCAGGGAAGCTTTGCAGTGAGCACCAGGAATGTGTCATCCAGTGCTTTTTTTCTGAAATTATCTGTTCTAAATAGGGTTTCTTAATATTTCTGATTGATTTGATGAGGATTGTTCTGACCACTCACTTTGTGTGGAGGAGGGGAACTCCCATCTACAAAGCATTAGCTTCCTTGTAATCCTCTTTTCCCTCCAAATTCCAGATTTTTCTGTGAAGGAAAAGCCTGAAAAATATTTTGAAGTAGGTGGATCTGTTTCTCATGGACAGCAAGAAACAGTTTTGCTTTTTATTTTGATTCCCCATGAGATGATGTATAGTTGAATATTAAAAATACAAAATAATTGAAATTTTCAATTTGAGAAATATGAATGTGAGTTGTTTTGGATTTGCTCTTATGTTCCTTTTGCTCTCTTATTGAAAAAAAAATCTAGTGAATTTCACATAATTCTCTTTCTTTCCCTTCCACTTTATGCAATAGAAAATCCAACTTCTGGAGGGCAATGGGCACTTATCAAAAGAATATAATAAAGACTGAAACAATGAGAACACGTTTTTCTTCTTTTTCTTTCCCTCACTTCCCTCCCCACTGCTCATTTTTTGTCTGTAACTGTCTGAGTGAGTCAGTCTTTGGAAGATACCCTAGCGGGTCTCTTGTTCTGGTGTCCTGTGGATATTGCACAGCCCCACAGCCTGTTCAGGGAGCTGTGTAAAGAACTCCCACGCTGGGATTTCATCCCCTCCTGCACCCAGATGACTTTTCCTGAGCTGCTTTGCCACAGGACCCTCTGACAGGATGTGATGGTGCTGAGCTGAACAGTGTGCAGGAAACCTCCTTTGTCAGAGATTCAACAGGACACCTGAACCCTGCCCCTCTGAGATCACAGGAACCAGGTGAGGCACAAAGACATCCACTGATACTTTCTTCTACCCGCTCCTCTTTCTGCTGGCTTACACCTCACTTTTGAAACAGTTTCTTTCAAAAAGTATTTCAGTGCATGAAGGGGGGAAATGGGGCTTTGCTGCAGCCAAAACATTAATAAATTAAAGCCATAACTCTTACAGAAAGCAGTTTAATAACCAGTGTGGCAGACACTGCTGATGTTAAACCTGCTTTTAAGTCTGTTATGTAGTTAAACTGGGATTTCGCATTTAAAAAAAGTTATTTATATTTGCACATGCTAGCCCAGCTTTTGTTAACAGCACTGGAAGATTAGATGTAAATGATCTGAGGCCAGTAATATAAATGCAACAGTCTGAAGACATCTCTCAAGGAGGCTATTACAAGACTGGGGAAAAAAAAGTATTCAAATTCCCAACCACGTTCCAATCATCCAAAGCATATTTCCAGATGCCAAAACAATCTCAGCCAGCAAAAGTGAAACTCATTTGCTCAAGCTTCCCATTTGCTGAGCTTGCCTAATAAGACACTTGAGACCTAAGTTTACATTTTTACAATGAAAATTAGATGGAATGATGCAAAGCCCTTCTTGATGTCTCTTCCCTTGATGTTTCTGCTTCTCTGACTTTGGGTTGTTTAACTACAACATCTGCATCTTCCCCAAACTCTGGGCCGCAGTGCTGTTCTGTTTACTGCTGGGTGGGAAATAATTCTGGGAAATATTGGGATTTTAAGAGAATAATGGGTAATGTATGGAATCTGTCATGTTGTTTTCCCATTTCAAATCTTGGACCTGCGTTGGGTAAGACAGACGTGGTTGGATTTGTTGTCTGTCCTTTACCTTTAGGTTAAAACTTCCACTTAGACCCGGAGTCAGTTGGGTGAGGTATTTGATTTTAGGCATGTGGATTTAAGAACCTGGGTTAAGAATTCAGTCCTCACCAGCAGTGTGGGATTCACACTGTGCCTGTGTGGAGGCATGGACCTCTCCCAGATTTTGGAGGGGGTGTTTTTATTGCAGACAGGCTGATCAGCAGCTGAAAGGGAAGTAGGGTACAGCCTGTTCTCTGGGGATAATTGTGCCAGCAGTTACACTATTTTTCTCAAAAGCCTTATAGAAACATCAATTTTTTCTCACAAAGGACAGTCAAGATGAGTGGGGCCTTGGGTCATATTTTGGCATGAAATCAGTCTTATTTTAACTCTGGGCAACTTTTAGTGACTTTGAGCTTTTCCTACCCTGAAAAGCTCAAATAATCATACTTTTGCTTGGAATTAGACCTGCTCTATTCTCTTTTGTCTGATCAGTGGCCACTTTCTAAATACCCAAAGAAGGGTTTCCATTCTGAAAACTGTTTTCCATTCTGAAGACAGATTTGATTTTCTGCAGTATTTCCTGCTTTTTAAGGCAAACCAGAATCTTGAGCACTTTTGAACCACACACCAGATTCTTCATTTGAGACCAATCTCAAGCAAAAAACAGTACAAACCTAATTTTTCTTTCAATGGGAACAGTAAGGAACAAAGGATTATTTTACTAAATATAATTCAAATAATAGACATCTTCTGCACGTGATCATTAAATGTACTATTAGGAATGAAAATTAAAATGGAGAAATAAAGAGCATATTAAAAAATAATAAAAGAGCCAATTGAGGTCCTTATAATCTGGTTTTGAAAGGTCTTCATCAATCAAGCTCTTTTGGGCTTCACTGAGAGCCCTGGTCCCCCAGTACTTCTGATAATCAAACCACTACTGCTTTTAACTTTTAAGCAACTGTCAGATGTTTTTTGTCTGGATCAGATTAAAATGAAAGAAACCCTGAAGGAATTTGCCTCTCACTGATTTTAGCTTCATTTGGAAAATCTTAGTCTCTGTGTTTTACTCTAGCTTTAAATACCTTAAGTTACCTCTTCTATTGGCTATTTGCTTTTTTTTAAGGTGAAATCTGATATCTGAAGCACCTAAATAAATTAAAATTTCTTTTGTGTGAATTTCTGGGATTTTTAGACTACATTTTTGTTTCTTTTTTTTCTTTTTTTTTTTAGTGCACTTTCATTATCAGTGCACCTTTTTCCATTTTGGGGGCTAGATTGGTTTATAGTCCCACTCTATCCCTTATAAAAGTTTTAAAACCAGAAGATACAGCACAGTTTTCAATAAATACCTTGATTAAAATCCTGAAATGAAAGTTACTCGCATACTTTACGAGGCCTTTGAATAGCATCAGATGAATAGCCCGGTGATTGATTCTGATCACAATCCACATATTAAAGAGTTTTTCAGCACTCTGGAACTCGTGCAGCCTTTCACAGGGGCTGTGTGTGTGTCTGTTCCCTGAAATGTTCATAAAGTCAGGCCTTGGGAGCATGGCTGGCCTGAATACAGAGGAGCAGACCACAGAAAGATGTGACTGTTTGGGTCAAACCGACTTTGTACCATACCAGTGTGAACCTGGCCTCACACAGGATAGAGGCAAAATAGAGGCATTCTGTCCAAAATTTATTGGAAACACATCTCAAGTCAAATCACACATCACGTGTCCCTGTCTGAAAACCCAAAGCTGTGTCACTGAACTGGTGTCTGTGCCATGTCCATCAGTCAGCTCCCCAAAAACCAGACTGCCAACAAGGATGGATGCCCATTCCTATAACGCTCCTTTTTGTTATAGCTCTCATTTTACCCAAAGCGGTAAAACCTCACTTTGTTAGGAGGAAATTACCTGCAAAGTGGGGATCACTGATTCCCAGTGGTTTGAGAGAAAAAGAGCTTGGGATTTTCAACAACTCATACAAATGTTAGTGCCTGACTCCCAGCCTTGGGCATCACACTTGTTCTGGGCTTTTGAAAATATCAGTCCCAATGCATTTATGCTTCTTCTTTTCCTGTTTGTCAAACTGAAAGAATTTCCACCTTTTAATTGTCAAGATGAACTCAATCAGATAAATATGTGTGGAAATCCTTATTTACTGGACTCTAACTGTATAACGCATCCATAATGTTTTAACAGTTAACATAAAACGTAATGGTCACTCAGCTATTTTCAGAAAGCAATACATTGCAGGAGGGTTGTCCATTTGATTAAACTGAAACATGGTTTAAACATTAATTTGCTGCTGGCTGGAAAGCAGAGCAGCTGGTGTGGAGCATTTTGACAATATCCTTCCATGGCTGCTGCAAAGCTCCTGCTGACATTAAACCTCTTGATGCTCAGCAGAGATGTCACCACCAGCACTGGTCAAATACCAGGTGACTCCTGGTGTAATTCCATACCAAACTGGGTGGGTAGAACTAAAGCAGTTGGAAAACTAGAGACACCATTAAATGGCAAGGTGGCCTATCCTGCTTAGAGGAGAAGTGTCCCTCTGAAATGAGGCTTGAGTCAAGCTCAGTGAGCTCATAGCAAATGAAAGGACTCCAGTTTAGGCTTTCTGGGACGTGTTCCTGCAGCTGGTGGATGCTTGCAGTGGGGCATATAGGAGGTGTCAGCAGAAAAACTGTCCTGCTCAAAAGACTCCCTGATAGGACTACACTTGGAATGACTCCTCCAGGAAAAGGGGGAATAGGTTCCCCTGACAGGAACCCTCCACCAGCAGATGTCTGTTGCTCAGTGAGTTGCTGCCTTATGGTCCTTTTATAGTTGGCACTTGGAACGAGAAATTCATCTGACTTATCTTCAGTGTTTACTGAAAAATGAGATAAATCTTGACCTAGAAATGCTCTGTCTTTAGTTCGACTGGATGGGGCTGGGGACTATTTCAGGTCTTACCATCCAGCTTCAATCAGTTATTTATATTTCAAGACCATGAAAAGGTATGGGGAAATTTTAATTTCTACAGCACATGCCAAAGTAATTTTTCTATAAATATGTGGACATCAAGGGAAAGCAAATTACATAGTGAGAGAAACATCATTCTGACTTTGTTCTTTCTTTGATTTCCTGTGACCATCACTTAGACTGGAGGGTCCCACAGCTCCTGGGCTTTGGGACTGGACTCATACTAGAGCAAAATCTCTGGGAATTGTTTGCCTGGCTCAGAAGAAGAGAATATGATTTGCCTGTATAAGCAAAGAAAGAAATCATAACTCATTCGAAATCCTGACACTCAGTGGTGTTTCTCTGTGTGGCAGCTGAAATAAATGGAGGGATGATTAAGCCCCTGCCATGGTGTTGCCATACACAGATCTCTGATTTCTGCTGCTTGTATCCCCTGTCACCATTCAAACCCTGTGGTGATTCCTTAGAGGAAACTTTTCTTTAGCAGAAATAGCAAGAGCACCCAATGGCCTGGTGCTCATGGTGCTGCTCCTGGGAACTCTCCTGGGTGTGACTGAGCAGCTGTTTCTGGATCTGTTGCTAATTCTATGTTAAGGAAGGAATCTGAGGTTCTAAGACAGAGTGGGCAGATAATCAGATCTATGTTCAGTTTGGTGTGTTTCATGCCAAAGGAGAAGAAAGGGGATAACAATTCATTTTCTGTTCTGCCTACTCTTCAGTAATGACACATAACTGATAACTGTCAAAAATTTTCAAATGTACAAATGCACATTCATATCTTTGTTGACTGTTCATCCATAGTGGATGATAGTAGTGATATTTGAGCACGTTAAAACATGTCCTAAACCATCTTTTTGTCTGTTTTGTTTGCTCTTCTTCATTTTAATTTGCAGTGAGTCTTGCAGAATCTCATTTTTCCTTCTTGGCACTTCAGCTGCAGTATTTATCAGCTTTAGCTAAGTGAAAGCAATATATTGGGTAAAGAGATCCACGAGCCATATTGATCTCCTGCTTCTTTCCCTGTCAGTCCTGGGGGATGATGACAAAACTGTAGCAAAATCAAATGGCAATTTACAATTGTCTTTTCAGAGCATCTCTGCCTCAGTCTTGTCACGTGTAAAATGTCAGTGACACTTTTAAGTGTCTTAAGTGCCAGCTTTGAAGTTCCTCCTTTGATTTACTTAAACTGAGCATCTCGCAAGATGCTTATATATCAAAAGTAAAAGCAGCATCAATCTTTCTTTTAAAAATCAGAAGGCGTGCCTTCATGAACGGTATCACTGTTTCCTTAGCACAGGTTAGATGAGAGGCAGCTGAAAGGAAACATATCCATGTAAAGGATCTCCACCAAGGACAGTTATTTTAAAAGCAATGGGCATTTGCTGTAAATGTCTTACAAAAAGTTAGAGAAATTGTAGAACTCCTCTATTAATCCATTGCTGACAACAAAGTTCCCAACCATTGCTGCTGGTACTAAGACTAATTGCTCTGTGACACGTCATCATTCCAGGAAATGAACAGAAAGAAAATAAGAGATATGACATCAATTTCTCTGAAATCAGATTTCCTGGAAGCAACACTGCTTCCTTGAAAAAATGAGAGTTTCCCTGGAAATGAAAAGACAGCACAGGAGAATGCTATGCATGATTTTTAATTTTTTTTTTCTTAGAAGCTAATGGCTCCCTTATAACTATGTACTTTCTCTGTGGCAGACAGTAAAAAATAATTTAGTGATTTGACTACTCCTCATGTAGTGTCTCCTTCCTTCCCATTAGATGGACCTGGTCACTGCAGTGATTATACAGAGTTTTTTATTTCCTTTAAAAAAAAAATAATTGAAAACTTACTAAGTGTATTTCTCAGGGGTTTATTTTCCATGTTTCTCACATTTTTTTTGCTCAGACCCTTTTTAGAGCTCTGACTTTGCTGTGTTCCTGTGTCAGTCTGAAGCCTGTTGTCTGCCACGGGAGCTGGCTAGTTGGTGCAGGCAGCAGATGGATCTGGGTGTGCCCCTGCCAAGGACTGGACATGTGCACCAGGCTCTGGTGTGGCCCAACCAGAATGGCAAAACAGCTACCTGTGGAGGACTGCTGCATCTGCCCCAACGAGATCTGCCAGGAGTCCTGTGATTTGGAGCGGGGTTTGTGCTGGAGCTCTTTTAACGCACACAAAGCTGGAGCAGCGATCCCTGAGCTTGGGGTGATTTACTCCAGTTTATGGTGCACAGAGCTGGGCTCTGAAAGGCACTAAAGGAGAGAGTGCTGGGGGAGCCAGAGCTGGTTTAGAGTGGTTTCAGAAATTCCTGGCTCTCACATGTGGTATGGGAATATGAAAATCCATTCGGATGAGTGGGGAGTTTCAGGAGATTTCCAGGAGAACAGGTGCAAAGGGAAGGTGCTTTATCAGCAGCTGGCACAGGAGGGAGAAAGCAGAGGATTCCCAGCCACTGGTGGGAAGCAGCCTCCCCAGTCACATTCCTGGCATTTTTATATAAACTGGAGCGCTTGCTAGCTTGGCTTTCACCTTCATCCATGGGACTGTTTCAAACAATTTTTTTCCTTTTATAGGGCTCTTCTCTTAAGGAACAAACAAAAGTTGAAGAACTCGTTCTTGAAAATATTTTTACCTCTCCATTTTTTTAACATAGCACTAGCTGTCTGGTCATTTGTTTCCTGTTACAAATAATCCCTAAAATTCTCTCAGACATTCCGAAACTGCTGCAATAAAGGCATAGCTCCTGCCCTTGGGAAGAGACAAGAACCATTTCTGTCTGCAGCTGCATCTTGCCAGTGAAGTTAAAAATGCTCTGGAATCTTTTCCATAGTAAAAGTGGAAACAATTTCTCTATTCTGGGTGGGTTTTCCTTGTTGTTCTAGTGCTTTTACTCTCAAAGACCAAATGGCATTTAGAATGATAAATGTTTTGCTTCCTCTTTCCTTCCCTAAAGTACATGGCAATGTCTACTGGAGATTTCTGATATTACCAAAAATGCATTTTCCTGATCAGTTTTACATTCATTTTAAATAGTCCTTCCTGGGATATGTAGGAAATTATCAAATCGCATGGCTTTTTTTTTCTTTTTTGTGATGGTACTCAGTCCTGTAAAGTGAGATTAATAATTTGTGGTACAACAGAGTAACTGTCGAGGTCCCTGGAATCCTGTTCTGTGGCACAGTTCATCCCATAGCAACACCATGGATTCAAACACTCTTCTGCTCCATGTTACACTTTTTCGTTGCAACATCTTCATGTTCAAGAGATTGAAGTGGTCGTTCAGGTCCAAAGAGTGTGGGATGAGTTTCTTTAAACTGTTAATTTCTACTCCTCTTTTATTTTGAAAAGAAATCTCAGATTTTTGGGTATGACTTTTCATTCCTACTTTGCTTATGTCTCCTGTCTGTAAATCTCCTGTCCTGGCTTTGACTTTAGATGGATGTAGGGTGACCGTTACATCAGCCTATACTAAAGTAAGGGCAAGCTAAATGCACTGAAGCCACATCAATATGTTGTAGCTAATACAAACCACTTACAAAAAACCAGAGTAACCTGAGGGTGCTATTAATTTTAGACTAAGAGTGCATCAAGGAATGAAGGCTAATCCATTAAACCAGGATTGTTTTGCTATGATTCTAATGTAAATCAATGTCAGAAAAGTAAATACATTAGCAGCAACTAAGCAGTTTTACCAAGATCAAGCCAAGGTTTGAGAGATGTCCTCCTCATTCTAGTGAGTTTGCAATTGTTTTTTCTTATTCCTCATACAAAATTAATCAGTAGCACTGGAAATAATTCAGTTCTAGACAAAAAAAGGCCATTTGAGACTCCCCTGATATCTACACAGAACTCATAGAAAACCTCTGAACTAGGTAATTATGTACAAGAAGAAAAGTAATAATGAAACAAGAATTAATTTTATTTCTTTCCTGACAGTTCTTTTAACTACTGGTGCAGGTCAAAGCTATAGGGAGGAACATGACTTTTAAGTCAGAAATATCCTTTACATTTTTGCTGTTTATTATGCATTACCTTTAACTGCTGGAGTGCATCACACACAAAGAGCTGTCCCTGTGAGCCTCTCCCTTCCCCTTTGAAGGTGAGGCCCCCACCTGCCATGGGAGTCTGCAACCACAGCCCCCAAGCTTCACAAGAACAGCTACTCCTTCCCCCTTTTTTTCTTTAGGGAGAGATGTTTTCAAGAGGAAACACTTATTTTGAATATTTTCTTTTATCAGAGCATTTCTAGCGGTTTCCCTTCAATCCTGATGCTGCAGCACATTCAGGCAAAGCTGGGATGAGGCTCCAAACAGCCAGAGCCTTTGACTGGGCACAAAGGAACAGGTTTCCTTGGCAACTGCAACACCAGAAAGGTCCCAAAGCAGCACTTCTACCTGCCTGAGATTTCTTTTTAATTTAGGAGTTTGCACATTGGCTTTGCATGGAGAATTGGGTTCTGTCTTCAGGCTTTATTCATAACACAAGTTGCTTATAGGAATAATGTAATTTTTGCATATGAATTCATTCTTTGGGCTGGCTGGCTTGCTGTGAAGACTGTTGACTTAGGGAGTGACAGGATGCTGCAGTGCCGTGTGGTGGGATTCGGGAAGGACATACTGCACTTAAGCTACAAAAATTAAAGCATTGCATGGGAGAAAAAGATTCTGTCTAGAGAAGAATTAGTTTGGTCCTGTGTCTGTGTTAGAAAATATGAGATCAGGGAAACTGCCAAACCAGCAGAAATCTTTGGGGTTTACTAGATTTGTGAATTTTTAAGGTGAAACAGCCAAGAGAAGGCTATGGCATAAGGAAATAAAACCCCAGGTGGTGTGACAATATTAACACAGGGTCAGGCTTTAATCTGTAATTGCCCCAATTAACCCAGAGCCTGGGCTGCCACTCCTCAGCCTCACTGCCAAGGTCCCAGAAGGACGGGCACTTCGTAAAGGGAGGCTCTCATGCACTTCTGGAGTCACCCACAGCCACTCCAGGTGGTTTTTGGATGATCACTATGGTTTTAGCAGAGCTTGGCTCCCTTGCACCACACACGGTGTGCCACCCACACGGGGTCTGCCCAAAGGTCTGGGAGCTGCTTCTCCAGAGAGTAGGATAATGAATCAAACCCTGCTGCTGGTTACTGGGGGTTTGTAGATTGCTATAAAATAAGCTACCCAAAGGGCTGGGAAGAGAAGGGATGTTCCTCCAGCATGGGCAACATCTGGGGCCAGCAGAGTCCCTTGGTCCCACAGGGCTGGCACTGGGGGAAACTGGGGATGGTCCTCTGGCCTCAACACCCCCATGAGCAGCAGAGACACGAACTAAAAGATGCCACGAATGACACAAGTTCAAAGATGCCTTGAGTGTTGTAGCACTCTCAGCAGGCTGACTCTGTGCAGCAATTCTATTCCAACATACAAATGCAATTTAAAGCCCCAATATCTTTACTCAGCTCTTAGCTCCTAAATATCATCAAAAAGAGCTGCATGTGAAGGAGCCTGTGCTCTGTGCCCTGGGTGCTGTGGGAATGAATCCTTGAGGAGAAACAGCTCTGCCACATGGGTGACCTCAGTTAACCCCACCTGGACCTTGCCAGCTGGAGGGAATTGAAAAGAGCTGCAGCAAGGAGAGGCTGGGGCAGCCTGAGGTAGCCAGGACCTGAACTGAGAGAGAGGAGGTGAAGGAAATAATCCTGAGCTTCAAATGTATGTGGAAGCAGAGCTTGGATGGGTAGGGCTCTGCCCATAGTTCTGAGCTAGGCCTAAGGGATGAAGGTGAAGCCCAAATGTTTCTTAAAGAGACAGCTGTTTGTCACAGGTACATCACTGCCTTTCCATATTGTATCTTTAGTTTAATTTTGTAGGACTGTCCTGCCAGGGCAGGGCCCCTCAGCTTTGGCTGGGGCTGTTGCTCTGGTGATGCCTGTTTCTGCTGTGAGGTGTTTGCATGCACAACAGGGTTACTTTCATGCTTGTGTGGACTAAAACTTACCGGGATATGTTGAGAGAGAGAGCCACCATCGTTTTATTCTGCTTTTGGTGTCAGGCTCCTTCTCCACCTTGTTACATCTTGTTAAAGGTCTTTGCTACAGTGAATCGTCTGTCCCAAGGCTATTTTCCTTTCTAGACTGTGTGTCACCTTCAGATTTATCAATGTCCAATTTCATAACTAATCATGGTGTTTTTGCTGTTGTTTTACCGGGGTGAAATTTTCCCCTATGTAAGAAATGTGTCTTTGTGCAGTACTTGGATATCAGATCCTAAGTAAAGAGATTTTCAGTCACTGCTTTTAACATAGGGAAATGAAATAAAAAATCATGTTCTACTGCTTTGACAAAACTGTATTTATTTTATAAATCTCTATCTAATATGTCCCTTTGCATGAAGCGCACCTGGAGAGGGGCTGTTTGTGCTGTTTAGCTTTATGTATTGCCCTCAAAGCAGGCAGCTAACCCGTCCAGCAGCTCCTCTCAGGGCCACAGAGGCGCAGGTGCCAACCAAAGCGCTGAAGGAGATAACTAAAACTAAGTGGTGTGACTGTCCCTTTATCAGCCCAGTTTCCAGCAGCCAATTAATATTTCCTGAACCTGAGCGAGGAGACTCAGAGTGCAGCCCTGTGCTGAACAGGGAGAAGAAGAAAAATTCTTCCCAGCTGCAGCAGCTCTTTCAATCCCTCTCTGACAGAACTCTTTTAAGGCGACACTCTTTTCTCCCTGGCAGGGATGGATCCTGCTGATGTCATGTTGTTCAGAGACTTTGTGACCTCGGTTTTGTTGCTATTATGGCAGTAATTAAAATGTCACTTATCGGTAACACTTGGCAACATAACTGGGGTTTGGTGACTGAAATAAAGTCAACTCCAGAAGCAGATTTTCAGGCTCCATGTTTAAGTGTGAGTGGAGGGGAGAAGACATTTCTTCTTTTCCAAGCCTATGCTTGGAGAATGGTTCTAATGCCCAGTGGAAGTTCTTTGTCAATGGAGAAAAACAAATGAAAAGGAGGCTCTCAGGTGCATCAGGAGTCAGAGCTGTGTCTGCTCTCCAAAGCACTGACTTAATCAGCCTCTCCCTTCCTGGTCACCCTTGTAAGGGCATTTATTATTTTCATATCATGCTTCAGTAGAACTTGTGAGTCCTCAAGCTAAACACCAGCATATGTGATCTCCATGTATCAGCGTCTCTCTCTGGTTTCCATGTCACTAAAATACTGCCAGCCTGCTGGGTTGTTTGGTTATACGTATGTGTGTACGAAAGAATTAATCAAGATAATAAACTGAGTGGCAGTAGTGTAAGGAGGAAGCAGAGAATGCTCAGCCTGATGGGAGGGTCAGAGACACAGTCCAGTAAATAAAGGGGGCATGGAAGTGTCCCCATCAGCACATCTGTGCACGTGCTGCTGTGTGTTTAGCAGCTGTGGGGTCAGAAGGGGCTCTGTGCTACTGCTGCCCTGTCCAGGGTGACAGTCCCCAGCTGGAGCTCCCGGTTCTGTCGCTGGCACTTGGGCCCCCAGCTCCTCTCTCTGAGAGAAACTGATGGTGCCCTTTGCAAGCCTTCCCTCCTGGGCTCACTGCAGGTACTCTCAGCTGCTTTGTTCTCTTCCTTGGGCAACTTCTGTGGCACAGAGCATCCTTCAGACTTTGTAATTTAGATAAAGGGACCATATCATCTTGCTGGATACTCAGGAGCCTTCAAAGGAAGCCACCACAGTAATGGTCACACATCTCAGTATCAAGGGGACCTTCTTCATGGTGAGACACAAAAACGATTGGGCAGGAGTGATGAGCACAATGATTTATATGTTTTTTGGGTTTTAATTTTTTTTGTCAGTGTTTGAGCTTTAACCATGCTAGCGATTCTCTCCTCTGTGAAGAGCACATACAAGGATTCTTGTGAAAACGTTTGCTTTGTATCTTGTACTGACAGCCCACTTGTTAGTGCCACACAACAGAGGGGCAGAAATAGCATATTTTTAAACCATGGAGAAAAATTTTGTTGAAATATATAAAGCTCTTGAAAAACAAATTTGTTACACGGAATTAAAAGCCACTAAATCAATGCTGTGCTCCTCTATTTAGTAATTTCTATCTATTTTGTACTGATACAGAGATAAACATGATTTTAAAAGCCAACAGATACATGAACATTGTGCAACAACCCAAAATATCTGTATATTACAGAAAGATAATCGGCAGATCAATAAGCCCGTCTGAAATGGTTGTCTTGCAGCAGTATTGAATTTTATTTTTTGCACCAGTCAGTGTTTTCTGAAGGGATGATTTTCCAGTAAAGCAGAGTCATGTCATGACCAGTTGCTGGGCCACTGCTTTTTAAGGCTGAGGAAGAAGAAACAATTAGACCAGATCTATCTGCTAATTATCAGGGATCTTGATCTGAGTCCAGAGCTTATTCATAGGAGGCCAGCCAGGCTGTCTGAATGGCGAAATTATACATCTCAAATGACCTTGGATCCAAACCATGCTTCCAGTGACCCTGGTCTGCCCTGGCTTTAGCTGTGCTGAGCAGGAGCCACACCATATGGTGCACAAATGCTGTGCAGAGAAGGTATCAGCCGATGACTAAAAATCACTTTTTAATTCTGTCTCTAAACAAGAGAAAACAGAGGGGAGGGTGCAGTTCTTCAGCTCTGGCTTAATTGTTACGCATTCTCCAAACAGGATCCTTTCTTTCCATGTCTAGAGAGCAGAGGAGGCAGAGGACAGATCAGCATGTGCTGATTACTGGACCTCATTAGGAAATGTATGGGCTGAAACCACAGGATCTGTCCATGCAATTCTACACCTGAAATGGTGCAGAGCTGATGGAAATCAAAGCAGTGTTGACTTTGAGTCCACTTTTAACACTGATACCTAATTTGAATAAATACCAGATGGGACAGAGGCAGTTTGTCTAGGTAATTTTGTTGTCCCCACTTGCCCAATTCTGTGCTCTGATAAGGATATGCATGGGAACATCCAACAGCTGGGATGCTGCCACAGCAAGGAGAGCTCAGGAAACACCAGCCAAAGTGGGGACAGAGGGAGGAAGATGGGTTTGGCACAGCCTGGAGAAGCTTTTGACTGTCTAGGAATAATTAAAATTAATGCAAAAAATAGGCATGTAAAAATAAATGCTTTTCTAGAAATTGCACTTAAGTGTGAAATTTCAGGTAGTTTTGCAAACACTAAAAGAAGTGGCTGGGAGCTTACAAGGCCTTTGTTTTATAGCAGTAGAAATGGAAAAGGGAGTTCAACATAAATTGAGAAAGGACATTTAATTAGTAAAAATCTGACTAGTAACAAATCAGTCCAACTAATGTATTTTAGATTTCCTACTTGGAGACATCAACTATCACTGAAATTCCATTAAACATGACTAGTTTAATTATTTTGTCCTTAATGAAGAGTGTTAATTAACTTGACTATGATAAATATGCATCTTAATATCATCTGGAATCCCTACAGATCCTAATTATTCTTAAAGACTGAGGTGTAGACCTTGCTATAATAATTATTTTTTAAAGTAAAGATTTCTTCAAGGATACCAGCGATTCCAAAGGTGAGTAGTTTTTCGGGTTTTTTCTTCTGAAAAAATAGGAGGCAATTTTTGATCAAAATCTAAGGTGAAATTATGAGGCCTCTGAAAATAACCTTGAAGTGTGTATCTTGCTCCTAGCCATGGGTTCTGCCTGTGAATTGAAGCCAAATGAAAATCTGCAAAGGGGGATTGGTTAACTGCTAACCATTGTAGCAGCTTTGAATATGTAATCAGTGCGTGCGTGAGAAAAGCATTCCTTACACTTGAAGGGGAAAAGGGAAGATGTGGCAAACCCTCTTAAGCATCCATCAGGCCTTAATTTTGGGGCCATTGTCTTGTAATCACTGTGGAGTGAAGACTTTCCTTCAAAATCATTGTGCCCTTTCTGGCAACTTGGAGTTCATGATCTCCCTGACTGTTGGCTGGATCTGTGACTATGACCGAGATGGGAAATAAAGTAAAAGAGCTTGCTCTGAAAACTTTTTATTTTAATAATCTCTCTTTTCATTTACTACCTAGAAAACTTTTACTAGAATAAACCTTTTTGCAACCAAATAGATGGACTATTGATACCGTTGGTTAATCTGTTCTACAGTTTCCTTTCTTGGCTTATTGACAAGAAATCTTAAATTAGAGTAGATATAATAATGAAGTCAAGGTGTGCTAATTAAAAATTGAGTCAGTATAAGTGTGCAAAGGTGTTTCATGGATTTGCTTGGGTCTTTTATTATTGAAATCTTTGTGTCAGGACATGTTACTTTGTAATCCTTGACCCTGTCAGCTAATCAAACAAAAGCATGCCTGCCTTCTAATTACCAAAATAATTTCCCTTGTGGGTGCAGATGTTCCTGTAAATCTAAGATAAACATTAGTACAATTCAAGTGCAGTTCGAGTTTCTGAAATTCACTTTGGAATACCAATATCCCACAGTATTAAGTGTTTAAGGAACTGTTACTCAATGACTCAAATACTTCATGGTGGGTTGGGGTTTTTTTGGGTTTTTTGGTTGGTTGGTTTTTTGGTTGGTTTTGGGGTTTTTGTTTGTTTTGGTTTTTGGTAGTAAAAAGGAGTATTTTGCATAAATTTTAGTATCATTACTAAAAAAGAGTGCTGCAGCCACGTTATGGCTAGGAAATACTCTCTGTCTTCAAATGAGATAATTATAAGCTGAAAATATAGGATGAGTCTGATTTTTTTCATCAATGATCTTTCACTGGAGCCTCTTAAAATTGCAGTAATACAAGGGACGTGAAAAGAAAAAAGGATATAAGTGCCTCGGCTTGCAATGGTAATGAGAACAACAGTTTTCTGGAGTAGCAGTAAATCAAATGTACTGTAGCTATAAAAAGCCCATAAGACATTTGGATGTGATCCTGGACTGCTCCTGCAACAGAGGTGCTGTGCATACAAATGAGAACCCATCTGTATCGTGTTATGGGGAGCACTGCATTATTGAAGCTGGAAGGATGATAACAGGAAGTAGTTTCTGGAAAACTACTGAAGCTGAGCGTCCTTCTCTTGGCACCAATATAGGGCAATTACATTTGGGACAACATCAGTATCAGTTAAATAGAGGAAATTCAATAAGGAAGGAATATGGAATGATTAAGAGTATAAATTATATTAAATTCTGCATGTTAGAGGACTGTATATTTGAGCTTCATTTTAATCTGATTTTCCCCCCTCATTATTTATTTCACTTTATGCTTTATTACTTTTAACTTTTTTTTCTTTCTGATGGTCTGGCTAATGCTTATGACTCCTTCCTCCTGCATGCTGAGCTTAACAGAATTCTTTAAACAAAGAAAGCTCTTGGAGTAGACATTCAAAAATCAATGTACTGTATAGAACATAGGGCTGAAAAATGAAGGAAGATGGACAGGATTGCTAGAAGATCATCTGAAAATTCTGTCAGGAAAAATATTCTGTAGATTAAGGTAATATTTGGGACTCGAGGGACCTTCATTCAGTTCCCACCTCGTCATGTCTTTGTTGTCCAGCTGTAAAAGCAGAAAAGCCTTCCTCTTTCATATGTACATCATCTTGTTCTAAGCCTTTAATAATTTTTTGGTTGAGTTTCACAGTGCGTGCACTTTAATTAGCTTTCTGGAATCTAGGTGTTAATTCCAGTGTTTGTATTATTATGGTAGCATTTAGTATTGCCACTTGTTATTAATGGATATATATTGTCAATTTTGATGGATTTTCTTACCTGAGCATGATGTTGGGACAAGGCTGGGACTGCCTGTATGTGGTCTTGTCCGGAGTGAACTGCTCCACAGTGTCCATAGGTTAGATCTAGTGGGAAAAACCTATAAAAACAAACACAATGGTGCCTACAAAGTTTTTACTTTGTTTTCTCTCTGATACGATTTTAGAAGTTGTCTTGAAGGTGGAAGTTCTCACTATCCATGCAGATATCCACCCAACCATAGTTGATTATTTTTTTCAACATGTGCAGACAGCTAAAACAGACGTTTAAAATTGTTGCAATTGAGCGTTCAATTCATAGATTAGTATGTCAAAAAGTAATCGTTGGGAGGTGTTCCTGTTGTATCAGGTAATGTTAGTCTAATTTTGATTTAGCCACAAAACCTCCCTTTTCCTGCAGTGCTGGCTTTCGAATCTTTTTAGCTTCTCACATTTGGGAAATGCCAAGTAGACAAAAGCTTGCACTTTAGAGGGGCCCATGAGAAAATATCAGGTGTAATATGTAGGTGATAAATCTGCTGAGGTCTTTAACAGCTTTATTGATTTTTATCTGGTGATATTTCTGTCAGGAAGAGACACTTAATCCAGCTTAAACTGGTGTTACGTATAGCCCTGACAAAAATAATTATAAACTCCTTATCTGCAGTGACTATATTCATGTACTGTGCTGCGAGTTCGGGTTCCCTTCTCTTCATTACCTTGGAGGGCTGAAACAGTCCTGTGTGCCCCAGAGCATGAGTGTTGTTGGTGTGTTTATGTGCTCTTTATTGGTGTGCTTATGTGCTCTTTATAGTATCTTGTCTTGGGGATGGTTTATTATCCCATCCCATTTTTGGGGTTGTTTGATCTGTTTTGTTTTGTTTTGTGCCCAGGGGTGGCTGTCCCCGCCCTCCCCCCCACTGTCCCCGGCCCCGGGGCTGCCGCGATGAACGCGAGCCGAGCCGGAGTTTCTGGGGGGTAGTTGGGGGTGGGGTGAGAGGCAGCCCCTCTCTTTTGCCAGGTGGTTCGGCTGCACACGCGGCTGGTATCTCTGACCTGAGATCCTACTGTTTCTGTGTGTTTTGCCTGATTCTTTTTGGGACTTTCTTGCTTCGGCACTGTGACTGAGCTTGCGTCTCTTGCCGCTCTGCTGTCGGGCAGCCCAGAGCCAGTGTGTGCCCCGCCGGGATCGGGGACCGCCCTTGTTTCCCTGTGAGGGGCTGCCCCCGCCCTCTGCACAGCCCCGAACCGAAGGACCAGCCAGCGCCGGTGAGAAAATCCCGAAGAGCCTTTTTCCATACTGTGCCGGGGAGCTGGGCTGCCCCTGCCGTGCCCCCGTCACTCTTTTGCCACTGCTCCAGGCTTTTATACAGTGTAGCTCTGCACCCCCTGCCCTGCCGGGATGCCCCGCGATTTCAGCTACAGCTGCAGAGTTTCTGGTATGTCTCATCTACCACTCCGGGACTTTTGCTCATCCCTGCCGTTCCAGCTTGCTTCTCCTGAGGTTTCCCGCTACAGCCCGCTTCGCTATCCAGAGGGGGCACGGGGACCGGCTGCCCCTGGGGACTCGTGAGGGAAGCTCCTTCTCCATCCCTTCCCGCCGGCTGCATCCGCCCTTGTCCTCGTGGAGAAAAGATGGCCGGACCCCGCCACAGCGCCCCCTGCCGCCGCGGGGGAGTCACTGCACCCACCCTGCCCGGCCGGGAGCCACCAGCGCCCCTGCCGGCTGTGACTGTAACTGCACCCGGGGGAAATGGCTCCAGGGGCAGGAAGAGGCTGCTCAGTGGGCTGTCTGTTCTTGCTCGTTGTTGATTACCGTTGTTGGTGTCTGTTGCCTTGTTATACATACACACACCGGTAAAGAACTGTTATTCTGTTTTCTCATATCTTTACTTGAAAGCCCCTTAATTTCAAAGTTATAATAATCTGGAGGGAAGGGGGTCGTATTTTCCATTCCAAAGGAGGCCCTGCCTTCCTTAGCAGACACCTGCGTTTCAAACCAAGACGTATCTTCATGTGCTCTTTCCACCTATGTGACCCCCTGGTGATGAATGGGGGCCAGGTGCATTAACTCCCGTAAAACGCTAATTCCTCGATGAGTGGAACATCCTGGAATAGGCGTCAGAAAGCCAAATCCCCTTCATAAGCTGATTTTATAGATATCGTTATTGATTTCCTCACATTTAGTGTCAGAAGGCATCTGAGAATGCCCTGAAGCATCCAAGGGGTAGATACTCCCCCCCCCCCCCCAAATTGTCGTTTATTTTCATTTACTTTTCCTCAGGCTTTCACCAAATTTCTGATTCTGGCTTCAACTTGTCCAGGCTGGCAGGGAACAGCATGATTTCCTCTACATTTTGTTCTCCTGTAACACTGGGGGGTTTATTCCTCAATCCTGTTGTTTGCATCTGATGGATGCAGAGCAAAAGCCACCAGTGGGCAAATGCCACGTCCCAGTTTATGTTTTCCTTGTGAACCTGGTCAGTGCCAGCAGGTTTGTGGGGAACAGGTGAGTTGAGTGCCTGTGGGGACGCATGGTAGTGCAGGTTAGGATCTTCTGACTTTGTTTCTGGAAGCTAATATAATGGCAATATCAAGCTCATTAATTCCATTCTATCTACCACACTGGGGTTTTTTGCTCATTATTAGTAGCTGATTGGCTCTTACAACTAGAAGAGCTCTAATTCAGCCAGTGTTGCATCTGACAGAATGCTTTTTCCCACCTGGGTATTCTTTTACAGAAAGTATAGGCTTATCTTTTTCTTCTTTCAAACTTCATTGATATTATTTACTACTTGAAATGCTGTTACTCTCCTGGGCCTCCTTATTTTCATGCCAGAGCTAGTTGGCAAGGATGGACACCTGTCATGACTTAACACACACATCAAAATAAATTGAAGTGGGAACTTTGCCATTTGTCAGGAATGGGAACTACTGAACAGAGGCATTCTCATATACAGTTTTAAAAAGGGGGAGGCAGGAAAGCTCTCACCTGTTAGAGTATGTAAAAGAAAATAGTATTAAAAAATGTTCAAGTTTCATCCTTTTTGCTGTTGCTGCTGAGGTGGGCTGGAAGGAAAGCTGGCCTTGTGTCAGTGGGGGGGGGTTGGATACAGGCAGAGTCAGGGTCCTGCCACCAAATTCTGATGTCTTAGAAATACTGATTCCTCCAGACCAAACCTCCCGTGTACGTGAGGAAAAATAATGACAGAAATTAAGGGAGAAGTAGTAGCAATACTTTGTAATGTCCTTATTCAAATTCCTTTCACAGCTTTTCTAAAAATAAATATTTCAGAGGAATCTTTTGGGCTGTTGTGTGTAAATTCTATATCACTGAGAGGCTTTAGAGGTGTTCTGTTTGCAAGGGTGGTTGTAAGGAGGAGAAACAAAAGTGGTATTAGGACTACCAAATTACTGCATAACTGACAGAACCTGAAATACTGCAAGCGAATAAAGGTAATGTGTCCAAATCCTGAAAAACATGACAAATGTACTAAAAAGAGGAAAATCTAGAATCTCAGCAGGAAAACTGAGAAAGAAGGGAGAGAAAGCATAGAATGGTTTGAGTTGAAGAGACCCTAAAGTTCGTGTAACCCCCTGCCATGGGTAGGGACAAGTTTTGACTAGGTAGTGTTTGTCCTAGACAATAAGCCATTTTGGAAAAAAAACCTCCGTCGAATCATTCTTCAGAGAGAATGATTTCTGTTTAAAACAGAAATGGTATAAAAGTATGAAAATGCACATTAATATAACAGGTACACATATACAGTAAACAAATACCTACTCCAAAAAGCCCAAAAAATGTTACTCTGCTATTTGAATGGGCTTTTTTTGTTTTCGCAGTGAGCTGTATGTTGATGAAAACTTGAACATAAATCTAGGGGAAACATGTGAGAGAAGGAAAAAATACAATGCTTTTATCCCATTTATTTGAAATCTGCTAATGATAGTGGATGATCCTCCCTGAGATGCTCTTGGTAAAGTGAAGGAAGTAGCAAAATTGTTTTGTATAAATGGGTTGCACCTTTGGATTCAGGACCCTTATCCCTCTCTCAGGTATGTGCAGAATACAGTGAGCCACTCCTCACTTAAACCTTTGAGGTTTAAGGCTGAGAGCATTTGAGGCAGACACTTCCAGTCAAAACTTACTGCGCTTTACATAAAATCCCTGGCTGGATTCCCAGACATAACATTAAATGCTTATCAAAGGTGATCTGTCACTGCGGTACCTGTGTGGCTCTAAGGCTGTAAAAGTGCCTCCTGTTGTGTTTAATCTCCCCAAGCCCATGAAGAAGACAAGTGTTATCAGCTTTGTTTATTGATGAAGGGTCTGCAGTGTCCCCTGAGTTGAGTTCCCATAAAACAGCCCACAAATGAATCTGATTATTGCAGCGCCAGCGCTGTGACCTGTGACCCAGAGGGGGAATGCTGATACCCTGCTAATGGCAGTGAAAGGATTGAGTGTTTCTCAGAGAAAGTAAAGCTTGATTTTGCCCAGTAAATACCCAGGTTCAAGCCTACCCCAGTGTGCAGCCAGGCTGTTGATGTGTGCTAGTGGCTTTCAGAACTGAGGGTGTTCTTGCAGAAAAACAGAGCCCTCTTCAGTTAGCTGGCACCAAGACAAGAAATTGTACCTTTGTGCCTCAACAATTAGGTGGAAACATATCCACAAGCACCCGGAAGTGTTCTATCACTGGACAATGATGCACATCTACCCTGATGCATGGCAGTAATTCTATTATTTATCCATTAGCCACTCCCAGATCTAACCCTTTCCCTCAAAATTCAGTGCCAATATTTTTGGTGCTACTGTTTGTTTTGTGGGAAGCTCGAACTGTGCCTATCCCTTTTTTGGATTTGAATTGTTAATATGAACATTTCAGCTCATTATAACTCTGAAATGTTTCCTTTGTTACCAGTAGCTGAAAAACCTGTGCACAGTGTTCAAAAAACCAGTAAGTGCTATTTCTCAGTGTATTTTCTTCACTGCTGTGCACAACAATATGCTCTTGCCTTCGCTAATGAAGCTTTTCTTTAATGAACACGATTAGAGCTAGGCAAACAATGCAGAAATATTTTTCCATGAATATTCATTCAGAGTCTTAAATTAATTCCCTTCGGTTATGTTTGCACCCATTCATTGTTCTCTTTTAGTGAAATTTTCCAAGATTCAATCTTTGATGCTTGAGTAATGAGGGAGGAAATTGAGTTTCAGCTGAGGGGTTACCCTTCTATTGTCCAAGTCATTATTTCCTATGGGGACTTGCATTTCTGCAGGAATATCTGGGTGGGGAATTAGTGCTGGACAAGAAATGTGCATCTGGCCACTGACACAGTAAGTCTGGAGGTAACAGAGAGCCAAAAGCAGGGATTTCTGGAGGAGAAAAGGGAGTGAAGAGGTAGGTTCAACTGGTTTCTCTACGAGTAGAGCAACAGCTGCTGGAGATGGGGCTTCTGTGAAGTAGAGGTTTATCTTTTTTTTTTTTCTTTCTTTCTTACTTTTTTTGTCTTTTAACAGCCATTTCAAAAACTTCAGGTGCTGTCACTGCTGAACAGAACCCTGTTTAATGCAGATATGCACACAGCACCTTGAGAAGTAGTACTTCAGATTTCAGCATTTACATAACAAAATAAAATTTAAAACTTCTGAGAAATGGCACTGAATAATCCCAGACAGCGGAGAAAACTGAGGGATTATTGATCTGGTTTTAGATGTTTTCCTGAAGAGAAAAACAGCAGCAATTAAATCAATTACAGACTTTTTGCTAAATTCTAATTACATGTAGCAGTGTGGAAGAGGGCAGAGCCTCAGCTGAGGGTTGCAAGGGGCTGTGGAACCTTTCATGTTCATGTACAGAGCGTTGGTGCAACATCTGCTGGGGGAGCATCTGCAGTGTCAGATCCAGTCAGAGCTGCCTGGTGGTCCATGGGAAGCCCCAGCCCATCTGCAGTGAGTGAGGGTGGGGCGTCCCTGTCTGACCAGGGCAGGGGAGCTGCTGATGGTGCTGTCATTCGAAAGGGATCCCCAAGTAAGAGGAGATGAACCACTCCCGTCATTTCTGGATAACTTTTTTCTCCTCCTCTTCTCCTCTTCAAAGCACAAATCACAGCTTCATTGTTAAATTTCCATGAAATTTCAATGAAGAAATGGGTTTTCTTTTAAATTCTCCCCCTGTAACTTCCCCAAGACTTTGCTGTTCGTAAAGTTTATCCTAGGCTGCTCAGGCTTCCTGACCAAGAATAGACTAAACACACTTCATGTCTGTAAGAGTTCAGTGGTTAAATCAGAGAATGAGTAAATATAATAATCAAGATTAGGTGAAGAGGTTTCCTGGCCAGTTTCACCAGCATGTTTCATAAAGACAATTTTGAAAAGCAAAATTATCAAACATTTCCAAGGCAAGTGGTCACTGATTGATGCCCAAATCAGCTCCATTTTTGGAGTTTGAGGGTTAGGAACAAATACTGAAACATAAATGTGAAGACTTAGCCATAAATACAGAGGGCTGTTGTCTTGGGAGCTTTGGGAATTAAAGCTTAAAGCCAACCAGCTGATGTATAAGCCAGGTGTGTAAAAGCAGATTATTATGCATTTCATATAGAAATCTCCTGCAAGGTCATTTCAAGTTATAAACCATTTGGGTTTTTCAATTTTACATAGTTTCTTCCAGTCCTTGAGTTCAGAGACATTCAATAAATATGATATAACAAAAAGATGGTTTTTCTTGCATGTGTGGTAACTGAAGAGAAATAGAAGAGCCTCTATGGAGCAAAGCTTGAGATACTTTTAGATTTCAAGGTAAACAGCTGCAGAAATCCTCTTACTGCAGAGAAATTATTAAAATGAAAAAGTCCAAATTATTCAGAGGCCACTGCTTAATATCCTGGTATTTGGTTGTGGTTAAACCAGCCACTTCCTTTTTGTTTTGTTCATTATCTAGCTTGGTAGGAGCTTGTAAATCAACAAGACTGTGGTAATCACTTTTAAATGTTACTTACATTGCAACCTTGACACCAGGTGGTTTAATGTTAAAAGCTGCTGCACTGTGCTCCCTCCTCGGTGGGGTGATTGCAGGGCCACACTTGAATTCTGCTCACGGTGTAATGGTTGTGAGAACATAACATTCAATGTGGTGAAGGGGGCAGGAGGATCCAGGCAAGCACGGCGTAGTGTCCAGTTTGCTCATATAAATCAAATATTTTTGCTGGGGCCACCAGGAAAGGAGGTGGAGCAGCAGCCGGAGAGGGAATGTTGGGAGTGGCAAGAGGGGTGTTGTGGAAGGGGGAGAGATGCTGCCTACACCCGTCTGAATGTAATGGAGCATTTAAGTAGATGTTTCTGTTCATTCCTATTCAAGAGAAGCATTAGGAATGCAAATAATGCCACCTTAAACTGCAGTGGCTGTGCAGGTGAAAGTGCTCCCCAAGCAAGGCCAGCCGGCAGCGCTGCCAAGGTGTCTCTCCTGTCCCTGCTGTCCCTGACTCCCCCTTACACTGCCAAAGGACACAGAGAAACTCAAATCTCCCCCGGGCCTTCCTTGCCTTGCTGCCTCAGAACTGGTTGCTAAAATCCTCACAGTTTTGCCTGCTTCATGTTGGATCTGGTTTTTGCAGCCATGAGAAGACTCATTACCTCCAGAACTGATTGTGGATCTCGGTTGGTTGGTCTTGATGGGAAGGCTGGTGTCTTCTTTTGTGCAAAAATAAGGCACGAGGGTCCCCTCTGACAAAACTTGGTGCATCAGAAAGTGTTTGAGGTTGGTAAGAATGTCTTTGAATGATTTTCAGCTTCCTCTATGTTAATTCTGACCATGTGGCTTCTTCAGTATCAGTAATATAAGCTTTCCAAGAGCCTGTTCCAAATGGTTTTCCAAGGTCTGTGTTGAATACTTAAATTCACTTGGTGTAAAATACTTCATTTTTACATCACATATATCTTCTTTGTTTTCTCCCCTCTGGTTCCCATTTTGTAATTTCTGTCCTAGTCAGCCTTTCCACTTTGTGCCAGCTCATTGTCAGAGGAACAGTACTGAAGCCTCCAGTTGAGACAGTTCAGTAATAAACAGTGGGGAGAACAGAAGTGGTTGAGAAAATGCCCTTGAAGAGAAAGGGTTTTCCTTGAGATTTGCTTTTAAATAAAAGCTCCAGCAAACTCATTGCTAGATCAGCAGCTGCTCTGAATTATGTTCTGGGAAAAATGACTTTTGAGAGAGTCCTTGTTGCCATAATGAGAAATCTTTTAAGAAACAGACACATGCAGATTGTTTTTCCTATGGGAAATACGTATTTGGTAAACTCCAAGGATTTGTATTTTGTTCATGACAAAACCAAAGGGCACATGGTGGGTACCCTACTAACACTGCTCCAACAGAGAATTTCACTTGGAGCATGACCACTACGATTCAGAAGCTACAATTACTTTTTCCTGTGCTTTGCTATTTCAGGGTCTGAAGCTGATGATGGGCACTTCTGAAAATCTCCTCTTACCTTTCTGCAGCAGAGTGGTTTCAGACTATTGCTTTTATGAACTGGCATGTCCCTTTGTCACTGGTGCATCGTGCTGGCTGGGTTGTTCTGAAAGGAAAAATAATCAACTAGCCTGGCACAATGATGGCTGTAAAGACTTGTTCCACAAATCATAAACAACCAGTTTCCTGCCTTTGACATGTAATATCAAAATATGCAAGGCATTAGTAACTAATTAGTACTTTTTATCTAAGCCTTCAGCAAAAGATGTGAGCTGTGTTTGCTGTGTAAATTCAGTATAAAAATATCACTGTAGTTTGTGTAGTTACAAGTCATCACTTACGTATTCCTCTTTCTAATCAATAAGCATCCTTTGTAAAGTGTTTGTAAAGCACTGGGTGTATTGTTGGAGCAATGTGAATGATAAATAATACTCACATACAGAAGGATAATAATGCACTATTCAAACCAACAGCTAAATCCCTGGGTTTAGATTATTTCTCTCCCTTTATGCACACGGACTTGTGAGACCAGGCGGTCCAGAAGCTGTATTCATTCCCTTTCTCGAGCAGGTAGAAATACACCAACCTGACTGATGTAAAAATTTTTTCAGGTGTTTCTTGGCAGCCTGTGGGGTTTGTGCAGCATCTGTGCAAATTTACGATTGGGGGGGTTGAGCTGAATGACTCAGTTTGCACTTACATACAAAGCAAATCAACTTCACGTGATCTGCAAACAGCAAAGTTGAGCCACGGAAGGTTTCTAGAGCTTCTCTCAGTTGAAATGAATAATTGCAATTCCCGTTACATGACAGATCTCTTCTGTGTCTTGGTGTCCCTTTTCTCGTCTCCTGCCCACTGAGATTTGTGGTGGGAAACCAGCATTTCTGGAAGCTGCAGTCTGGGGGAAGAGCTGGTGGTAATTTACTCTCTGCTCAGTGTGTACTTCTCTGTGTCTTCTCCTAACAGCTCTGAAATTATTGACTTTTGTATTCATTATCACCCAAATTTGGATGCTGCTTAGCTGTGTTGTGTGGAAACTACATAACTCTTTGAATTGACAATTATTTTAGTGCTGTGAATTCTCTTTAGAATGAGACTCATGACTTTTTTTTTCTCACTTGACGTCTCTTTCCCCTGCTCCTGTTAAGGGCTAAGGAAGAGGCTAAACAAGCAGACCTGTAAAATGATGGCTGGTTTGTGGCATAAATTGCCATTTTTTACCTCATCACAAAAAGTAGTGGTTTCCATAGCAGTGTTTTTCAGAGCAAATACTGATCTCTCTTCTTTATTTTTAATTGAATTTTTAAACTAATTATGCTTGTTTGTTTCTCGGCACTCTGTTTTGTATTTTCCCTGTGTAATATTTTAGCAAATTAATTAATTGGTCAACCACAGCTGTTGCCCTTTGTAGTGCATCGACCTCCTAATCACTTCTTCCAGAAGCTTGGGATTTGTTCCAAGTGACACCTTTATCAAGCACCCACCCTTTTTTTCTTTCTTTTTATTTTTTCCCCAAATTGCTTCTTTTCACAGTAAGGCTATAGGTCATAGCATAATTTGAAAACCAACTTTCAGAAACAGTAAATTTCAAGTGAGTGTTTAAAATGAAAATTAGAGAGTTTGTGGTTTTCTTTTTTAATTTATACTCAAGCATCTGCACTGGCTGCTGCACTGTTGCTAGTCTGGAATATGCCCAAGTATTTAGAGACTTTTAAATGTGTTCATATGATTTTTTTTTTCCCTAAGAAGTAACAAATTTAAGTTTTCCCAAGTCTGACCTGTTAGCACTTGGAAGCATGTGGTCAGGGGTGGCAGGTAACTTCAGTCTAATCCAGAGTGTGTGCCTTTTCACATCTGGATAAAGACCAGAGCCAAAGCCAGATGTTTGCTGGTGAACACTCACAGGAACAAGCCGTGCTGGGAAGTCTGTGACCTGCTCCTGGATGATGTGCAAGACACAACTGCAGCTGCAGATGCTTCTCCTTATTTCCCATTTGCCTTCTGAAGGGTTCATTAGCACAGATTTTTCCAAACCCCATTAGCACACTTCCCTTCCCCCCCATTATGTACTGCTCTTTATTCATCATTGTAGCTCTGCAGATACATATCAGGCCTGGCAGAGATGCAATGAAGGCACCCTAATTAGCCATTAGTGTTCACAATTTTATTTTTTTCTAGTTTTACCTCAGGTGTCAAAAACCAGAGGCAAAGTTCTCCAGGCTGCAGTTGAGAGTGTTCACCATGGGTCAGACTCTGCTGTGCAGCTCCCAGAATGAAGCTTCTCTGTCTCTCTAATTAACACAGGCAGACTTACTGGAAAGACAATTTCATAAAATTCATATGGAATCACTGGAAGATGCCACAGACAATTCAAGCGGTCTGCCAACAAACAGCATTTTTATTCCAGCTAATTATTTTTTAATGATGCTATTAGTAATTGGAACTCACTGTACACAGCACCTTCCAGATAAAGATCTCAGCAAGTTTTACATAGCAGTAATGTGATGCCTCACAGAACACTTAAGATTAGAGTGAGTTTCTTTTATAGGCATTTTTAGACAAAACTCACAGGCTCATTCTCTACTCCCAAATTCAACGGTATCAGAGCCACAAGCTGAAGCTTAAACATTGCCTTGGCTCCATGCCCTGATCTCTGACGGCTGTTTTATTTCATCATTTGGTTTTGTTCTCTCAAGGTGCTGTTTGTCATTGTCTCCCAAGGACTCTGATGCCCCAGTTTAGTCCTGTGCCTTTCACCTGTGCAAGAAATTGCTGCTGGAGACCCCCCTGCTTCTGGCAGCAGCCACTTTGACCCTGATCAAGCAACCACAGTCAGGGAAGGAGGTCTTTGCATGTAGTGTGCCAGTGATTAATACATCTGCTTCACCCAGAAATGAACAAGAAGCAAATGAGTCATGATTTTTGCAAATCGTTAAGCTGCCAAAAGAATAAAATGAAACACAAGCAGTGTAATGTGTTGTTAAACCGCTCTGCTCTGAGTGCCAAGTGGTCCAGACCAGCAAGGGGTAGATGTGCCTGGTCCCCCTCAGATGTCTGTGATTGTTATTTATAAATATCTCTGCCCCAGCAATAAATCATCCCTCAGTGCTCCAGAGCAGCAGCCTTTATCCTGACAGCTGGGAAAACCTGTCTCTTATAAACACGTTCATTCATAAAGGCTGCAGGTTTGGGGTCTGCTTGTGTTTCAAAATGGGAATTTTAAAAAAGAATAAGCACAACCATTCAAAGCTCTGTCACCCTCTGCTAATTGCATTTATGATGACAGATGATTAGAAAAGCTGAGTTTTTCCTGGTTTGAGAGGAAATAGGACTTGGTTGGGACTGAGGATAGGAGAGATGACTTGTCTGCTTGTAAAACGCTCTAGCTTTGCTACAAGGAGGGCTTCTTTCCAAGACACCAGGAAAATTTCTAGAGATAAATTCAACCTGAGTACAGGAGAAAGGCTTGTCCAAGGACACATTTATGTATCTGGAACTAAGACTGTGGATAAGAAAATTCTCTGTTTGTTGCTGTAGGGTTAGCTTGGGAAACAGGGACCTGCCATCCGCCTCTTGGTGTTTCCCGTATGAGAGGAAAATAAAAAGCCCACAGCTCTGCTCAGTTCCTTTCTTCAGAGATGCCATGACCTTCCCTTCCGCTTTTTTATTCAAAACTATGTGAAGTTAGAAGTTGCAGTGCATGAAGTTGCTATTGTCCCTTCCATGTAAAATAAGCTGTTCTTATGGTCCTGTCCAGGTCTTAGAATTTTTTTTTTTTTTTTTATGGTTAGGCTGGCCTTCAAAGCAAGTGGTTCTCTAGCAATGTTTAGTTTAGGCAGGCAGAGGCATATCTTTCACTTCCATTTTCAAGATATTTTCAGTGTTTGAACTTGTGCATGCAAGAAGAAAGATCTGTTTGTCCTGTCTTCTGTACAGGTGCTTCAAATTTAAGTTTGTTTTCATCCTTAAGTCATGTTTAAGGCATATCCTTAAGGCGCATTTACACAGAAGGAAAAGACAAGCTTCGGGATTTTTTTCTGCTCACAGGAAAACGAGATTCAGAAGTCATGAATTCCAAAAATTAAATCATTTCATTGTAAATCTGTGGCTGCAGTAAGTGGTTTTCCTTGGTTGTTAAATTATTTTGTATATCTGTCTGTACTTGAGAGATAAACTATAGAGAGAGGATTTCAGCATTATGTCATTCTGCTTAACTACTTGTTATCTTTCATCTTGAAAAACAAACCCAAAAGACAATAAAGAAGCAAATCAGCTCTTCCAAGAGCAGCCCTTGCTGCTTGCCAGAAAGTTTGCTGAAAGGCAAGCACAGGCTGTGGACACACACTTATCACAGGACGGGGAAATTCTGAAATAAGAGCAACGTTTCAAGGCTGGAAAGAATTCCTTTTGTCTTCCATCCCTCTTCAAGCTGTGTTGATTTGGCACAGCCTGATTTTTTGGTAGTGGGGGGGCCACAGGGGGTAGCTTCTGTGAGAAGCTGCTAGAAGCTTCCACCATGTCCGACAGAGCCAGTCTCTGACGGCTCTGAAGATGGACGTGCTGCTGGCCCAATTAGAGAGGTTGGTAACGCCTCTGTGATGGCACGTTTAAGATGAAAATCAAAACAGTGCACGCGCAGTTTTTTCCCCAGGGGCGAGGAGGCGCCGCGCTGCCGCCATTTCGGCGCTGCCCACGGCGAGCCTTGCCTGCCTGGCCGCCCCTCGCCAGCCACGCTGTGGGCGAAGGGGCAGGGGCAGCAGTGGCGGCTTCTCCTTCCCAGCGCCCCACATGAGGAGAGGCGTTAAACAGCGCCTGTGCCACAGCAGCGCCTGGCTGGCAGCAAAAGCATGACGAGCAATTCCCTGACACGGAACCCAGGTGAGATCCACTTCTCGGCACTGCGAGATCCTGCAGGAATCTTTGAATTAGTGGAACTTGTTGACAGCAGTACCTACCAGCAGCAGTTTTTCCTAGTCAGAGAAGAGGAGGAAGTGAGGACATGTGAGGGAAAACAACATGGAGACACCAAGGTCAGTGGAAAAGAAAGAGGGGGAGGAGGTGCTCCGGGTGTCGGAGCCGAGATTCCTCTGCAGGCCGTGGTGAGGACTATGGTGAAACAAACTGTTCCCCTGTAATGCATGAAGTCCACGGGGTTGCAGAGATCCACTCGCAGCCCGTGGGAAAAGTGCTCGCACCGGAGCGGGTGGATGCCAGAGAAAGCCGTGGTCTACTGGGAGACCCGAGAAGAGAGAGGGCCCCTGGTTCTAGAGATAGAGAAAGGGGGCCCTTGCTTCCCAACTAGAGCAGCCTGTCCTTAGAGGACTGCACCCCGTAGACGAGTGACCCATCGCACAGTTTTGGGAAGAGTGTTTGCCCGTGGGAGGGACCCCACGGCACAGCAGAGAAAAGACTCCTCTCCCTGAGCGAACAGAAGATCTCGAGTGATGAACTGACCAAACCCCAAGCCCTGTCTCCCTGTGCTGTCAGTGGAAGGGAGAGCGGGGCTGGGAGAGGGGAAAAGGGTGTTTTAGAGGCTTACTTTACCTTTTCTTACCCTTCTCTAACTCTGTTAATAATAAATTTACTTTATACCTTTAAATTTGAACCTGTTGGCCCTCAGAGTGTTTTTTCTTCCAGCCCTTATCTCAGTTCATGAGCCCTTCATTAATTTTTTTCCTCTCTTCTGCCCAACTGTAGCAGGAGAAAGTGAGAGAACGGCTTTCATGAGTGGCTGGTGTTTGGCCTGTGTCAAACCATGACAAGCTGAAAACGAGGGATTAGAGCTCTTTACTGGTTAGTCAGAAAGATAAACCACAGCAGAGCAACCAGCGCAAGTTATGGTGGTTCCTCTGTACACGTGACTGTTGAGGGACTGGCTGCACCCTGACTCAGGGTTGGGACAGCAGAAACTCTCAGAAACTGTTTTCTTTACTGGTTCTTGCTGCTTTGGTGTGTATTGCCAAGTGAGTAGGTGGGGAGGCACAGTATCCAGCATCGATTCCTTTTTTAGAGGGTGCTAAGCCACCTAAGTACGTAATTTCTATTCCGTAGCATTATTGTTTGCAATGATTGATTTTTTAAATTATTTTTTTAAAAGTCATCTCCTAGATGTGTGACCTGCTGTACAAATCTGTTATCCCTCAAATACCAGACCTGGGATGCTGCTCTCTCCTGGTTGGTGTTGTCTGTTGTGCTCTAATGCCAGGTGCGAGGTCAGATAATGGGGCCAGATCAGTCACAGCAGCTCTGAAGTGGCATTATATCACTTCATGGTGTGGCTGATCGATCAGTACTGCTGGAGCCTGCTGCTTCTCAGACATCTGTAAGCATTTGCTGTGTTGGCTGATTTGATTTCTTCCAAACGTAATCGGAGTTTTTACATTTGTCTTTACTGTTTGCTTAGTGTCAGTTGAGAGAAACCACATTATAGAATAAAATGCTTCATAACTTTCTATGGTTTCTTCCTGTTTTTTAACTCTTTTCCACCCATTCCTTGAGGATGGAGTTGCTGTGCCTTTTGTAGCTGTTATAGGTGGATCTTAGGCTAAATTTGTGCCAGACGTTTTGGAAGTCAGCAGTGTTGTGGCTCTCTGAACGGCCATGTGCCTTTTGGGGGCATTGTTCTGAACGTTTCTGAATGCTGAATTTGTCTCAGCCATGATGGTATTATCTGGTATAATTGGTGGTATTACTGCCTGCTGTGAAAATGGCTCATGGCATATCAAGATCCTTCCTCAGTGAGCTGTGTGATCTGTGCCCACCCTCTCTCACGTGAGGGTTGTAATGCAAATTCAAACTTCTTGGCAGCTTCTCTTAAAAACATGAGTAAGTCTCTTCCCTTTTGTCTTGCAAAGCTTCTCATTACTGGGGAGCTCACCCAGACTAAGGAGGCGTTAAAGTCATGATGGATTTTAAGAAAGTCCCCCATCCATGATGTAAGAGACGGTCCGAAGATCCCTCATCTGTCTCACGATCATCAGCGGGGATAGAGACTGAAGGACCCTAAAACTCCTAAGGGGAACAGGCACAGGAATCCTGGCCAGGCTGAAAGGAGGGGAATGCTTGCCAAGAATCTGCAGGCGTGTACGCTGAACAGGTTGTTTCAGTGCTGTTCCTTGCTGCCCAGGCGGGGGGGAG
>VZTF01001126.1:72742-128222 GCA_013397755.1 Cnemophilus loriae
GTTTGTGTTTCTTTTGCACTCTGAGATCAGGATTACGAACCATCACGACCCCTGCTCGTGTTAGCGGATCGTGACACATGATATTAAAGAGCTTTTGGTAGCATTGTACAGGCCCCTGCGCATTACACCTTGGGACACTTTGCTTTATGTGATCTTTGTGTGAGATGCGTCTTTATTCATACTTTCAGCACACATCTACCTGGCCCTACCAAAGACCTAAAGGTTGTCAGATTTGGTGTTTGGGGAGTAGAAATGCAGAAATGAGAACGTACTTTAGAAGTGAAGATCAATGGGTTGTGCCAGCAGAAACTTAGTGGTTGTATTCCCGTATTTTACAAAGACTAAAAGCAGAGGAACATTTTTAAAATTATTTACAGTTTTCAGTTGATATAATATTATTGAAAGGTTGATGATTAGATGGGAAAGAAAATGTATGAAAATCCTATGAAGCACATATCAAACATTCTGTCTTGGATGTGCAGCCCAGATTAGGATTAGTGCATTCTTGGGTACAGAGCTATACTACATTTGCCTTTAGAAAGGCTGTAGCACAGCTATATAGTAAACTCTAAAGAAAATACTTCAAAATTAGCGTTTTGATATCAGGAAGCTTCAGCCCACATCTTCTACAGAAAATGTCACACCAAGTACTGCTAAATATAGATGCAGAACAGTGCGAGCAGAAATTCCTGTGCCTCACCAAGGCATCAGCATGTGGGCTGGAATTCAGGGAGATGAAGTGACCCAAGCTAACTTATGTTTGGTAAAGCTAGATTTTAGCTTAGTCTTTCAAGGCAGTTTGCCCAACATTAGCTGGGTTTTAATTGCTCCATGTTTTTAAAGCAAGAAAATCTTCACAGGAGCATCTGTGACAAAAACAGACTGAAAATGTCTACACTGTTGAAATTAAACAGCCTATCTTTTCAAGCCTCTCCGTCCTTGAAGGTGCAATTTTGCTCTGTTCCACCACGTCCAGTTCTCATTAGTTCATATGGAATCACTTTTAAAAGTAAAGGGTAGTTTGACCTTGTGGTTATTATTATTCCTGTTTTGTCTGCAATTACCAACAGAGATCTATCTGGAAAACACATGTACCTACTTTAATTTTCATTGACAGCTGAACCATCCCATGTTTCTAAGGGGCAAGGCCTAGTAAACACATTTTTCATGTCTCTCTTCTATTTTATTTTTAATGTCACATGAATGCTCACCTACAGAATCCTCAGTGGGTAATCAGGATATCCTTAATTAAAAAATCTACTAAACTGGGACATCTTCCAGGGAAAAGAATTAAGCCTAGTGGTATTTAATTATGCTGCTTAGGGAAGCTTTGGTTTCTCTTATCTACAATTCCATTGACTGTCTTTGGAAACTCTGCCCCTACTGAAAATTCTGCTTATCTGGGACGAACCCTGCTCATCACTGAGTGGGTGCTGCTCTTAGGTTCTCTTCAGTCAAACTCTGTATTTTCCAGAGCGGCTCCTTCAGTTATGTGCAAACCAGGATCCTAAGCTGGATCTGGCCAAGGTGAAATTCACCCCTGGACAGAGAATTTGGAGCAGGGAGATGCTTCATATCATTTCTCAGAGAGGCTGAGGGTGAAGCATTGCGAGGCTCCTGTACCTCAGGGGTTTAGCTGTGGCACTGTACAAACTGCACATGCTAAATTTTTGTTTCTTAATGCTGTTCCTCACCAAGTAAAGCTGTGTGGAGCTTGAGTATCACTTGGTATTGAGTCTTGCATGGTATTGCTTGATCTGAGCTTTAAATTGGATCAGAAGGTCTGTACCTCTGTGATACATAAATTCATATTCAGATCCAAGCCTCAGTGTTTTCCAGGGTTGTTGTCACACATGTGACAGTGAAAAATGAGAATTTGGGCATCAGTGCTGCTGGCAGAATTAATTTGTGGTGGCCAGTGTGAATTGTTGTGTGTGATGACCATGTATTAATGTTGAAAATGTTATTGCAATAGAATAGTGTTTTAATTAGCTGGGTCCACTTTCAAATGAAAGCATCGAACTTTCAAATCAAGCAGTTTGTTGTTAATTGCTGCATTTTAACATCTCTTATAATAAAAGATATTGCCTCTCTCTGCATAATTCAAAACATTAAAAATGCTGAACTAGAATGTCTGGAATATCTGCCAGCATTAGGAATTTTGGATAGGTGTCAAAATAAAAAAAAAACCCTGAGCTTCCCTCAAATTAACACACAAGGATTTTACTGTTGGAGATGCTATTTCTTAACTAAGAGGTACATACTTAAAACAAACTTTCTTTGAATAAGTCTTGTGACATCCCTGCTTTCCTAATTTTCTAGTCTGCCTCCAGCAAAAAACTTTTTAATGTATCCAGTAGCTTGCAATATTTAATTAATTTGCATTTTCTTGCTTTTTAAGGACAAACTGTGAGGTCAATTTTGACTAAAAACTCTTCATTTAAAAAGTTAGCATTTGCAAAATCAAACACCAGCAGCTTGGTAATTCCAGTGTCATTATTTGCACTGGGAGCCTTCTTCCTCTGCCAAATGAGAGAGAGCTCTCCTATACAAAAATCAAACACTGCAACCTACAGCAAGTGCATGTGAATTAGGAAGTGGAAAAGATCCAAGATTAGTTACACACAAAAGTGAAGCCAATTAGGCTGTTTCATTTCTTGGTGGAGAGTAACTCAGAGAAGTTAGGCATCATAGCAAATTTTCAATTAAGTACAAGAGTTACTTTTCTATTTTAACAGTCACTTTTGGTACCCGGCTGTTATAATTAGTGACATACCTGGCATTTTAAAGACTGGCATGAATAATGTAAAGGCCTTTATTTCAGCCTTCCAGTTGTGATACTTGGCTTTTAGTCTTGATGACTGCATGAGATCGGGTATTGTTAGTGCTTTATCTGCAAAACTGTGAGGCTCATTTTGAAGAGCAGATGTGCAGCTACACAAAGTGTTAAATTCTAATTTGGGATGTGCAGAGGTAGATGTGCACAGGCTCGATACCCTTCAGCTCCTGAGCCACCCTCGGAGGCTTCTAGACTGACAAGAGGAGCTGCTGCTTCCCCATATATGACCCAAAACAGGCTCCAGGTGTGTGAGTCAGTGTTACCCACCCAATAAATGCTCCTTTCCACCTCCTCCTTACGCTCGTGTGCTTCTCTGCAAATGTGTTGCTCGTGTCCATGTGGCTTTTGGAGGTAACTGGCAGGAGCAGCCCAAACTAGTATAAACCCAATTTAAACTGGCATTCGGGTAGCCAAAGAGCAGGTTGCACTGGAGTGAATTAGGTTTCCAACTGACTGGAAACTTGCACAGCTGCTGAGCATAAAGGAAGCCAGAAGTCAGACTCGGGTCTGTGGTGTTCCATTTCCAAGTAGCTGCCTCCTACAAGACATTGATTTTTTCACAGAAATTGTCCCCTTGATAGGAAGGGCTGTCCTGACACCATGAGGTTTGAAAAGTAGCTTGAAGTACATTCAGCAGCAGGCAAATACTGAAGTCAGGCAGTCAGCCAGGTTGGTTCATCCTTCATTAAACAGAAAACCATGTTTCCCATAATATTTGTGTGAAAACATTAACCACGCTCAGTGTTCTGTGCTTTGAATTACCTTGAAAATCAATCTACCTTTTAATATTTTCATTCTTGGTTTTCAAAAATTGCATTTAATGCTGGTTTTGGAGATGAGGAATTGCAGCAATATCTCTGGACCTGGCCATATCTGGAATTTTGTTTGAGATAAAATCCTATA
Organism: Cnemophilus loriae; assembly: GCA_013397755.1. Classification (NCBI taxonomy): domain Eukaryota; kingdom Metazoa; phylum Chordata; class Aves; order Passeriformes; family Corvidae; genus Cnemophilus; species Cnemophilus loriae. The sequence goes on from VZTF01001126.1 coordinate 76,485, forward strand.
GGAATGCATGAGAGAAGAGACTGGGGGGTGACACAGCTGGGCTCAAACGTTAGCCCAGGCTCCCTGTGAGTTGGGGCAGCTTCTGCTCCTGTGGTAAAGATTTCTGGCAACCAAAGAGCACAACTGCAGAATGAATTTGCCTAATTGCATCCTTGCTTATGCACAAGTGGTGTGTAATAGATATTTACAAATCAGGCTGCCTTTCAGATATCAACACAATTTTATGTTTGGAAGATGGAGCTATGCTAATTTCATTTTATACTCCAAGATGAGAATGAGTAAAATGAAATGAGGTTCAGTACTGACTCTGTGCAAACCTTTCCATTGTAGTTTGCTATAAATAAAAGAAGAACATATAACCCCATTTGTCTGGCCTTCATGGATGAGATCTGACATAGGTTCTTTTATACTTTGGAGCTTGTGGTACTGAGTAAAGCAGATGTGCTCTAATTCAAAGCAGGGCTATCAAGGGGTTTTGGTCATGGAAGCTTTTTCCACTGCTGGCTTGGACTGTGCTAGCTGGTGAGCTAGCAAACATAAAATGTTCAGGTTTAGCCCTGGATCTGCTATTTACGTGCTTGTTTCACTGGAAGTGTTTCTGAAAATAAAAATATGTTTTTGCAATACTCAGTGTTCCGTACTGGGTTGAAGGGAGGAAGGGGGGAAAATGAGATTCAAACTATTGATTCTTGTAAGAGTTGTTTCAGTTTCACTCCATGTACTGAAATAGGACATTTATCTTAATAATGGATCTGGATGTGCTGATTTGTTCACAACCTTAATTTGGGATTTGTGGGGGGGCTTTTGACAGAGGTTGTCAAATCCTGGAGGAAGGTGGAGAAAAAGTCAAACACACACACAAAACAAATCAGCAATAAAATATGACATACTGATCTTAACTATTTGCTTGCACTGGAGCTGCTTTGGTGACCCTTGCAACTTGTGACTCTGTTTGCTTTCTCTGGATGCTCAAGCAAGCAGGTTTTATTTGCACGAGTGCCTGCTAGCAGCACTTTTGCAGCTGTGTTACAGATAGGCTGTGGTAAAATACAGGACAGGGGCATTTTCTGAGACAGTCACATCATCTCCTCTCTTCTCTGTTCATGCCCGGGTTCTTTCCCCTTTCTTCTTGGCCTCATCCTATCCCTTCAAATTTAAGTGACCCCATATCACGCAATTTTTGCTCAGGAAATAAATTCTTTTGAAGGCATAAGAGAGTCTTGCTGCTGTGGATTGCCCTTTCCCCTGTTACAGTGTGTGAATAACTCCTCTGGAAGAGGAGCTGCTCATCAGCTGCAGTGGCAGAGTGGGGTCTCAGGGTTTAATCCACTGACTCAGTGCATTGTGATTTAAAAGGCTTTTCTCTCTAGGAGAAAAATTTTTCAAAAGTTTAATACTTTGTAGAGATAAACTGTTCCTTTTAAAGTCATTGTTGTCTTGTTCTGATACATCATCTCGGAAGAAATAATTCAAAGTGCTTTTATGTCCCTCTCTGTGCTGCCTGCAAGCGAAATATTTAAAGCAGGCTGTGTGCTGTAATCCTGAATTCAGAGTGGGGGGGTTTGGTGAGGTTAGAGCTCACATCTCACTTTTTTCCCCACTTTTATCTTGTGTTTTCTCTTTCTTTTTTTTTTCTCTTTTTTCCTCAGATTATCCTAAGGTTGTAGGAGGTCAGAGCAAACACAAAGTACCTTTTTGAGAGAAACAGTTATTCAGTAAGGGATGAGGTAAAGTAACAGAAGTAGTTCTGTGGGGAATTTGTGGCTTCATGAAGTGCTACTTCCTGGTCCTCCCTTCCTACCCAGGCACAGCAGCGGGAATGTTAGAAGGGGCCCAGCATCAACACTTCCTGGGATATTGTGTTAAAAAAAATAAAAATCCAAATAGGAATTAAAGCAAAGAATCTCCAATCACCTATAAAACAAAATTAAATAATTTTAGGCCTGTTGCAATATTTAACATCAGCAGTACAGCTGTACCATAGAAGAAATATCTGAACAGAGCTACCTGAAGTAAAGGAGAAATTCCTTGCTCAGAAGAAACCAAATTGAAACATTTTTATCTTTACTAAGTGCTCTTATTTTTTGTCCTGAAGAGAAGTTGCCTTGAAACACTCATCTGCTGGGAAAAGTGTGTTTCTAACAAAACAGCTTTGAATAGGAACTTTTTTTTTTTGAGAAACCTGAAAGGATTTTAAAAATAAATATATATATTTAAAGATCACAGTCTTGTTGTACTACTGTAGTACAGGAACCAGCTGCAGATTGTCTCATTTTAAGGGGAAAACACCTCTCCAAGCAGCTGATCCCTTAGTCTGTGTTACCTGGGATGTCCTACATGTCCTAAAGCCACTGGCCTTGCCTCTGAGCTGACTGTGCCTTCTTGATGCAACACTGAGTCCTTCTGTCCGTGAAATCACCAGACAAAAACGGGGAAATGTGAAATTTTATTAGTTACTGCGTTCTATATCCATCAGAGCCCCAGTTTTGAAAGTTGACAAGAAGCCATTCTCAGGCATGTGAAATGATCAGGTTGTTAATGCCATGAGTGTGTCAGCGCACAGGGACTGCCCTGGATTCCCAGTCCTGCCTTCAGCCAAAATAAACTGGGAAGGGTTTTGGTTTTCTCCATGGTTGGTTGTAGGCAGAGGTTGAGATCAGTGGTTTGCAGGCACGTGAGCAGATTTCCAGTGGGTAAAACAACCAGAGGATGGAACTGAACAAAGCCTGAGGAGTAAATCCTTTATCAAGGATGTGCATCTTAAAATGCAGGGTACCCAAGGTGGTGCTAAAGACTGGGGGAGTTTCCAGGGAGTTACGGACACTGGCATTATTCTGGCAACCACAGAAAGAGGAAAACATCACTGAACTTTTAGACTTGGGAACTGAGAGCTTTTACATCTGATTGGGACTTAAGAACCACAGCTGATGCCTTTTCTGACCTTTTTTGCACTAAAAGTTACCACATACAATAAGCTTTGAGAGCTGCAGAGTTTAACTTTAAAAGCTAAATCATGGTTAAATTGTGGTGGCATATAATAGCCTGTGGAAATGTTAAGGTTATTTTTCTGCTGTTTAAATGCCAACCAGCAAAAAACTGAGGCAGAGACTTGTGGATCCCCATTGAACAGCCCAGTCTTTTGTTTGTGGTTTGTTTTTTTTTTTTTTCTCCTCTTGCTCTGGGCAAGGTACAACTTTCTCACTAATTTGATAAGAAGAAAATTGTTTTGGAGGCATCAGCCCTAATCAGAGGACTTCAGCTCAATCACAGTAACAGCAAAACGTTAATTGTGTAGTTTACACACAGTGGTATGGGCAGGCCATATTTTAGGGCTTTATCAATGAAAATTAATCCTCTTGTGCACCAGAAAAATGTCTGGACTAGGAAACAATGGCAGAACATTCCATACAATCACATCGGATTGAACATAAAGGGATCAGGCTTACGGAAAACTTAAGTTCTGAGTTTGGGACTGCCAAACTGAACTTCATTGGGATGCACCCAGCCATGTCACTTGGAAGTTCTGTGATACAAACTTTGGCACATTATTCTTTCATAAGGGTATGGCTTCTTTGTCAGGCACAGGGTACAAGTACAAACCTCAGTATGAGACACAGGAGTGGGAAACTTCAATATTTAATGTGCCCTTTCATTTCTGTCAGCCACCTGTCAGCAGCTACAGGAGAAATCAGGACAGGGTACAGCAGGTTTGAGTGTGCCTGGGTGTGTTTTGAACAGATAGGGTGTTGCCAACCCAAATAATTGAAAAATGAGCTTTGTCTCCCTTTCTATCTTCAAATAGATAAATTTCTTTAAACCACAACTTTGAAAAAAAAAAAAATGCAATAATGCTGTTACTGTTTAGGCTGGTTTTATTTTCTTTTTTTCAAGGTACTCTAGGAAGGAATGTATGTTAAACCAGCTAAACAAAAATGCAGAGATTTAAAAGGCAGGAGGCTCATAATGGCACCCTTCAGATTCATACAATCCAAATTCCATGTTCGTCTTTCTTCTCTTCTACCAGTATTTTCTTTGATTATTGCTTCCTGAAGCCTTGCAGCCACCGGACTCAATGATGGGTATTAGCAGGAAGGGAATAAAAAAGTGGGGCTGGGAAGACCCACCTTTATTTTGTGTAGTTGAAAATAATAATTAAAAATTTAGAAATTAGCCTTTCTAAAAGAAGGAAGCAGTGGAGGGTAGTTTTGCCACACTCCTACGTAGCTCAATATTTTTATACATTCTTAAGTCTCTTCCTCTTTTAGTAAATCTTCCTTGGGTAACTGAAATAAATGAAGTCCATGAACACTCTCCATGTATTACACCTTCATAAAGACAAGGAATTTTTAATAAGGAATAGAGGTATCTTTTTAAAGTTTTGGAACATTTTCATGTAGGAAACAGAGATAATCCTGATGAATCAGGTCAATGTTTCGGTTGCATGTTTGAAAGCAGTGCATGTATATTTAATGTGTTCTAATATTTGATCTTTTGCATATCTGGCTTAGCTTTTGCATATCTGGCTTAGCTGGATTACGTGATAAAACTCTCATTTGATGCCTGGTTCCACCAGAGCTCACAGCAGACACTGCTGGGTGTTGAGATCAGGTTAGTAATGCAAACCGCTTTCTGTGAGTCACTGCCACAAGTAACTTGGGACGTTTAGAGGATGGGCCTTCCCTTCTCTCTGAAGCATTATTTTCTCTGAAATGATGAGCTGATTGCATTTTGAACTTGTTCCCAAACCAGCCCCTGTTGTCAGGTCCAGCAACACGCTGGGGGCGAAGACATGGCCAGTGTGTGACTTGCTTCAGTGCCTGCTTGGTTTGGAGAGGGAACCTCCCTGAGAGAGCAGGGAGGATGAGACCGCACTAAAAGGCAATAGATTTAGTGGTGATTCCTGTTAGAAAATGTGTAGGTCCAGGTGCTGCCCTGATGGAGCCACACTGGACTTTAGGTAAGGCTGAGGGCACAAATGGGTGTCCTGTGTGACCCATGTGAAGCCTCTTTGCCCTGGGACTTCAGTGCACAGCACAGTAACGACAAAATCCTCGTGAATTTGAGGTGATTGTGTCCTCTCTCCTCTTCCTGGCAACTCAGGCCCTGAAATGGCTCCTGCTTTTCTGCTGCTGAGGTGACGTGTGACAACGAAAGAGTGTTTTCCACTCAGATACACAGGGTCCATCACACTTCCCGAGGCAGTGCCCTGTTCCCTGGCACAGCAGTGCTAATGAGAACAGCAGATGACATTTAAGCATTCAGGTGCACTCACTGGAATGAGGAGTGTGGGTCAGAATGGCTTCTGTTGTCATTTCCATCACGTTAAATTGTGAGCCCAGCATCTCGTGTGCCTTCCTCTGATGCTGATCCTGAGTGTTAAGGGTGAGGCGTCTGGGACATCCTCAAGCGGCTATTTGGTGGCTCCAGCTAGGAAGCACTCTGCCCACCAGCAATATCACACTCTCACTTTGTTAAATACACAGTGGGGGATTTGCAGGCTGGAAGAGATTGGTAGCACAGAGCTTTATCATGCAAAAAGCAGATTGTGTCCCCAGAGATAACAAACCTTTCCAGAGTTCTGTGGTTCAAAAGGATGCTGGGTGCATGTTTCCCTGCTGTCAGTCAGCATGGAGAGTGGAGTGAAGCATTCTTGCAGCCTTTCTTCTGCTCTTCAAAGAGAAAACACACAGTATAAGCAAAACAAGTATGTATTTCTGCTGGGTGATGTTACGTGGAGATGATTTCTTGCTGGCAAGACTGAATTGTTCAGTTCTCTAGGGACAGACAACTTTTACTTTGTTGATTATAAATCTGCTCTGCCCATGTGCCAAACTGACCCAAGCAGTGGTAGGACATCTAAAAAAACCAAATTCTGCTTGAACCTGGACACGTATTTGGTTGTATCTAACAGTGTCTCTTTGCTCAAACAAGTAATTTAAACCAGCACCTACCCTGGATCTTTGATTTGGGAACTTCCTGGAGAAGTGGTGCTGGTCAGTAAGGATGAATTGTACAAATCCAGCTCCTCATGTAACACCTCCAACCACCCGGGCGATATCACAGCACCAGGAGGCCGGGCAGGCTGTCGAATTGAATTGGATCTTGTCCTTTTGCTGTTCTCACTCAGATAATCAATCCCCAAGTGAGTGTGTGCATCTGCCAATAGATGTGCTGCTAAAACACCCATACAGCCGTGTTAAGAGGAAAACTCCCTTTCATTACAGGTTGCAATTTTTCTTGGTTACCAGCAGGTTTTTGCTGAAACTTGAAAATAAGACTCAAATTGCCAATGTGGGCCCTGCTGCTCCATCTTGTTCTCTTTCCAGATCTTTCCTTGAATATCAGCTGAGTATTACACTGTTTAACAAGGCTGGCACTGTAAATATATCCTTTATTTCCATGCAAACAGCTTTGAAAGAAAAAGTATGAGACAGTGAGAATTAATAGGAAAGCAGTATCATGTGTTAATTCCACTTTACTTTTAGCTGTTCTATTGAAAAAGCAACAAGCTTTTTATTTTTGTGACAAGGCCTGTGACTTGGCAGCATAATTGGTGCAAAATAGACTGCCTGGACAAGCTTGATTTAATAGGATCTAACTCCAGGAGGTAGGAATGTTGCACTGCACAGAATCTAGTTTTTAAGAGTTTTTGGAGGAGACTGAAGCTGAAAAATTTCCATAAGTGATTGGTGAATCACAGGGTAATTTCTTTCTCTAAGAATTTAAAACTAAAAAGCACAAAAGTAACAAAACCCCTTTCTTCATCCTTTTGCTTTGCCTCTGATTTCCACAGCTGTGACTTTACAGCTGCCCTGGCTACTCTGAGATCTTTTGAGCCTGAGTTCACTCTAAACTTCAACCTTGAATTGAATTTGTGTCACTTCTCACAGGAAAGGGAAAAGAAAATGCATAAGCCTCAATCATGGCCTTAGGAAATGCCACCTGGGCATGAAGCTTAAGTATTATCCTTCCAACAATTAAATGGCACTATTTCTCAGGACATCCAGTGACCCTCCTGCAATCACTCTACCCAGTAGGCAACATCTCTGCTTAATTATCTCATTTCTATCTTTGAGCTTTCCCAGCCACCCCCACAGCAACAAATCTAGTTCCTCCCTAAAGTTCCATGTGCAACAATTGGACAGGTGATCCCTAAATACTTTGCTGCTCATAATGGAAGTAAAAGAATGCACTTTAAAACCACTGAACGCTTGTTTCTTTTCCTTGATGTGTGTTCCTTCTTTTTGTCTTGGCGTGCCCTGCTCCAGCAGATTACTCCTGACTCCCTGTCCCCACTGCCTGATACTTTTCTGGGGATGGTGAAATGCCTTTGTCCCCTTTCCGGAATAGCCACCTCCAGCTCCTCTGAGGGTGCTGCTGCTGCCAGAGCTCATCCTGGCTCCAGCAGCAGCTCAGAATTCCATGGGTTCAGCAGCCTGGCCCCAGGGCAGGGATGATTCTGCTGGGACAGGAACGGTGAGGAGCACAGGGGCAAGAGGAGGGGAAGAAGAAAGGTCTGTGAAGGACCAGCTTAATAACTCTAGCAGCTGGCACTGAGTACAGCTGCACTTTTAACATGTGTTTGACTACGTGATCCACTGTGGTGTAAAGACACCTGAGCTGGCTCTGACTGAGCTGCCTTCTTTATGTGCTAAGTCCCAGCTGCAGTAGAGCTCCCTTAGACAGCAGAACACCCAAATCAAGCTGCTGCTGCTGCATTGCCTTCCCTTCTGGTCCTGGCTCATTTCCAGCCAGCTCAAAGCCTCCTAAGTGCTGTTTCGCATGATACAGGTAAACCCTAAATAACCTATGCAAGGTAAGTATGGAGTCCAAGTCCAGTTAGACACAGATAATTCTGTTTCTGAGCTATCCCTCTGATCACCAGAGCCTCTAATATAGCATTTTATATATAAGGTAGGTATATTGTTGTGTGCAGCCATTGCACTACTTGTTTTCTTGTCAAATCTTTTGGAGGTTACTGATCTGAGCAGAAGGGAAAGGTCTTGGATAGGAAATCCTGGAGTTGGAAGGAAAAATTTTTCTCAGTGTAGTCATTTCAGTTTAGCTGTAGATTTTTCTTTTTTTCCATTTTATTTTCTGTGTTGATTTGGCATGGCCTGATTTTTTGGTAGTGGCGGAGGGGCACAGGGGTGGCTTCTGTGAGAAGCTGCTAGAAGCTTCCACCATGTCCGACAGAGCCAATCTCTGATGGCTCTGAAGATGGACGTGCTGCTGGCCCAAATAGAGAGGTTGGTAACGCCTCTGTGATAGCATACTTAAGAAAAAAAAAATCAGAACAGTGCACATGCGTTTTCTTTCCGCAGGGGTGGGGAGGCGCCGCTGCCGGGGCCATCCCTGGGCGCGGCCGGCAGCAATGTGCCAGCGGCTGCTGCTGTATCGGCCCGGCCAGCGGCGAGCCTTGCCCGCCCCTCGCCAGGCACATTGCAGGCGAAGGGGCAGGGGCAGGCGGGGCAGCTTTCCCTTCCGGGCACCCTGCATGAGGAGAGGCGTTAAATAGCGCCAGTGCCCCGGTGGCCGCCACGGCCCGGCAGTGAAAGCATGGCAGGTGATTCACCGACGCAAAACCTAGGTGAGATCCACTTCTCGGCACTGCGGAATATTGCAAGAATCTGTGAGTTAATGGAATTTGTTGGCAATGGTACCTACAAGCAGCAGTTTTTCCTAGTCAGAGAAGAGGAGGAAGTGAGGACATGTGAGGGAAAACAACATGGAGACACCAAGGTCAGTGGAAAAGAAAGAGGGGGAGGAGGTGCTCCGGGTGTCGGAGCCGAGATTCCTCTGCAGGCCGTGGTGAGGACTATGGTGAAACAAACTGTTCCCCTGTAATGCATGAAGTCCACGGGGTTGCAGAGATCCACTCGCAGCCCGTGGGAGAAGTGCTCGCACCGGAGCGGGTGGATGCCAGAGAAAGCCGTGGTCTACTGGGAGACCCGAGAAGAGAGAGGGCCCCTGGTTCTAGAGATAGAGAAAGGGGGCCCTTGCTTCCAAACTAGAGCAGCCTGTCCTTAGAGGACTGCACCCCGTAGACGAGTGACCCATCGCACAGTTTTGGGAAGAGTGTTTGCCCGTGGGAGGGACCCCACGGCACAGCAGAGAAAAGACTCCTCTCCCTGAGCGAACAGAAGATCTCGAGTGATGAACTGACCAAACCCCAAGCCCTGTCTCCCTGTGCTGTCAGTGGAAGGGAGANTTTTCTTACTTTCCTTCTGTTTCCCCTCCTCTATCCCCAATACCCTCACCAGATGTTGAGAGCATTCATTGTCGTTCCTTCACTAACTTGAAAGCTCAGGTATTCAGTGCTTCTCTAAGCTGTAAATCTGGGAAGTCCCTTTGGAAATAGCAGCTACAATATGCTAACAATGACTGCATCACACAATGTGTCAAGATGAAAAGGAGATCATTTCCTTGATCTCATTTCAGAAGACTGGTGTGTCTGTTGGCAGAACTCATTTGGATGTTGCTGTCTGTAATTAAAGAGTGTATCATCACGCACACAGGAAGGTCTCCGAAAGGCTAAATTCAAGTTGCGCAGGTAACCTCGATTTGGCATTGCCTGGCATTCAAATACTTGACTGGCAACTTTAATAGTGCTTCCCCATAAAAAATTATTTATAAGGAGTTTCCAAGGGGAATTGATTTTATTGTGTAATTTTCAGCTGCCATTAAGTAGCATGTAATTCTTGGTCACATAAAGCATCAGCAGGGCTGGACACACTTGTCACATGGGTTGCTGACAGACTAACCGTGGCTGTAGGCTGTCATTCCGTGACTGGATCCAGGTTAGCTGGAGATAGGCACTTAGCTGTGGCTTTAACAGATGGTGAATATCTGAAGTCAAGAAACTCAGTTTCCATTTTTTATGCTGGTTTACCCAAACTCTAAGTCCCAAATCTCTTTGTTCCTTTGATTTTTTGGGTGGTTATGAAAAATTACTTTCACAGTTTAAGACCAGGAGTTTTGAACTTCTTTCATTAAAATACACTCTTCTTCTCAAATCTGGAAGAGCTATTTTCACCTTTGAGTAGGTAGGAACCAAGGAAAAATGAGACGCCAGATCAAGACCTTCTTCTGCACTCCAGTCATACCATGTTCACACATTTACAATGTACACAGCAGTTTCTTTTAAAAGTAATACAGTAATAAATCAATGTGTAAGCATGTATTTTTTTCAGTAGCAATATCTAGGACTTAAAACTGAAAATATGGCTGCAACATTGTCTCTCTCTATTGCCTTATATCAGATTTTTCTGTGTTGTGCAGAACCTGCTTCTTTTAATTTGGTGGTTGGTAAGCGCAGTTCTGTCTTGATGTCTCATGGTGCCTAGAGCCAATATCACACTAATGATTCCCAGATAAATGGGAAAATGCAGGGTGGCTGCAGGAGAAACACTGTGATGGAAATGCATTCAGTAGCTTTATGCTGCATTGTTTAATCTGAATCCCTGAATGGAGGTTTCATCATTTCTCCCTGGTTCGTTGGTGCAGGGATAAGGGGGGAGGATTGAGCTGGATCAGGGTGACATGGAAAGGGCAGTGAGAGGTCAGAAAGTGTAGGGCTGAAATCCACAGGTTAGCCTAATATTTTTAGTTAGGGCTTTTAAAATTGTAGCACATGAACAACACAGAAAAGTAGTTTTGAACACAAAGCCCACTCTGTCCTATGAATCGTTCAGTGTAAGGTAATGCAGCATCTCCTACGTCATCCCCTCTTATCATGTGTAATCAATGTTATACTTAATGCAGCATGACTTGGCAAGTGATTAAGGACCTGGTGGGGACATTAACAATGTAAAACTTTATTTGCATTTACACTAATGATTTTATAATGAGAGTTTTATTATATTAATGGAGACTGCTGAGAGAAGAAGGGAAAAACAAAGCTGAAACTCTCCTAATGTCTTTCTTTAATAGAGCACCCTCTGCTAGCACTTTGTTGACATAGCTACTTATTTGCATAAAGGAAAATATGGGCCCTTGGAACTATTAATTATGGAATGTTAATGCACTTGGTGGTAATTATTACATTAATTGAATTATTTTAAGAGGGGTGTTATGGAACATTTATTTATACAGTAATTCAGATAGGAGAGAAAAGTTTTTAAAATAGCTGCACTTGTATCTTAATTGGTACCATATCTCAATAACAAAATATAAAAACACCTGTGAGAGCAGCTTATCTTTAGATAGATATATCCGGGAATACCACGAACTGCTACCCCTGCTCTGTTGTTTCAGTGAATTACGAAGCTTTTTAGCCAGAACAGAAACCTGGCAAAGGTTGAGCTGTTGCCTGTAGAGTCCAAGCACAGCTGAACCTCCAAAGGAAATGAACCAGCCCTGGATGTAATTTCTGAAACGCAACATCAGCTCCTTCATGCCACTTCCGGATGTTGCCTGAAGAAGAAATTTAAAAACCAAGCAGAAAAACCCTGGCCAAAACCCCCTCAATTATTGGAATGGACTACACTTTCCTTGAAGCAAATTTTGTCCAATACTAGTTAATAATAATGTAAGAAATTAAGAAGTAGTTCCATGTGATTCCTTTGATTTTTGCAGTGCAACTCTGAGGCTGTCTTCTTGTAAGTACCTGTGCCAGAAGTCTGCATTATTTTCATGAGATAGCTTTCCCAAAACTCTTCTCAAAAGTAAGAGATCAAAAAATCATCTTTCCCAAAAAGTCATCTTTCTTCCTGCTGTGTCAACTGTAACCCTGGCATGAAAAATGGAGATGTTAGTAAAGCAGACAACCCCTCTGAGAATGTAGGAATAGATTTGATTATTTAAGGCAAAAGTATTACAAACCCTACCAATATTGTTTTCATTTTATTTAATAGCTTCACCTAAACTGTCTTGCTTTGATTTCCCTCCTCCTCCTCCAATAGACCAGCACGGTTTCTACCAGCAAGCTGGTTTTCTGTGTTTTCTGCAAATGATTGGTTATAGCAATTAGGTTTCTTGGCAGACAGCCCTGAAAGTCAGGTTGCTTTCAAGAGACTTAATTCCACTGCCTTGTACTCTGCCACAGATGATGTGACCTGTATTAATTAGTATTGCTAGGAACAGAATTGGGGAATTAAGGATGCAGTCAGGCGTTGTGAGACCGTAAGGTTCCCCAAAGATCCAGAGGTTTGTAGCATGAATGTCTTGACAGAAGCAGGCAAAAAGATCAGAGGTTCCTACAGGGCCCCTGTATTTTAAACAGCCAGTACTCTGCAGTAAATAATGGGAGTGGTGCTGTTGGAAAAGACATCTCAGAGAAGGAGTGAGTGACATTAGGTGGAATTGCAGGAATGGGCTGGCTCTTGGCCAGGATCTTCAATGACAGACAGCAGGAGCTGGAGAAGAGGGAGCCCAAAGTCTAAATTCTTTTAAGGTCTTTTCTCTAAAGCATAAATCTCCATTCAATACAGTGGACTCTGAAAGCTGTAGCTCAGCTTCATCTATGACATCTATGATTTATAGCTCTGAATCAAGTATTCTCTGGGTATATCTTTCAAGGACTACTAAAGTGAAGTCAAAGACAAGAGTTGAATTCAGAGGTGTGTTTATCAAGCTTTGGAAGAAAAAGAAAGACCCTCACAACCCAACTGAATCTAAAGAAAAGAATTTTGTTGGCCTCGGTGGATGAGAATTCTTCATTCTCAAGTTTATTTTATAGTTTTTCACATATGAAACAATTATTTTAGGCAATGAGAGGTATTTTCAAAGAAGTTAGTTACAGCGTAGAATCACTGTTAGACCAAGTAAGTAGAATTCTGGAAAGGGTTCTGCTGAAGTAGTTCCTTCACTAGTTGTGAACTTGAACACCTTTAATTAGGCTTTGTATCAGACTGGTTCTTCAGTGGCTTCCCTCCTTACAAGAGTCTTACGTAGGAGATTTCCTGCACAAGTTGCCTGAAACAGGTCACAGTCCAAAACCAACTTTTCAGTTTAGTAAAGGTAAATATTTATGGTCCCAAAAAAGTATGGTGTCATTTCCCATCTACAGTTCTGTATAAACAGAGCATTTAAGTGGAAATGCAAATGTTCTTTCTCCTGCACTTCTGTGAACACCTGAAAGATATATCATAGCAAAGTGCAGGTTTTTTTTCTTAAGGATTTCTTGAAATCAGTTTAAACTTCTCTAAAGATTCTAGCAGGAGACAGCTGAAAAGAAATGAAGAAGAGTTGTGCCAAGAAAATTACATTACTGTCATTGTTAATTTTCTTTAAATGTCTGTGAAAAGAAGTAGTCTATTCTTTGTTAAAATTTCCCATTGGCTTACAACCGAGTGGTGAATATTATATTTTATAGACTCTGACATGAAGATTCTGTTTAAATATTTATCTTTTGAACAGCTATGTTTAGAGCTAAAACCTTCCTTCAACTTAAACTTCAGCAATAATGTGATATATTCCTCTTCTGAAGTTGTCTCAGATGAAAACACATTAACTGGTCAGGTTTTATGAAGTTCTTCAGATTATTTGCTCAAATCGAGGTCATTACTTTCAAGGTCGAGGTGAAAACGTGTGTAGTGGACCACATTCACCCTTGTGAATTTGGAGGAGCCATTTGGACTTTACCATGGGACACCATTCCATATTGACTGTATTGTGTATAAATTTCACTGCTGGGTTTTGAATGAACAGAAGAAAATGAGGTTTTGTTGGTGAAAACACGTGGCTGTGCTTCTGGTTCAGAGAGAATTAAGTCCATAAATTTGTTTTCTGATTTTCTTCTCCCTAATATTTGTATTTTCTAAACTACGAAATATTTGTGAGTACCAAGAAAGAGTTTTGCCAAATAAAAGGGCTGCTGTCTCTTCTGTGCCATGTAAAGGAAGCGTTGAAAAGTGTCTATGTCATCTAAAGGAGCTTTTAAATTTATTGTGTCTATGATTGTGGTTTGGGGAACATGCTGAAGCAGAGATAAATTTTGGTGGAGAGTCAGTTGGGCCTCATAAAGATGCCACTGGGAAGTCTGCAACTCTTGAGTACTAAACTTGTTAGTGTTACAATATCAAGGGAAGATATAAATCTGCTTTAGGTGCTGCGTCTACTCCGTGTGCACACAAGTTCATTTGCCACTGGATGCTGTGGTTACAGTGCCGGACACAATGAAATCTGGAAAGATTAAGCAGGATAATACTGTTTTTAAAAGGAGTATTCTCAGCACCAGGTTCAGAAGAAGGGATGCAGTACCACCCTGTGAGTCCTGGGAGGCCTGGCAGGGTGGGGCGTGCTCAGGGTGGCAGCAGGGACAGGGAGGCTTTGTGCTGTGGCTGATGTCGTGGAGGGTGGGTTAGGAAGACGGACCCAAGCTCTTTGCATTTCCAGGCCTCAGTCTTCAAGCAGCCTTTGCCAGTGACAATTCCAGATCCTCAGGAGCAGATGGGGGACTGTATTTAATGTCTTTACCTGGAACAATGAAATTAAAATGCCTTTTCCAATTGGGCTTCAAATATTTGCTTTTGCATGCAAAGGCACTTTTCCCAGCTGAGAATGTTGAAGGCCAAATACCTGCAAGATTTCTTTTGCTGCCTTTTTTTTTTTTTTTTTGTGATAGTGAGTCATGCTGCTGAAACTGCTGGGTGAATTGGAGGATCAGCATGTACCAATGAACTGCTCTGGAAGGCAAGGCCTTACTTTGCTCCAGGTTTTTCATCTCCACTGCTAGTGAAACAAATTGATTGATAGCAATTAGTCTTATTAATAGTTCAAATGCTAGCCTTACACTGAATGGGTTCTGCAGGCTTTGACTGATTGAATTTGTGTCTTTCTAGGTCAATCAAATATTTCAAAGGAAGGTGATGGTGAATAGTAAATTCTTTGAGTCGATCAGTATTCTGAACAGCTGTTTCTAACTATGCAAATTCACTTGAGCTGATGTACATGAGACATTTATGGCCCAAGTAGGTTTTTATTTTTCGTAAATGCAGTCTTCTTGCAATTAATAAAGCTCTTAGTTGGTGCTTTTGCAGGAAGCAATGTCCTTCACAGAGATACCAAAGTCAATTCACAAAGGAAATTTAACACTTGAGGGAAATATGGAAGAAAACCCCCAGCCTGATGCTTGTAATTGCACTAAGTAATGTTTTTTCTTTTTGTTTATTTTTAATTTAGGTATTTCTGAATTTCAACCCAGTAACTATAAACAGATCTTTCTAAAGGTATTATATGTTTTTTTCTGATCTTGAAAATGTTGTTTCACAGCATGTCTTTAAATTGCAGAAGTATGTCAAAGTATATTTCAAAATAAACAGTTTATTCAATAACTTCTTAGATAAAAAAATTACATTTGCTAAATAAGAATATGTGAAAGTGTTCCCTTGCTGACATCTCAGAAGTATGACATTTTAAGGATTATAAGGGTGGAATCTGAGTAAAGTCACTTTTGATTAGAGGTACATTTGCTGTGGTGGTGCAGGTGATTTTGTAGAGGAAAAGCTGCACCTATTTAGCTCAGTCGAGAGTTTAGAAGACAGAATTCCACATGACTAATAAATCATGATATTTTGAGGAAATATTCCCTAATTCCAAGTAGCATTTCTGCTTTTGATGGTCAGCTTTCTATAATGAAGTGGTACCATGTAATGATGCTCAGATTCTCTTTTCCATCCCGGCTGCTTTGGCCAGGGCACAGCTGTAACCTCAAAACCACAATTGTCCTGCCTTGTGCCCACTCCAGGGCTGGATGTGGGATTGGTGAGGGTATTTGGATCCCTTGTTTATATTCTGAGTTGAGGACCAGCAGATGGGTCCCTCTTTATCTTAGAGGGAAAAATTCCAGCCAGACAGGTGAGAGGAGAGCTGAGGGTTCTCTTCCCATTTATCAAGGATTGCACTGAAATGACGTTTTTTACTTTTAGTAAGTAAAAGTTAAGTAAGAAAATAATTTTATTAATATCATTCCACCTCCTTTGTTTTAACAAGCAATAAAAATTATAAATAATTAAAGAGCCGAATAAACCATGTGCTGGTGGGTTATTAATGCAGGCCCAGGGCACATTGTAAGTCATGATCTTGAAGGCAAATTGACTTTAGTCAAGGGGCCTGCATAAATTACTTAGTCATTCTAAGCCATTTTCCTTGCTATGATAGTATCAATTTTTTTTTTGTTGAATTTTGCTTCACATGAGCGAACTCTTATATTTTGGGGACAAAAAAACCACCCTAGAAAGTCTGCAGTATAGATTTTCACTTAATTAAATGTACTGAGGTTGAGGCACTTAAAATCCCCAGCCACAGCACATGGCTTTTTAGCCTCAGTGCACAGAATTTCAGCTTTTTGGAGTCCCCAGTCCATTTGGACTGTTTTCATGTCCATTCCACGATGGATGAAGTGTGGTAGAGGATTTCTGCCTGAACTTGTATAAGCCGAGCAGAGAGGATCCAGGTTGTCTTTAAATCGGTTCCTGAAGATTTCAAATTAATGTCTTTACTGCTGCTTCTCAGTCTTGGTCCTCCCTGAAGGCTCCAGAGCAGCTGGAATGGAGCCTTAGAGGGTCAGGGGAAGCCTGGTGTAAAACACAAACCTCATTTATGCTCAGTGTTGAAAGTTTAAGTTGCAAAGGCCTTGGCTTGTCATTGCACTGGGCCCTGAATTCCCTTCAGGCTGAGAAATCCAGACTCTGTTAAACCAGAATGCTGCCTTAGCCACAGGGAAGTGTGCTGCTTTAAGCCTTGCATGAAGACAACTTGATTTTTATATGTTTTGAGGTAGCAATAAAGCATCACCTCTGACCAGCTGGGCTCTCACCAATACCTGTGACTGGGCACAGGTGAGGTGGGTGTGTAACAAACACATGGCTCCTGTGGAACATTATTCTTCCTTGCTGTGTGATGTGAGGCTTCCTGTTCATTTTGATAGCTTGGATAGAGATCTTTGAAAAATGAGACTGGCAGTGTATTGATTTCATGTTTTTTTTAACCATAGAATATTTTGTTTGTAGTGCAGGCCAACGGCCACTGTTTTTCCTGAGATACTTTTGTATGTGTATATATATATATGTATGCATCTAAGTGACGTAGCACAGATACTAATCTTCTTTGTAATCTCCCAGGTCACTGCTCTCATTTAATATATTATTCTGATCCCCTTGAAGAGGATGACAGGGAACTGGACAGATTAGCTTTCAGTGTGGCAGCCTGAGACAGCCTTAATTTATTTGAAAAGAGAAGAAAATAAACATAAGAAACTACTTCAAACTCATTAAAACTCAACTCCCAGTGCAGCAACCAGACTAGAAACAGTGGCTCCAGCTTTTAAAGGAGAAGCTGAGACATTTTCCACATTTCCTCTGGTCACTAAACTGTGCTGTCATTGTGGCTTGAAGGCACCAGTGGTTCCACTAGTGTTTCTCTTCTCCATGCAGTGTTGGCAAGGGATGGTTTATATCAAAAAAGATGCTGGTGCTTTGCTTCTTTTTTTTTTTTTCCTTGTAAAACTGTCCTATTGCTCACAAATCTCACAGCTAGATTATTTCTTTTTTTTTAAGTCAGTTTAATTACATTTAAGAAACTTAAGGGAAGCGAAGGGAAATGACTTTCAGGAAAGCATGTTTAGGTGGGCTCAGTATTCATAACTGAGGTCTCAGTACCTGCAGAGAAACATTTGGCCACTTTATCAAGGTGCTTAATCAAGAATTTAGCTTTTGAACCCCTAGCCCTAAATTCACATAACATGCTAGTCTTCATAATTTTGTTTTAACTCACAAGGCAATTTCGTGAGACTTTCCTCTTCCTCCTTTCTCTCTCCTAACTGTCCTCAGCATTCAGAGGCAGTGGAGCTGTCCAAGTTTTATTATACGTAAGACTAAGTGGGGAGGTGTTGGCACTAAGGGAATGTTACCTATCTGAAACAGGTATTACTGGTGAAACCTATTACTGCTGTCAGGAGCTTGGAAGAAGCAGAGCCTGGAGTCCAGCTAAAGAGTCTCTTACAGAAGGGTTAAAAGGCAAAGCATTTAGAGTTGTAACTAAAACAAGAATAAGGTTCCTTCTGCCCTATGAAGTCACCCACGCAGATGTGATGCAGTACAGAGAAGAAGCTTTCCTTCCTCCCTGCAAGCACTAGGATTGCTTCACTTTAGCTGGCACCAGAAAGAATTTGGGAAGAGCAGAAACCATGGAATACTCTTCAAGATAAAACGGGAGTCTAGTTCAAAATTAGTAGGAGTCAGGATCTTACCAGCTGCATCTGAGGGCAGATCAAAGATAGTGCAGAGGAGAAAAGTAATTTCTCTGTCATGAAGACTGACTGAAACTCAGTGAAGCAGCTCAGAGAGAACTAGAGCAGTGGATAATTATCCTGGAGCAAAGATATAAATGTAGGAATGATGAGAAAAGTTTCCATGGACTGTGATACCAATAAAGAATTAAAGTATTTAAGCAATATGTGATGACAGGTGGTGCATATCCAGAGAAATAGAGCCTGCCTCAGGTAATGCTGTAAAGTGTCTTGACAGCAGGTTCACATTTAGATTCCTCCAAGTCTTACACCTTTATCTATCAATCTCGAGTGATTTTAATCACCCAAAAAAAGCACTGCCCGGAGTATCCTGCGAAGGAGCTTGAGACAAGTGATCAGAACAGAGAATGTGCCACTCTGCCTCCTGTGTTCTGCTTCTGTTGTCAGCCTAAAATATACTTTACCTTTACACATAAAAAATAGATTTCCTTGGGTGCACCTGTTAGACTATTCCAACCAGCCAGGAGAAAAGGCCAGTATGATTTTGTTTCTCTGCACAAGAGCAGAACGTATGCCATGGTTTCTGTAGGCCGAGAATGTATTTGAATGTTAGAGCTGCACCACAGCTTCCAAGTGCAGAATCAAGGAGGAGAAAAGCAGGTATTATTTTGGGAGTATCAGGTTAAGTAAAATCAGATTCTTTTTGAGAAAGTGTTTTGAAGATATATTTATCCAAGAGAAAGAACATGGAAGACCATCTAGAAATAAAGCAGAAATGTGTTTAGAATTTAAGTTTTTCTACAGAAAGGAGTTAGCTCAGCCTGTGCGTGATCCATGGCGCTGGCTATTCTACCAGCAGCACTGACACACACAGACCAACCAGAGGGTGCCCACCTCTCGTTACAATTCCTTAGGGGTAGGAACCTGCTTGGGCTCTGAGCTTTCTTTGGCTTTCTATAGGCTTTCTTTGAAGGCCTATAAACCAAAACTTTTTCCCCCCCACATCCTGAAATCTTAACCTGTGCTGCTGCTTCCAGACATCTCACAGGTAGCCACAATGCAAATTGAAAAGCCTCCTCTCAGTGCTGTGCTGGTTTAATTGCTAAATGAAGACAAGCACCTGACAAAACTGTTAGCACCATGACTCCTACCAGATGCAGAGATGCTTATTCATTCAGAAGAGACAAGATTTGTAATTAGCTGTGGGTTTGACTGCGTGGGCTGTTCAAGCAAGCGTCTGTCTCAGAATGGCTTTGCATAAAAATCAAACCCTGCTCTTAACTGCTGAAAATCTTTGATGCCGCCCGGTGAAATTACCCAGGCTTCTGATGGATATTTTGTCAGCTGGGCCTGAGTATTGCTTGACTCCTATTCTGTGGCTGATTTGGGGTAAAAGTTGGTCCACACAGGCAAAGAGGGTTCTTTGATTTGGGGTAAATGTTGATCCACATGGGCAAAGAGGGTTCTTTGGTATGTACAGCCAGTGGATCTGGACATGTGTAAAAATAATTTTTGCGTGTAAATGATTGCAAATCATACACCAAACCACAGTCAGGACCCTGCACTTTGAATTTGATACTGGTGTTAAAGAGAGTGATGCTTAAACCAGGATTTAGGCAGATATTAAGCAAAGCATAAAGGGTGGGGTTTAGCTGAATATTTATTTGCAGTCTTTGCATGCGAAGTGCAGTATTCTGGGAAAATTTTGCATGATTTCCTGAGTTTGATCTTTTCAATGCAACAACATTCAAAAGACAGCAATGAATCACATTTTTGTAGCTTTGCCTTTAGCAGGGGAAAAATGTTAGATCTGCTTTAAAAGAAAGAGATAACTCATAACACATGGCTCCTAAGAGTTCCCTCCACTTTACTGGAGTTGTCACAGGTGAACACTTAATAGTAGACAAATTGGTAAGTGAATTGGATAGATAGAGATCCTCTTATTGGCATCCAACAAAGCTTTAAGAACCCTCCCTACTTTAGACTGTAATAAAAACATCGAAGGAGATACACAGACACTGCAAAATGTATCTAAAATGGGGGAGACTGGACTACCTCACTTTTCTGAGTTTCTAAGGAATCTGCATGCTCATATGGATATTTTACAGCTATTTTGACAGCCAGTGCATAAACATACAGAATAAATACAGCTATCAGCTAAAGACTATCTCTAGACATTGTCATTTTCATTTAAGCTTGCTGATGATATACAAAATAATCACAGAAATATATTTTGTGCAAGTAATGCTTGTTGCTATGGTATATTAGAAGATTAAAAGCATAAATTCCCTCATGTGGGGAAAAGACTGTAATATGCAAATACTTCAGACAAGTGGGAAAAGCTGTCACTCTGTTTGCCAGTGAAAATTCTTCACCAGAAAGGTGTTGTCTTCAGATGCCTGATTGCACATACAGAGGGAACTCCAGGGGCTGTGTCATCTCTAGAACTCAGTCCTAGATGGTTTGTGCTCATTGCCACCTTCCAAATGTTACTGCAAGGCTTCATTTTATTAATTACTTCTTCTTTTCTCAAGAATGCTCAGAAATTCTTACTTGTATTGCTAACCTGTTACTAATAAACCAGTCCAGACTACTAGAGAAGATTCTGACACTTCCAATTAATATCTCGAGTATAAACAATTACTCCCTAAAAATGTATGAATGTATTTAATGCTGAAAGGATTTTCTATAAAGTTGGGACTTTAAGGAGAACAGTCATGGCAGCAAAGGGCAGAGCAGAAGACAGCTAGGATGTATATATGTATTTTTCATCTTTTTGATTGTAAGGAAGCAAAGTGTTTGAGAAGGCTTCTGTAACAAGGTAAGAGAAGGTGCATGGGATCCAAAGATCCCACATTTGTTCTGACAAGATAGAGCTGTTTTAAATGCTGGTACATAAGAGCATGAATTAGTGTATAACACCCAAGAGATCTGGGGGTATTTTTCTGTCTCTAAAACATTATTAACATTACTTTATTATGAGAAGTCTGGCTACATTTTCCCAGTTACAACAAATGTCTGCTACAAAAAAAGGTCAAGTATATTCATATTATGCTCTAAATAGTTGAGAAATTCCATAGAAATTGTACTAAATAATTTGTTAGTGCCCTACCAGCTTATTCTATAACGTTTACCCCAACAATGCAAAGACAACATGGATTAAGTCTCCATATGAGCAAATGCACCTGTATAGGAGAGGGGGAAAATATAGAGCTGCTTGCATGCCACTATGAACATAAATCAGGCTTTCATGAATAATTTAAGATGACAAATTACCCTGACTTTTAGCCAGCTATGGGCACACAGAGACATTCCTCTGCGTTACAGGAGGTGCAGGCTGTTACTTGTTCTGTAGCAGATTTTCCTCTGTATGTCCTTTCCTGTGGTTTGTCTTATTCCTCCTTGAGGGAAGCTGCTCTTCCCCATTTTCATGCGCTGATGGGGACAGGAATAGTCTGAAGCAGGGGTACGGAGCAGGTCACAGGTTCCTATGATTTCTTGTGCACCTGGGACAACTCTTAAAAAGGAGTGTGAGCTCAGGAAGCAATTGCTTTTTAAATTATCTCCACCCTGAATGGAAAATATTTTAATTTCCATCTTTTTAATGCTTATTCCTGTGCTATTTATAAGAACTTGTTTTGCAATCCCAGTATTTTATTAACCGTAATTACTCCAAAATGAACATCATTGCCCTTTATGTGGGCTATATAATACACATATACCACAGAACATACTGAGCTACCTCTGCAGTGAAGCTGTACCGGGGGTGAAGCTGATGTCGTGTGTGGAAATTGGACATCACAAAACTGGGATTTTGTTCCCCTTGGTCTCATTTCCAGCACAATGGCCTGGATTTTCAGTATGTCCACTAATATTACCTACCAGACACAACATGATGAATAAGAGATCCAGCGGTGGTTTTTAAATTGTTATACAGTATTCATTATTCATTTTAAGAAAAAAGTTGTGATCTTCGCATTTAATTTTGGTAGAGGATCGTGTGGTTGTGGCTTACTTTTATTTTTCAGAATATTTCATGTTTTATACTCTTATAAAGCACTTAAGCTCAGTGCTTATGATGAAAGTACCTGTATATGAGACGTATATTTTTTTATCATAGAGGTCTTTAGGTGAGAAAAGAACTTTAAGATCAAGTCAAACTATTTACCCAGCACTGCCAGATCCACCACTAAACCATGCCCTTAAACCCCACATCTACACATCTTTTAAATAACTCCAGGGTTGGTGACTCCACGAAGCGTTTTAAAGCCAAAGAACATTTCTTGCCCGTAAAATGAATAAGGGATATAATTTAAATTTCACATATAGCTTTGGGACTCTTAGCAGTACACAGAGAGGAGAGCAAGGTGTTCGTGTATCCATGGCATCAGCCCTGCCACACAACCTGCTCGAGCCCCAGGGCCACCTCCTGCCTGTGATCCTTCCAAGACTGACCTTCCTAATGTCTGCTGCTTGGAGCCAAGAAGGAGAAAGTGATCGTTGCAGCAGCATTTCACCTGTAACTCCATATTTGCATTTTTACGGCAGAAAATTGTCATTGATTTGTACTGATGAAATGAAAAGGTTTGAAGCCCAGTAAAGGTTGGAGAGGAAAAATAAATTAAGTAGTTGTAGAAGAATGAAGGTCAAGTGAGAAAGGATGGACAACTAGATTTGAGTTCTTTTTTAAAAATTATTATTATTATTTTTAAATATGTAGGACAGTCTTGGCAGTGTTCTGTGTGCATTGATCAGGGTGGCATCTGAGCTGGGCAGTAACTGACAAGGCAAGAGAGGAAAAAAGGCATTTGATGCAAGGCAGCACAACGCTCACGGTTATCCCACATCCGGCAGGCTCAGAACATCCCCATTCCCTGGAACACCTGGCTGTGGCCGGGAAGAGCACGGAGCACTACCCAGCCCTTTTGTCTGATTTGCTCTAGCAGCTTCTAGAGCTGCAGGTGAGAATTTTGCACTTATTTTGCACATATTCAGCAGACAGTTGACATACGTGTAAAATCATCTTCTGAAATGTGATTTTTAGATCTTAAGTATCTTACTGTAATTACTGTACAAGCTTCTGACAGAAGGATTTTTTTAAAAAGGAATAGAACTACTGGATGCATTTGGGGGCACTAATATAATAGTATGAGGTTGATGTTAAATGCACAAACATATTAGTAAACTGAAAGCTTTAATTCTTCAGTTGGATAGCACAATCTGTTATCCTAAATTAAATTTCCAAAGAAGTATTTTTTTCAGATATTACATACTTCATAGCTGACAGAGACACTATCTAATTAGCTATTTATATGCAAGGCATAACAGAGGATAATTAGAAACATGGATTATGCAAAGGCAATCAGACTGGCAGAGGGCAAAGGAAGCTAACATATTAAATCAAATTTGTATATATGCTTATATAGTTTATCATGTGTCATTTGGGTTGTATTACCTTAATGCTTCATTTAATATGTTGTTACACATATTACTGTAATCCCCTAATTTGTAAATTAAACATGGGCTCTCCTCAAACCAGTATCTATTGGCCCGATGAATCCGATTAGCCTGCAGAAAAAGGCTTCATTAAGGTACATATGTATCCTGCCCCTTGGGAGATGCCCTGCTCATCTCGATTTGCATTTGTCCCTGGTCACACGGGGCTTTTGTGGGTTCCTGCATATCTGTTCTCCTACTCAGTATTTGCATTGCCAAAGCGATGGTGAAATGAGGGGGTGGTTGTCTCTGGGCCAGGCAAAGAGAGGGGGAATGGGAAAATGTTCTTTTCTTGAGTCAGGAAGAGGAGAAAAACAACATGTCTGAGTTCAAGCAGATGAGGAAAGATGTTCACAGATACCTCCTATGACTAGTGGGAGAGAGAGGTCCTAAACCAGCTGAATCCCCCTGTGATGGTTTGGGATTTGGTCAGTTTTTTACCCTGGACTGTAACAGAAGGTTTAAAGGGCTTGTTCAGCCAGGTGGTGACCAAACGAAGGTGGAAAGTTTCACATCTGCAAATAGGTAAGTTTTCCCCACTTTGTGGCCTCCTGAGTCAAACAAATGTTTTAAAAAAAGAATCGTTCAGGATGTGTTAGGCCCGCAACAAATATGCATATACTGATGCAAATCAATAGAAGTTTTTCTAAACTTTTGGAAATTTGACAAATTTAACTGTTTCAGTTGGCAAGTCAACAACAGAACCAGGAACAGCAGCTGAAGTATAGATGATGCTCCTACTGCTGGGTTAAAAGACTGTGTCTAATCTGCTTTTACTATGTTTTTTAAACATTCAAAAGTTGTCTCTCCAGTTTATGGTGAAAGGAGGATCAATTCTTTTAAGGTCTAATTGTAGGAAAATCATGCAACAAAAGCAAAGGACAGCAAGAGATACAAGTAATTGTATCTACAGCACACATGAGACTAGTGATTTTTTATCTGGGAGGACAGAAGAATCTGTATTGTTGTTTGTCCTGAATGACACTGAAGGTAAACAATGAAAGAAAATGCATTTTAGGTTGATTCAGTCCATTTCTTCAGAGGAATTCCTGCTGTTTCCTTTCATTTTCTTCTGATAATTTGAGTCTAAGCATTTAGGGATCATTAGCACTGGGTCTTGGGTAGCTACCAGCAGATTTTTTTTTCTCAGAAAGAGCTGATGTGATCATGGAGGAGTCTAGATATGGCTGACATCAAAATTGCATTTGAAAAACTCCTCAAATAAAATGTCTTCCTCCTTACATCTGAATAGTTCTAATCTATAGTGACTTCTGACTATGTAGATATATGTGAATTTGGGTGAGGGACAGCAGAGGTCCCCCTTTACAACTTGAAATTCTCCTGATAGTGCTTATCGTCCAGCAGATTTCTCATGGCAATTGGTGGTGTGCTGCTTCTGACACAGTGAGCTTCCAATTCATCACAAACACTCCTTTTATTTATGTTCTAGTCCTAACTTAAATAATATTACTGGCATGTGAACGTTTCACATAGCCGAATATAGAATTTACCTCCTGGACTTTTGTATGCTTTTAATATTTATTTGTTCTGTTCTAGAAGAATATTTGTTATCTTAACTGGATTTCTGGATGGGAATCAATGGATCATTAGTTTTAATTATAATATATCAATGTCATGCTGGTACAATTTCTATCTAATGAAATTAATGTCAGTGATATGGAGTACTGCCATCACTAAATTCTTCATGATAACTATAAATACCAAAACCTGTTTTCTTTACGTTATTTACAGATTGATTTATCCAGTACAGTCCAATCAAACAGGCACCATTTTAAAAGAGATTTCATGTTAATGTTGGATGAGGTGCAGCTGTACTGGCCTAGCCAGCTCTGAGATGGGAACACCTGACGTGGCAAATAATATATAGATGATGTGTTGTGGATAAAGCATTGGATTGGGGATCAGGAAATTGAGTTTTGTTCCTGATGCTGATACTGCATTGTAGATTATCTTTTTCAAAATCAATTGCATCTCAGCATCTTTATTTGTCAAGTTGCTTTCTTCATGAAATGGCTTGATATAAGCAAGAAAGCTGCTTTATAATATGTATTTGTTGTTGTTAATAATAGTGTGTTTCCTATCAAGCTTGTTTGACTGGATCAGGCCCAGGGACATCAGTAACTTCCGAGGTAAAGCCATAGACATGGAGCTGCCTGAATGTCTGTAGTGATTGCCCTCAGCTTCCACATCCTGAAATTAAACTATCCCAGCCAATTTCCCTTCTGCACATGACAGCACGAGCAAATGTCCAAACAAATAGGTTAAGTTGGCAGCCACTGACAGACAAAGCAAAACTGATTAAGGGTACAATAAGTCATTTCTATTACTGCATCACAGATGGGCCACATTTATTTGATTGCATAATAATAATAATATCAAGATTAATAGTTTGCATGAAAGGAAAGTAACTGGTATTTTACTGTTTTAAGAAAGCATTTCTGAATCCATTCAGTGCGCAGCTCCAGCATGACTTGCACTGACACCAGAGTGCAACAACAAAATTCAAAGTTTTCTTTTTGCAGGTAAAGAAAATGGTCATTTTGAAACCTGATTTACTACAGAGTCCCATGGCATCTAGTCTAAACACAGATTCTTTGTAATTGATGATTTACTTGCTTTTGAATTTTCTTGCTCATATTTTTTTCTCCTGAAGGCTAATTAATTTTAATATGCTCTGTAAGAGTAGTTTTATGTCCTCCATTAATGAAATCTTCACTTGGATAGTTCAGAACATCTAAATCACTTTGGCAGCCACAAATATGGAACAAGGTCTAATCGTAGTCATGTTTATTTCCTGAGTCTTCCTGGGAGAAGTTTGCAGGTTTCCTTTGCTGAGGAATGCTCTCAATAAGTACTTTTTTTTTGTTTTCTTTGCAGTACATGAAGTTATTGGAAATATCTCCAGCTTTGCCTTTCAAAGTTTAACAAAAGATTCAGGCACAGTGACTGTGAAAAAAGTTGACGTACAAAGAGTCTATGACTGCATTTGCGCCTTGTCCCACTGTGTGAGAAACCCCATCCCTGCTCCTGGCCCTGGACTTGTTCCAAGCCTGCTGATACTGGAAATGTGTCTTGTTCTGAACTTCTTGTTGCTTGGAACCAGCATTTGTCTGGCAATGCTGTTACGACAGACCAAATCAGGAAAAACAGGTAAGAACCACGACACTCATTCCTGTTATGTGCTTTATTCCTTCACTTCTATCTACAAAATATTCTCTCTATTCCATCACATTCATCATGTGTAGATGTACTCTGTTATGGTCAATAATCTAGTACTTCAGACACCTGATTATTGAGAGCAAGGAGAGTTGGCATTTCTTGTTGGCAAATGGAATTTCCTGCTGTTTTCTTCCTCTTCTGCTTAGGTGAAATAGTACAGCTTCATAGATGGTAAATTAAATGTCAAATATAATTTGGCATCTAAACCATGAAGTCTATTTCTGTCCTAAGAGCAAACCTTTGTGAACTGGCTGTATGGAGAGCTATATAGGATGATAAATCACATTTTAGTGTGTCACCACTAATGATTCAGCATAACTTCTTTATGAAAGTTTAGGATTTTTATAAGTGCTTTAGAAAGAAACATCTTTTTATACAGCTAGTCAAGTTAAGCCCAGGAGCATCTTTAATTAATCTCCTACTCTTTTTTTTTCTCCTTATATATTTTTTCATGTAGTCATATAAACATGCATCTAGTTTATGTGACGGAAGTGTGAAGTGCTAGGTTGCTGAGGGTTTTGATCACAACATTACCATGGGAAAAACCTACATCTCCCTCTTAAAAACAGAGCACAAACAAGGTACAACAGGAGAGTGATAACTCGTGTAAGACGATCCCAGAATCTCTACCTGAATCTGACTGTATAGGAAGAATAAAGCCTAACCAGAGTGGATTTTTGACATCACAAAGTGCATTTCAACTTTCTGCTGCCGTGGCTTCCATAGAGCTGTTAGTGATGCAACTTCAGGCATTGCTTCACAGCCTTGTGCACACATGCAAAGGAACACCTTAAAATGCCCAAAAAATGGTTATTAAGTTGTTGAGGGAAAAAAACTACAACACCTAAACCAGAAACCTTGGTGTCATAACAACACTTATAAAAAGTATTCACAGTGAAAGAGGTGTCCTTCTTGAGGAAGATGTAATTGACACACAGTTGGACTTGATGGTCTTGAAGTTCTTTTTCAGTCTAAGTGATAAGATTCTATGTCATAAGGGTTGAAAAACAAGCACACGGTCATCTGATGATGAACTCACCCACAAATACATTTGCTACAATAGCAAAAGAAGTGCTTAAAATGATGTCTGTCCATGCAGAAAAATGTCAGTGGGTGTTTGAATCAACAAGAACATTTAGAATTGCCATAAACTGCACAGCCAACCGAAGCCATTGTGTCTGGGTGGATCACAGCAGACTTGAGCCACAGAGGACTTGGTATTGTGCAGAAATCCTGAGCTATCTAATCGGTGGCAGAAATGATTTTTCTTTAGCCCGTGTTTATTTTGTCATTGTTTTCTCAGCCTCCTTAAGTACATGTCAGCACTGACCATTAGAGAGATAAAAGAGCCTGAGTAGATCAGAATTGGGCTCGAATGCTGTCTTCCATCTTTCAAAAGAGAGAGATTAAACCTCTCTGCTGGCTCATTCATGTGGTAAATATGATGAAGAAGGAAAACAGAAAGTTTTATATAAAACTAATAGTATTTCCAGAACAGAAAAACATGAGAGTTAATGCATTGGATCAGTGCAGTGTCTGTGTAGCCCATATCTGTCACAGAAACGGTTTATACCACAGGCTTCATGGGCAAACACAAACAAAAGGCAATTATAGTCTAAGGAACTCTAGGGGGAAAGTTTTTCCCATCTTCCAAGACAGGAAAAGATCTATAAACTTTCCCTGAAGCACAGGAGTTTATATGCCCTCTAGAGCATTAAAGGGCTGAGGTTTTTGGTTTGAATTTATAATCATAACAGTAGATATTACTGATGTTCTTGCAAATGTCTAATCTCTGTAACTCCTCATTCACTTTTGGACTCATAGATGCACTGAGTCAAGAAATTTTCCAGTCTGACTGTTTATTTTTTGCCATCAGTTTAGAGAATGACACTTGGTGCTGCTGGAAGGAAGAATGTGAGCTGCTCAGCTTTGTTCCTGCTCTGCAAAATGGGATCAGTAGCTCAGTCACTGCAATAGTTTTCCTCAGAATGTCCACATCCTCCATGCATAGCCACATCGATGCCTAGGCTGTGGATCCACCCAGAGGCAGAGGGAAGCAAAGTGTCATTCCTGAATTTACTCCTGGGTCGGTGGCAGTACGAGGGATGCCGCCCTGCTCACACAGGCCAATAACCTGCCCATTACACCCAGGTCTCTGCCAAGTGATAAACATGACAAAAACCACAACTTATCCAGTAGTGTGCAGTAATAAGGGACTGCATTGTCGTTCTTTAATCTCTTTTATACTGTGTATGAAATTACCAGGAGGAGGAAAAACAGTGAATATGATGCTGATAGATTGCTAATAACCAATATGTATCATACCAAACAAATGTAACTAGGGAGAGTCAAGGGAGTATCTTTTTTTACTCACTTTCTTTCTAGCTGCCTAAACGTGATTGTTATACTAACTGCAGATTGATATTTCCTGGCAACTAATTTACATAAAAGGAAGTTAAAACAAAAACTTTTGCCAGGAAAATTCTCAGTGCCCAAGACTGTGTTCATGTTCATTTTATCTCTTTCTCTTGTGACTGCATGGGTTACTCCAGCCTTGCTCACAGCAATGGATTGGTGACTCCCTCCCTTCTGCAGAGATGGAACATAAGAAGCTGTGTAAAATGGAAGAAGCTTTTGGAGTGCCAAACAGGCATGAAAGAAAAATCTAGTCCATGATTTGAAGACTGCTGCAGGTGTTTAACCATCTGTATCTTTCCAGGAAGTGAAGGTTGCTAAGTGACCAGTACTACTTATCCAATACTGAATCAACCAAACTGTTTATTCCTGCCTCTTTCTGTTGCTGAGACCAGTTGGGTCCCAAATATGCTCATGTCTGCGAGTCATGATGCACTCGAGTGCAGCCAAAACTGAGCTTGGCTCACCACTCCAGCCAAGAGTTCCCCCATAGATTTTCTTGGAGGTTGCTGTGAAATTCATGGCCAGCATAGCTGGCTCTCATTATGCTAAACAGCCCTTCCACAAACACCTGAAGGCAGCAAATAGCTCAGTATGGGATGTCAGTGAGGAGGCTGTGTTCTGTGTTTCCCTCTGGGAAGTGGTGTGATGATGTGCTGTTACCAACCAGCAAAGGCTGTTTCGTAAAGGAATATTGATAGAGAAAGGTCTGTCCTATTCACCATCAACTCCATCCATATTATAAATGCTAAGGGGTAGAGCTGCAAGAAGAGCTTTATATCTGTATTCCCAGCGTCACAGTGTGCATTACAGGAGTGCTTTGCATTGGCAGTCGAGTGCAGTACATAAATGAAAAAGAAATGAGCATCTGACTCTGCTCCAAGCTGTGCCGTGGACAAACGACCTTATGCTCTGCATGGGGAGTATGAATGTAGCAATACCTGCCTTGCTAAAGCGACTTGAGAAGCTGTGTAAAAGAGTAGAGCATTAATGCCCCTACCTGGTAATACGCAAACACGGGTTTGCTTTATAAAACAGTAATAATAATAATCATGTGCCTACATTTTGATGAGGTGATAAGATGTACCTTTCCCATCAAGTGACTGTAAAAGCTGATGTAATGGAGTTCATGATTTCTTCTCTTTCTGCATAGTTTTGAATGAGGATTTCTTTTTCTCAGTTTGCAGCACATTGGGGGATTGTTTTTAAACTGCAGGTGCAGGTGTTTACAGTGCAAACCAGGTCCTCAGTTATTCAGAGAGGGTACAGTTGTGCTGTGTGGGAAAGATCTTGTGTAGCAGTGGGTTTTGGGAAAGAATTAGGGCTGGGATGAGCCGGGCATTCTGGAGAAGATGGAGCTGAAGGCAGCCTCGAGAACAATTTACATCCTCATGCCAGGAATGCTGATTTCCATTCTTTTAGCTGGAATCATACAATATACATTCTTAGCCTGTGTGCAACTTGTCCCGAGGCTATTTGGTTATTGCACTTGTCAGTTGTTCTAACCTGTCATTTATTAACCTATCAGGTCCATTTCCAGCCTGGTTTGGTGAGGCACAAGTGGGGTTATGTTTGAGTGCTTTAAATTAACAGCTTCTCATAAGAAACTCCTGAATCTTCTTGAAGCTGTAGCCTCTGTTCTTGATTTTGGCCAATTGCTTCCTTGCATGTTCTTTTCCCTTAATATTTTCTTTCAGTGTCTGTCTCCTAGTGTTTTTATTATTTAGCAGACTACTTAGCATTCACATGAAGTGCCTGTAAAGAATCTGGCTTATGTGGGAGTATCTTCTAATAAAATATACTGGACAAGGAGGACTCTGACAAGTGTGCAAAACAAGAGTGGTAGACTTACAATCTCTAATTATGAAAAACAGTAGAAGGTAAGTTATAGAAGCAACTGTATCTCAGACCCCAAATGGTGACTTGAGCTTTGTGTAGAGATTTTCTAAGTATTTTGAAGATTGAACCCCCCACAGTGGCTGTCTGCAACCTCCACCACAGCAGTGGGGAGTTCACCCCCTCTCCAGCATTAAAATAACATTTGCTTCTCAGACTCATACCCTACAGACAGTACCAGAGTGGACAGCATGTGGTTGAGAGT
Source organism: Cnemophilus loriae (assembly GCA_013397755.1). Classification (NCBI taxonomy): domain Eukaryota; kingdom Metazoa; phylum Chordata; class Aves; order Passeriformes; family Corvidae; genus Cnemophilus; species Cnemophilus loriae. Next base: position 107,927 of record VZTF01001126.1, read on the forward strand.
GCAACGTGCTGAACCAAGCGAGCAAATCACGAGGCAACTTCTTCACCCTTCACAGTTAATGAGCAAACAGGCCAACATCTCCTCCAAATGCACATTATAAGTCTAATTAGTGATAGGTATAAAATTGATTTGCATACCTAAAGGAAGAAAAACCCCCTCTGAGAAGTGCTAGAATTACTGGTTTTGGAAAAATAAAAGATTATTCTCTAAAGCAAATCTCATATTTTCTGCTGCAATTAGCTGGGGTGTTTTAAATTGTTTATCCTAAGCCTTTAAGCGTCTTTTAAAGTGTTAAGTGGCTGACTCTGTACTTGGCATCAAAATACAGCTTGCTTCAAATCAAAAGAGTTTTAAGATTCTGTTTAGATCCACCAAGTTGTTCTGATGAAGCAAATCTTAAGGATGATGTTATGTCAAGATAAACTGCTAAAAAGCAAACCAATACACTTATTTTTATATTCCTCTATTTTATAAAGTGTACAAGGACAGAAAATCCGTCATTTTGTATGTCTGCGAAGTATCAAACACCTTTTCATGATTCATAAATAATCAATAGTAGAAGTACTGGTTAAAGTTGCATTTGCAAGCAGAAATCCGTGGCATTCACATAATGTCTTGCATGATTAAGTGCTTTAGAGATTTTAATTAGAGTTGATTTGAATCTGTAAAACAGTATCGAGAGAGATCTGTTTAACAGCCCACAGTGAATAATAATAATATTAAAATTGTACATACCAGTATTTCAAGTTGCATTTGTAGGAATTATACCCATGATCCATGGCTATTAATAGTCTTTACTGGACTGAACAGTGCTCTGAGTTCCAGTTCTATGTCATTAAAACCTGTCACTGAAAATAAGTGTTTTTAGAACTGTAGCTGTTTGTTTTACGCTCAGAGAGCTATGGAATGTTTAACATGTGTTGGAACAAGTCATTTGTAATCCAGCAGGCATTCAGTGTTTTAAAGCAAATGTGTGGCAGAAATATGTCTAATCTAATTACGAGGAGCTCAGAATTCAGCAGAAGAACTGCAGATTCAAGCAGTAGCTCTGGAAAGATGTGCAGAAAATTGCTTGAGATTTATTTTTCCGTCTAAACTTTTGGGTGTAGCTGAAGTCTGTGTGTTTGACAGCCTTGGAAAGCAGGGTCCTACACTCTGGCAAGCACTCTGGGGAGCTACTGTCATATAAATATGCTATTTAGAGGTATGGCTTGATTCAAATTATTTCAATATTAAATTCTTTCCTGAATTTAGGGCTCCTTTTAAACCTTTATTCAAACCTCACAAGTTCTTCCAAGGTATAATGGACTTTCAATAAGGTGTTGTGCTTTCAGAGGGAAGATGATCATTTAGCCCATAGTATGGTAGACAAAAAGTGTTTAATTTAGAAATTAGCATGTCTGTGTGTATTTACGTACATATGTGTATATAATAATCCTTCAAATATTGATAAAAACACAGTCTATTTAATGTTCATGTTCTTCCCTGCAAAATACCAATCCTTGTTCTAACACAATTTCATATACAGCCATTGCTTTCCCCACATATCTGTCACATTTAGTATGTACTTTCTAGTTTGAATAGAGTACTCGGGATCTGGAAATTCAGGCAAATAATTTCTATTGTTTCTTACCAATACGTGCGGGCATTGTTGCAAGAAATGTAGGCAGTGTGCTGGCAGGGAAGATAATTTTCTAGCTTTGCTAGAAAAAATTGTTGCTAGGTTATTTGACTGTTTATTCAGGGATATTGCAGGAAGTTAATTTTATCAGATCATATCTGTGAGGAAGGCTGAAGAAGACTGAGTATTTATCTTCAAAAATCCCAAACAAAAAGCACAAGTACCAAGCCCACCTGCAGCACATCCATATTTATTTGTCATAGTGATGCTAAAGCCAGGAAGCAGCCAGTGCCTGAGCCATCCATCAGTTGGACATATCAGGTATTTATCATTACTAGGAGAATGGGAATTGATGGCTATTGAGTACAGTTGTGAGTTATCAAGTCTTCCACTGCTCATATCTTTGTGAAAGGGAAGCACCAGTTTCTCAAGGCTCTTACACAGGTGACCATGACCATGGCCTGACTTTTGAGATGGCAGGGAAAGTATTAGGATAATGCTGCCGCTGTTCGCGTGTTTAGGAGGCATAACCTGTCCTGTACAAAGGGAGGGAGAAAGCAAATTAGCTGAAATTAGGTTATTCTGAGTGCCTTATCATGTCTAGTCCTCCGTGAACAATGTTTGTTTTATATAACAAACTTACTGGGAAAAAATATACATTAAACATGACTTTTGTCCTTCTGCAAGCAGAGGCAGTGTCCAGACCAGAGTCTGGGCAGCAACACCATTTGTCAAAGACACTTGTGAAGCAGAGTTCTGTACCATGTGCTATCTGCTCTTTTCTCTTAGTTTTTCTTAATTCATCGAGGGAAAGTACAAGTATTTCTAAAACCATAATTACTTTACACGACTACCTAAAATACTTATGGTAGTGAGAATAAAGCTTAGTGGCTGGGGAGTATCTAAGACCATAGGAACAGTAAACAAGCTCATCCAATATATTGTCAACAGGAGACATATATTTATGGTAAAATGGCTTTCAGGGTAGAAACTATTGGCTCTTCTTTTTTTATCTGTTCTCTGGCAGAGGAATGATTTAAAGTGAACCTCAACTCACATTTCAAATAATAGATGACAGGAGCTCATCCATTTCAATATAATTCATTGTACTGCATATATATGGGGGAGATTTCAAAAGAAAACCAGGGAGTGTTATTTCCGAGTGAGCCACTAGATTTTTAGATGTAGTATTTCCTCCTCACTTTCCTTCTATTAAGGTTATTGGTTTCCCTGAAGAGAAAACTGCATTTTTGTGTCGGATATTTCTCTTTGTACTCTCTTTGCCTGGTGCCAGCTCAGGAGTGGGGGGTGCAGGGAATGGTATTCTGAATGGGGTTTTTTGGTATTCTGAATGTTTGACAGATTTTTTTGTTTGTTTGTTGTTTCTTTTGTTGCTCTTCTCAAGTATTAGTTTCCTACTTTATTTGCCTAGTGTACAATTCACTTTCCTGAAGAATTATCAGAGCTCTGATTTCTGTCCTTCCATGTATCTGAAACACAGAACTTCAATTCTCTTCGATATCATAAACCTGAAAAATTCAACTAATATCATTTATCTCTTACAGATTTCAGGGCTGGGGGTGTGTGTGGCAGGGAATGTTCCTATTGATCTATTTGATTTGGATCCTGGATAAAGATGTTCCCTATTGAAAATATTCCTTTGTTTGAGAATCCCAGGTCAGAGACTGAGCATAGCTGAATGTTCCCAGGAAAGCCAAGCTGAGGGTGCTGGGTGCTTTCACAGCCTGACACCCTGCTTGGGACTAGAGTCTGGACGCTGACATTTTCATTGGAGACACGTGTCCAGACCAAAATCCCAGACATGGCAGAGGATGGGTGCCTCACTTGAAGTGAATCAGGGGCTGTTCAGGGGTGGTTGTCCTAATTTTAAATGGATGAGGAACCTATCCATTCCTTCAGGGATGCTTCAGCACAATTTGGACATGGGCTATCAGGTCCCTAATGCATATGCTGCATGTAAACCAAGGCAGATGCTAGCATCAAATGTGTCAGAATTACTCAGGGAGCAAAATCAGTCTTCTGTGGTTCCAGGCAGTTTTCCTACATGAACAGAATGTTTTGCTTCTGGAGACAACTGTGTTTGACATGAATGACAGATACGCTTTCTCTTTGAAGGAAACAAAGTGCATAGTCAGTGTTTTACTTTCCAGTGAGCTGCAAACTTATGATCTTCAGCTGATGAAAGCAAAAAGGAATTATTTTTAAATGATGAGGGTCAGGGCATTTTGACACAGTAGAATTGAATGCTATTGCCATCATAAATGCTTCACATTAGTGTTGGCTGGAAAGGCGCTTATCAAGATAGTCGCAAAACCAAAAGACTTCAGAGTAAACAGCAACTTAGGACCTGGCAATGAGTGAATCTTGGGGCAGGAAAGGGATATTTGTGCCAAACCAGCGTAAGTGACAGGATTCTCTTTGTATCCATTTGTTTATCACCTGTTCTTCTTCTTCATTCCCCTTTCATGCAGTTAATTTCCCTGCTCTTGGGAAAAGTCAAATTTAATAATGCCAACCTGTACAGAAAAAGTTATGCATATTCATCAAAGCTCATGAATTATTGGCAAAATCAATTTGACTCAACTTTGATCATGGTAAAAGGCAATTAAATGTACTTGTCTTGTGAAAAAACTCAATCTCAGATGAAAATTCTGTCTCGATCACATGTAATTTGAAATAGATTTTGATGAAAAATGAGACATTGGATGATATTAACTGAGGATCCCCCATTTCCTGTCTATAGAATTTTATCCCTGATCATAAAAGTAATGTACTTTAAATGCCTAGAAATTCAAGAGGTTTTAAAAGGATCTCTGGGGTTACTATTTAAATTCAGAAATCCCAGGAAGTTTGCAATGCATTCAATTTGTCTCATTCTAGTGAAAGCGTCTTCTGCCTCTCTTTTGTCATTCTGAGGGAATTGACTCACTGTAGGGAACATTTCTATGACTGTCACAAAGTCTTCAAAATGTAAGGACTAGCATGGGTAAAAATTCTTGACACAACAGTGTCCTGTCAGAAAATACAGAGTAATCAAAATGTGTTTCTCAGGGATACAGGGACTTCTTAAAAATAATAGATGGAAAAATGTGTAAGTTGGTGTAAGATTCAACTTTGTCATTATATTTCATCTCATTCCACTTGGACTCTTATAGATTGTCCCTTGTTATTATCCTTTCAATGAAATGTTTCCATGCTCCTGGGAATTTTTCACTGAGACTTTCTGCTCACCTGAAAATGGGGAAACTCGGTGTTCTGTTCAGATCTGACACACAGCAAAGTTTCTTTCTATTTCCACTGGGATGGAAGTTCTAATTCCCAGTTGTGGTCTGGATTTCTAAGTCTGTTCTCCATTTTTGTGTGCTCAAACCTTATCCTGAGGAAGCTTGATCTACAGCACAGGGACTGCTTCCAGAAACCCACCAACCGATGTAAGCCTGCTAAAATGCTGCAAAGATTTTCTGCAGAAATGAGGAATTTTTGCCTCACATAGACCTTAAAAGATCCTATTTCTTGAGTTAAGTCCTCTATTTCAGCAGCTCTTATATCGGATTCCTTAAATCAAAGTTGAGCTTAGAGGAAATGAGAGATTTTTTCCTAGTGCTGCCAGAGGAAGAATCTCTCATCCCCCTGTTCACTGAACATAATTCTTGGGCTGGTGAACTCGGGCACGGCTGCAGAGCAGGAGCAGCTCAGGGAGCAGGGATAGGTCGGGATTTGGCAGCTCTGGCGTGTGGGCTCCCTAAATTTCCACCTGAGCTTTGGGCATGCTGGGAGCCTCATCAGTCTGGGGTGTTACTGGACTCATACAGGATAAATTGTATTGTTCATTCTGAAATAACAACAAAATCAGTTTGTAGCTTCTGCTCCAAGAGCACTCCTTCAGGAGGATGTTCCGTTTGATCAGGTAAACCCACGCTCCTGCTGTGTTTGCATTGGTAGGTTAGAAGAAAGCAGAACAAAATGCATAGCAATTAGTAACTTCTCAGTGAAAACGTGTACAGAAACCTTTTCAATTTTAGTACTGTAGCTTGCAAGCAAATCTGGGAGGCGTGGAAGGGCTTTACATAAGGCATGATCCCAACAGTTCATGCAATTAGCAAAAATTAACATATATTACCATTATGCTGGATTTTTTCCTTGCTGCTTTTAACAGCCTGTATTCTGAAGAAAAACGAATTCTCTAATTGAGCATATAAATGTGGCATTATTTCATATTCATGTTATCTTGATGTTTAACAGAAAGGTAATTTTAATTATGCAGGCTAGTATTGGTTAGCCTTTCAAGAGCCTTCCTTGAGTGCCAAGCCTCATTGTTTTTCCTTCTGCTGTTTTCCTTGAAGGAAAAACTCAAGGACTCCGTGCTGAAGGACACATTTTCTGCACTGATAATGCTGCATTTCTCCCATACAACACAAGTTACATTCCCACGGAATTGCTTTTATTTTAGATGAAGAGCATCACAAATGAGGGAGAGCAAATCTGTTGTTTTTTTGTTTTTTTTTTTCCAAAAGAACATGGGCTGAGGCAGGTGCAAATCATTGGGCATTTGACAGCAGTGTCTGGGTGTGAAGAGGATGGGGCCGGGCTCTTTTCAGGGATGCCCAGCACCAGGATAAGGGGTAAAATGTAGTGAAAGCAAGAGCTAGTTAATCAGCTAGAGTTATTTTTCAAAAAGAGATTTTAAACACTTCCTGAGTTGTTACCGAAAATAACAACTCTCCTGGGAAACAGATACTCAGGCAGTCCAGTGATAGATTTTCTTCTTCTTTACTGTCATACTGTCCTCTCTGCTCATCCTTGTTGAGCGTTTGATCCTGTAAAAATTACAGTAAATGTTCAGATTGGGGGGGTTTTTTTGCCTAAGTAGAATATTGTGCTGGGTCTCTTTGTTCCTCACCATTTATGCTTTTAAGAGCATCCCACTGACAGGAGCTGGTCCCCCTCCATGGCACAGAACTCTGTGAGGGCTGATGAGATTTCTGGTTTTGATTTCAGAGCTTCTAAATACAGAAGGGCTTTCCCTGTGTCAAGGATCTCAAACTCTCTGACACCCAGAGATACAAAACCGTCCACCTGAGGAGCTCTGCATCTGGGTTATCTACAGAGGACAGCAGAATTTGTACCCCTGGAAACTGTCTTTACAGAGGTTTTCTGTTTCTGGTAGCCCCAAGAAGGGAAAACTGATAACCCAGGGAAAAGCATCTCTGAGGACTGTGCAAAATTGTGTGCTAATAGGGGAAAGAGAATCCCTTTCCAGAGCAGAGGAGCAGAAGGGACAAAGAGCAAAGCAGAGGCCAGAGAGCCCTGTAAATATCAGGGACACGTTAAATATCCAGTCTGGACAACAACAACAACCCCATTGTTTTTGCATCCTGTCCGTTCTGGAGCAGGAATCAAGAGGCCACGTGAAATGCTGAGCTCTCTTCTTTAGCAGAACTTTAGCAGTACATGGAACACTGACAGACCTACGAGACCTTGTTTAATGCCTGTTGAGCCTTGTTTCAACACGTGTGGCTGCAGTCAGTTTTTGACTTGTCTGGCACACGAAACCAAGTGAAACAAGAACATGAGCTGGGAATGAGAATGTAAATGTGATTTCACAGCACTATGATCGGGAAGACACAGTTCTTTATTTACATAGGCTTGAGAAAAGAGGATGTCAGAGGAATGAAAACAAAAACAACCTCACATCTGTTTGCATAGTTATTTTTCACCTCCATCAAACATTGGAATTAATATTTCAAATGCCAAACCATGCCTTGTGATTACTGCAGATATGCCATGTCCATGGAAAACCTATTCTGTTTTCTTGGGTTTTATTCACCCTTGTAAAAATAGAAAACCTCTGGTTTTGTTTTCCCCATAGAGAATATTACTAGATTTAAAAACTTTCTGTTTGAAATTATGCTGTCACCATTCATTATAGTGCTAAATGTGTCACTTTTTTCCAAAAATATAATTTAAACATTCAGAAAGTAATGAAAAGTCTATTTGGACTATTATAGGATCCTTTAAAAATCCTTTTGGAACACAAGCTCAAGTTTAAAATATTGCTTTACTTGATGTGAATACTTGATTTCTTTTTAAATTGTGGACATTTTTCATGGCTTCTGACACTCTTGAAACTGAACTCAATATCTTGGGTCAATAGTTAGACATTTATGTATTTTTAGTTGATGAGTCTTTGCATAGTGGGGATAATTTTAAATAGGCCTCCTTAGAATAAGGTGAGAGGGAAGAGCCATTGGCAGTGGAGGAGGTGAGAACTGGTGTTGGTTTGAGCTTGATTGTGGAGCGGGTTTCCAGCACACACAGGTCTCGTGCTTTGTTAAGGGTGTGGCAGGAGCCTTTTCTGCCAGTAAATGGATTAACTGGATCAGGACTGGGTGATGTTTGCTTTGGCCACGTTCTTTGTAAAGTGAATATTGGAGGATCCAAATCCCAGGGCTTGCTGGGCAGCTGCTTTTCAGTCATGCTAAAATCAAATTAAAAAATGGATCTTTTTCAGCCCTGTGCAATCAAGGCTCTGAGTGTAGCAGCTCTCCAATCTGCAGATGAAACAAGCACTCCATATTATTCAGAAACAATAGAGAGTCTGAGTGTTTAATACACTGATAAAAATGTGTTTAAAAAATAAATTATCTACTAGCTGCTGGGATTGCTTGAAATTCCATTAAACACTAATGAGAGAAGGCATCACAGACAAATTAATAACCACCCTACACACTAACCTAGAAAATGCCAGCCTAAACCCTTTGATGCTAAACTGATTAAAATGAGAAACATATTTCGTGTGAAACCGCTTGGCATATTTCAGTGCATTAATTGAGGCATAATGAAAATGGAAGATACAGCACAGAAAAGGAAGAATACTCATTATAAAACAGACTATGGTCCTGTAAAACAGTTGTACCCAACTGCAACCTTGGTTTCGTGCATATAAGTAAATACACAGTAGTAGAAAGAGCATAGATGGAAGCAAAATATATTCAGATTTTAGTCCATTTTCATGAGTGAAATCAAAGAGATGGATTTTTTTTCAGTGAATTTCTGCATGTGTTACAAGATCATAAATTCTTTATACATATGAAAGATCACCCAGTCCCGTATCTCCCGTTGGTTCTATTGGATAAACTTGTATTGGGGGTGAGGGAGGTGAAACCATGTTGGATTTAAAAGACAAATCTCATGTATTATACCTTGCAGAGATAAGCATAAATTAGAAAACAGAGAGAAAAGAAAATTGGCTTCAATAAAGAAAAAAGGGAGGTGCTGGTGTGCCTGTTCAAGGCATTATGTGCTCAGTACTTTGTCATTCAACAAAAAGGACTTGCCACAACAATCATCACACCTGGTGGAAGCTGGAGGTGATGGAATGAAAACATTTGCTAAAGAAACTCAGCGCCAGATTGTTGCACAGCACAAAAAACAATCATTCTGTGCATTCAGATCATGCCACATGAATCCTCATGTGTGAGAAATCCTGGACATGGGCTTTCATCCCTCGTGGACAAAGAGGGAAGCTGGGGGTGCTGCATTCTGGGAGGAATATATTTGGGGGAGTAGAGGTGAGCCTTTTCGGGAGAGAACCTCTCCCTGAGCCCCTGCACAAGAACTTCAGCCTACAGCAGCACTGGGGGGGTTCCACGTGGTCCTTGGCATCCCTGTGTCTGTTCACCAGGTGTCTGTCACCTGAGAAAAGGACTGCTTTGCATTAGCCTTCCCCGGTGACATATGTGAGCAGACATAGCGCATGATTTACTGTGGCCGTGCCCTACGAGTAAAAGTGTCACCAGATCGTGATACAGAGCACATGAAGGCTGATTGAAAATCTCCCAGGCCTGCAGCTGTCGTTATCTGGGGTGACAATCTTGCTGCTGTACAGACAGGGAGCTTTATGGGGACACAGTTATGGACCATGAATCATCCTCAGTCGTCTTCACTGTGTATTTGTGATCTACATCAAAATTGGGTCCTACACACGAGTAGCTATGTATTGAGCCCTCTCAAATTAGTATTTAAAACCCAAAACAACCCAATCAAATCCCACAGTGTTATCTATCTATCTATCTATCTATCTATCTGCATTTCTTTGTTTATATTGTTCCTAATTATTTAAGTAGTGTTTGGGCCTCTCTTTTAGTAGGAAAAACTTGAACTATATGATAGGTATTTTTAAACAAAATTGAGCCATCTCATTTGTCTGTTCAGTGTCAGCAACAGAGGGATTCAAAGTCATTGGCTACCATGAAAGTAATAAAATCACAATCTTCATCTCAGCCGGGTCCAGATCCAAAACCTCTTTAAACCAGCAGGAATTTGTGAATTAAATTCACTGGACTTTACAGCAAAATAAATAGCTGCTCTGCTTCATCTTGTAATTCATTTTGACCACTGTTACAAAGTTCATGTTTAAATATATTCCTCTAGAAATGAAAAATAATTTTTTTTCAGCTTCTGGAAAACTGGTGTAAAATATGCCTGTTGTTATTTGTATGAATCAAACCTGCGTCAGTGAGGTGTGACACAGAGCACAAAGACTTTCATTGAAATCAGTAGGAGCAGGAGCAGCCCGTTATTCATTTTTGATGGAAAGGGAAGAGGAATAAACACACCACAATAAAATGTAAAGCAGTAGAAATTAATAATGTGCACCCCAAACAACAGGGACATACTTGGAAGTTTGTGAGAGCAGGCTGCTCTTCTGGTGGTCACGAATCTTACTTTTTCCCTGGTGATGTAAAATGCTGTTAACTAGTGGTATATAAGTATATCTATCATTTATATTAATTTAATATAATCAGAAACAAGGGATGTCAGCATCTTTAGTTAAGTATTGTCATCAAATAGATTACAGAGTAATCACAGTGGGTTTACAAGCCTAATTCATTCTTACTCTGAAATCTTTTCACTGTCTGAAAGACAAGGAACTAAACATGTTTTAATATTTTGATATGAAACACATAAATCTCTGGCATGTCTGATGTGACCTGTCTGGTTGCTGCATGCTTACCTTAACCAAGTTTTCTATATGTTAAGTGAGAAATCCCAACATTTCTGTATTTAAAGATACCTTGAATGTTGTACATTGCTCTAAGAAAAAAATTTGTTTGTGGATAAGGCACGGTATAAATGTTATTGAAATATTTAAGGAAAATCACAGGATATATTAAAACTGAATCCTCTTGGTTTAATACTAAAGGAGCAGAGGGCTTTGAGTAGTAAAGGAACTGAAAATGTAGGATGAGGGTGGTAGAGAATGCTTATCTGTGGTGACCAAAACTCATTACTCCCAAAGCCTATTTCAATAATAACTTTTATCTGGGTTGGCTGAATCTATGGAGACTTTTTTCCTTAGGAGTGGTTTGGGTCAGTGATCAAGGTAAATTTCTGAGTACAAAGCACAGTGATTTGGATAAATGAAAATTGTTTTCCAGTTTTCTCACACAGTTCTGTGACAGTTCCTTTTGAAAGGACATCGGATCTTTAATACCTAAATGATAATCATTGTTAATGTTTCTGGCTTTGTTCTTCGTTTGATGAATTCAGAAGCACAGAAAAGTCATGAGAGCAGGACCTGCATAGTAAGCGAAACTTTATTTGAAACTCAAACTGTATTAATAGCTTTCGTTATGGATCTTAGTTTGTGCTGGAAAACGGAAACTAGAGCCAGTCCTGAACATCTCAGGCATCATTACTGTCAAAAGCAGCACTGGGGACACGAAGATTTGGTTACTAACGATACACTGGATTCCTTGCCAGAGCAATAAAACCCCTTGGTGTGGAACTGACACAGCAGCTCAGAGCATGAACCACCAGCAGTGCAGGGCTCTGAAACAAACAGTCGTAGATTTTTCCTTACATCTTTCTCATAAACTTTTTAAAGCCTCTGCTGGCTTTGTGGGCTTATTGCTGGGAGTTGGAAATGATGGATGAAACAAAGGAAAGGCGAGTTGTGCTGCACAGTCACTGCTGTGTGGTGTTGGGTGGTGTTACCCTGAGCTCATAAAAAGCCAGGACAGGTCTGAGCAAACAACTTTCTGTGCTCCTTCCCACAGCAAAGCTGGCCAGGACTGGTGACTGCCCTAACGCTGGCTCTTTGTTATGTTTTTGCTGTTTTTCTGCTTCTTTCAGCTGGTGATTCTGCAAAGGGCGACTTCCCTGAGCTCCTGCGTACCCCAGGAGGTTCCATCCACTCTGAACTGATATTTCCTGGGGCAAAACATAAACGATGACTCTGCCTTGTTTTCCTGCACGACTTTGCCAAAGTCATTTAGGAAACAGTGAAATAGCCCCATCTCAAGGATGGTTTTTTTGTTTTTTATTCAGTGCCTTATCAAGCATGAACTCTACTTGAGTTCACAATGTATTTTTTAGTTAATTAACTTGTTTCAAGACTGCATTTTCTTTTGTTTTGACTCTTCTTGCTCTGCTGTTTCCCATACATAAAGGTTTGATATTTTCCACCATTAGTCCTGCATTTTGCTTTGAACTGCAATACAAATAATAGTACTATCTGTATAAATAGCAAATAAAGTTTTACACATCATTTTAGATGTCATTCTAAAGAGGTAAGTGCTGCCAGAAAAAAAAAGTAAAAGAAAGATAGTAAAAGGTACAATAGAAAATTACGGAAAAGAGGGACTTTTTTATATATATATATNCTTTCTGTCTGGATCTTATTGATCTATGATGTTGATATCATAGTTCAGACTCTATCAGAATTTTAATCAAGCTCATTCATGTGTTTTTGTCACATTCTTTGAGATATGTTGATGAAATGTTAACTCTCTTTCGTGGGAGATGGGAGAACAGAGCATTGGTAACAGTCAAAAGTTCAACCAAAATGCATTTACTTCCAAAGTAATGGACTGGCTTCAGCCTGCCAGCTATGCAAGCACAAGGAGCTGTGATGGATGTTACACCAGTGATTCTGCTCTCAAGCTTTACTGGCAGCAAGAAAACCCAACTGAAATAATAATAGTAGTAGTAATAATAATAATAATAATAATAATAATGAAAAAAATAAGCTGTAGTGGATAACACAGGCTGGTGTGGAAGCCACAATTCTTGTGCCTGTCCCATGTTCATATAGGAGAGACTAAACAGCAACACCCCGTAAGAGGTTCAGTGATGCACTTAGCACCAAAAATGCTTGGTCCAGCCTGACCCAGGACGTCTGCAAGCTTGGTAGTCCAGCATGGGAGGAGTCCATCCAGCTATGCAGAGAGGGTGTTCTTGTCATCTCTTATTAAATGCATCCTACAGTCTGAATCATCACACAGGGATCTTTTATCCTGGTTCCAGATAACTGACATAAAAATTTGCATTTTAAATGAAAAAATCCACATTTTTATAATCTTTTCTAAGCCCATTTTAAGTTTTATTTTTTCTCTAATGGTATTGGCTTTATAATAAAGTATGGTCAAAACTTGTAAAATAAGGAGATGATGCAGTGAATTTAAGCTTTGAAGAAGCTGATGATCCTCACATTTGCATAATACTTTGAAATAGTCAGATGTGCAGGCTTGATCCCCATTTACACAAATTAAGTCTGCAATTCATGCACAGACACAGGTGGGCTACAAGTATCTCACAAAGTCCGACGTGATTGCCTCTGGTTCTTTTCATTAGATACCAGCAGGTTGTTATATCTAGGTTAGGCAAAATTTAGGACCTTATTCATCTTTTCAACCTATAACAGTTTTTTCTGCTGCACCTATGTGGTACTCAAGTCAGTTTAGCACAATTTTAAAGTTTTATTATAACTGCAAGTGGGTGAAATCAGCCTGTCAGTGGTAGTGCAATCTCTGTTCTTATTTCGTGAGGTGCTGAATTTCTTCAGGAGACTCCTAAGAGGAAAAGACTAAAAATTCACTAAATCACTTGAGACTGGAGGCATTAAAGATGTTTGGACAGCCTGGTGTCCTGTGCAAGGGCATGGCCAGTGTCTTCCTGAGGGACACTGACAGAACAGATTCTCTTGTCAAATCCATTGTGGCTCAAGCAGTCTTTGGTATAGAGTTCATTTTTCCCCTTCTGATTTCAAACAGAAAAGGCTTTTGTTTAGCTGATTACAGAAGTGTAAGGAGATGCTCCTGATTTAAAGGAGCTGATTTAAGCAGCAACTGGGTGTGAAGAAAGAGGTACCATATCTCCTTTACTTAAAGATGTGCCTTTCCTTTTAAATTAAAAGTTAATATAATTAGATATAAATGTGGACACATTCATTTTTATATTAAGAGAAGCTCTATTCAGTATAATTTATCAGTAGATTTAGTAAGGTTTGGCAAGCCCTTTTTGGAAAATCTTTGCTATTTTTTATTGTGAGTTTTCTAGAGATTCAGTTCCCTTTTTAATCTCTCTTTGGCAATAACACAGCCGTCTTTGCTTTCGTACCTCACCTGTATTGCTGAACCCACGCATGTACTCTGGATGCTTTCCTATGAATCCAAAGTAAGACCCAAGGCTCTGGGAAGTCAGGAATAGTGTTTCCTCCTAGCCAGTAGGCTCTGGTGGGTAATTTTGTCAGGTGCTTGTCAAGCTTCATACTCTGAGCACATTTCACTATTGCACTGTTGTCCATCCTCAGGCTGCCTCTTAATTTTTAGAGAGAGTTTAAGTAGTTGGTTATTGGTCTGTGCAGTTCTTAGAGGTTTGAGAGCTGTGTGAGATGCCTCTCAGTGAATCTGCTCGACTGATGATCAGCACCAAGGCATGAGAATGAGTGGCATTTTCCAGGCAAGATACTCAAGAGTGAAACTCTGTAGAGAGCCCACAAGTTAGGAATCCAGCTGGGCCAAAATAGCCTGATCTTTTTGAATGTGTCAAACAGTTCAAGGGGAATTTAATCAGGGTTTTAGAAAGGATGATGGCTCAGAAGTGTTTATTGTGGAATGGCTGGGAGATTTTCTGAGTCAGGAGGTACTTCCAGTTTATCATGTTTCAATCTAGAACATACTGAACTGGTCTTAACAGTGGTGTAATGTTTTGGCTCGTCCTGTATTTAAGTGGACATGCACATATGAGTATTTAGGAGTTGACAGACATCGCTTAATAGAAACTAGCCCTCTTTGGTGGGAGTGTGTTTGGGTAGGCAGAGATTTTCTTCTAATGGTTTCTCACAGAGGGAATCATGAATTTTCCTTCTTGATCAAGATATGACAACCTCTGCATTGATTCCCTTGATAAGTGTGGGCTGATTTCCTACTAAATCTCAGTCATGATCATGTCTAGTGTATCCCCATGCCTGTTTAAGCCGTGAACTTGTATAATAAAATATAGTTTGAATCTCGGTGTTCCTGCCCAATCTGTTTAAGCACGGGGATGATATGCTGACACATTTCAACAGCAGGCTCTCAGGAATGTGTCCCTATAAATCCTCCTCCCTTGTTTGTTTGGCCAGTGATGCTGCTGGTAAATGAGATGCTACTTGCTGCTGTTTTGTGATTGCTCTTCAAACCCTGATGCCTTTGCTCAGTCCTCAGATGAAGCAAGGAAGCAGCCAGGGGAGTATTTTATAAGGAGAAATGTATCTCTTCAATATTAAAGTCACAAATCTGTGAGGAGTGCAAATATTCTGTCTCTAGGACGCCAATTCCCTTTTATGAGTCCCTTAGTAATTACTGAATAGTATTTATTATGGAGCAGTGTCTGAGGGAATAAGTGGGGAGTTTTCGTAGATGGGGCCCAAAGTGAGTTAGGGTGTTTGGTAGCAGTGAGATCTGTGTAGTGAGTTCACGAATGTAGGACAAAGGAAGCAGAGATGGATTTAAAAGTCATCTTGTAAAAAAACCAAACATGTAGTCAGAAGTATTTGCAACTGATGTTAATTTGGGGTGCAGAGTACAACTTTCTCTCCCGTGCGAACTTGGCTTCTGCTTCCCCACTGCTCCACGTGCATTCCCACTGGCATGAGACATTAAATGGGCTGGGTTTCCATCAAACTGCTTTGGCCTGATAGGACAGTGACACGGCTTATAAACTCAGAGTCTGGATACCGTGACTTTGCATACATCGACTGCAGCACAGTGGGACTCTTATCCCTGTCCCAAACTTCTAGGAACCAACACAGCCAACAATAATGCCTTCTGTTTTACTGGCACAGGACATTTTTAAGGCCAAAGAGACCATCAGGTTATCCAGTGAAAGTACTGGTGGTTGTCCTCCAGGAACCTGCAGAGATCAGGATGGTAGTGCTGGATTGGGGATGAATCAAACTCAGGTCACACCACTACAGGTCTAGGTGCAATAAACATCTTTTCTGGGGGATTAAATCCCTCCTGTGTAGTTATATTTGCCCATTGCTGATGATCTTGGCTGGGATTTCTAGGTCTTACAGTAATACTGATGTTATTAAAACTGCCTACTATCTTTAAAATACGTGTTGTGAAAGTAAGCAAAACCTAACTGGATCTACCCATCAGTTTTCCTTTTCAAAGGAAACTGTCTAATGAAAATTCAGAATGTACCTGTGTAAATGTTCATATCCACTCCACACATAAACTCATATAGTTTATGTATTTCTATTTTACATTTTCATTCTGTATATACATGAAAGAGTATATACACATGTACGTGCATGTACATGCTTTATTTTTTTTTTCAAAATTCCAGCAATGTGAATCATAGAATTTTAATAGTTTTTTAAAAATTACCCTGGGCAAAACCAATAAAAGCAGTTTTAACTGGAAAAGAAATGACTAGACTTATGCCTAAATGTAGATTACTGCAATTTTTCATTTTTGTTACTGAAGGGCATAAAATTTGGAGTGAGAGCTGAAAATTTCAGTCTTTTCCCAGAACTTCCTGGCAGTCGCAATCCATTAAGATATTTTTTGCTGTTTAATTTTATTTAATGTTTTAGGACTGACTAAATTGATTGGGCATGGTAAGCCTTTAAAATTAATTGATACTCTCTTACTTTAATAAATGCAAGGATGGAATAATGCCCTAAGCTTCAGCCTGCGTACTGGTACTTCACTCTGAATATCCATGTCCGCAAGGACAGCAGCCTCATTCTCCACCTTCCATAATAAGTTAATATTTTATGGAGCAGAACAGCACAGAGTCAACAGACAATTTAATATTATGGTCATGGTGACGTAAAGCCCAGAACCTGGTGTATTTTTCATCTCCAAAACCTCAAAAGCCTCCTGCCTGCACATGATTCAGGTTAGATCTTGTGGCTCTATATTGTCTGCAGGCATGTGGCTGTCTCACAGAGGGGTTTTCTGCAGAGAAGGGGTGGAAGTTTGTCTGGCTTGGGTGGTGGAGTGGCTGCTGAGAGCAGAGGGAAGAAGTTCCTTATCTAGGTTATTGATATCAACATGATGGGAAATGCATTGGGCCACGTGGCTGTGTTTATAAGCATAATTAACAACATGTAATTAAGGGTACTTAAAGAGAGGAGGAATTACTGTGAGCTTTGAAGTGCTAGGTTGTTTGCAGAAAGAAGCTGAGAATTTGGATCAGCAAGGGCTGGAGATGATTTGGGCTCTCAAACACGCAGTTATAATTGCTCTAAATGTCTGGGTGACCTGATGAGCCAGTCATTCCCTCCTCCTTGGAGGAGTCTGCAAGTTGCAGTGGTGAGAGAAGGAGATTCGTTCCTTTCCTAGTCTGAAAGGAAAAGCAGAGGACACTGAGGTGCCAGTGCCCTGCTTAACCTCCAGCTAATGCCTGCTTT
This sequence comes from Cnemophilus loriae, assembly GCA_013397755.1. NCBI lineage: Eukaryota > Metazoa > Chordata > Aves > Passeriformes > Corvidae > Cnemophilus > Cnemophilus loriae. Next base: position 125,260 of record VZTF01001126.1, read on the forward strand.
GGGAAATGGAGCAGGACATAAACAGTCTGCTGGTTCTTTCCATCTTCAGAAGTTATAGCCAATGTGTTTTACTTCAATCCCTATTTACCTGACTGACAATGTGTAAGAACGCAAGTGCTGTTCTTGGGTCAGAGCAGAGGTTTCAGTATCTCAGGTACACAAACTTTGACAGAGACCAGCAGCAGACACTTTGGAAAGAAATACAGGATTCATGTAAGCAGGGAGAGAGCACCACACTCTCACAGCTTTCTTCCATGGCACGATGTTCTGTTCAGATCAATTCAGATATTTCACTGATATATTTTTAGCTATTGAACGTGAAAATGACATGGAGAAATTAAAAAAGAGGTATGCTCTGAGTGAGTGCAGGCAGCATTAGAGATCTCAATTTCCCTGCTTCCCTTTTCAACCTGTCTTTCTACCAAAGCTCATGCCTCAGAAAGCTGTCACAAGGACAGCAGCCCTCTAATTTTGCAAAACAATCCACAGTTGTTGATTTCAATTTGAAATTTGTTTTTCTTTGTTTTTTTTCTCCAGTATTTCTGCTCTGCCACTGTTGGAGGCTTCTTTTCTGCAGGGCTGCAAGAAACGCATGTCTTAATACTTTGGCCTTGGCTGTGGCGTGTATGTGCTGTGATTGATTGTGTTCATTAGGAAGGGTGACTGTTGTTTGTTTCCCTATCGATAGATACGTTCCCAAACAAGATAAGTGCGGGCCAGCACACTTGCTGTAGTAATTACTGTAGGTTCAGATAAAGCAAGTGGCACTGGAGCCTCCCTGTAGTGAATCCTTGTTGGCATGGAGCAGGAGATGCATTATATATATATATATTAGACATTGAAATTTTTCAGAGCCAAATGGGAAGAACTGCAAAAGAATAAAAGGCCTCGTTCTTAAAGGCAATGCAGCATCTCAGATAACAAGAGCATAGTGCATGGAAGCAGATTTCAGCTGAAGCACTTTTGTTTGTGGATCCAAGGACATCAAAATGTGTCACAAAATTGCATCAATTTTGATGAAATCTTCTTATTGGAAAACACAGCAGTAGCAGCAAAATTTAGTACACTCCAGCACAAAATCTTTGGATAGTCTTTCTTACACCTTCTTATTTTGAAATGCCCTTCTGTTTTACTTAAAATGCAGTTAAGTCCTTGAAACTAAACCAAAATGTTTTCCAGATACCTTTAATGTTCTTCATTCTCCCTCCCATGCACTGAGTTTGAATTTTTTCCCCTAAGCCTGACTCAGCATCCCTCTTACCTTTCTCTCCACTGGCTCCCTTGTCCTCTCCTGCTGAACTGAAAAGAGCAATTGCAGAGAAAGCACCACTGATCCCCACACACTCTGAAAACGTCTGCCAAACTCACAGCTTTGAACTTAGCTCTGCTAACCAAGCACTCTCTCACATCCTTAGTCAGCCAGATGGGAGCAAGGGGGTTGCTTTGTATAAAAACCCACACCAAGACAGTGACCCCTCATGTCAGGGAACTGGGGTCCATCCCCCTGTTTCACATTGTGAGGGTCAGGGAAACTTTTAGATGTGATGAATTAACTTCTGGTGCAGTGAAAACTCTTATAACAATTAAGCTTATGGTTATATATTGTTTCAAGCAGTTGGATTCCCAAGGACTGCTTATACCCCAAAAAGGAAACAAGCAGCAAGTTGCTACAAGATGTAATTTGAGGACGTACAAAACATTTGTCATGGTTTTAATCATGTGACCTTTGCTTGATGCCTGCTAAATCTACCCTCTTGTCACTCTTCAACTGATAGTGCAGGAGCTGCTGGTACCTGGTGATGGAGATGTCCATTCCTGCATTATTTTAACAATTTCTAATGTGCTTGATAAATATTTTAATAGCACTGATGCTTTAAAAAGCTGTTCTTGAAACCATGCAATGAGAATTTGCAGTTCTATGTGTTATGTGTGCCATGGGAAGTTTTTAAACCAAGTAGGCAGAAAAAAAAGTACCTTAAAATAAGTTATTTTAAAATAAGTTATTTAACACCAAAGAAGCTCTTTTGGAAGCTGTTTGTGATCATTATCCAGCTATCTTATCTCAAGCATCAATTTCTGCATTGAGGTGCAAAGAACAGGGTGGGCAGTGGTCCAGATATGAGTATGGAGAGGCCTGGCAGATTGATTAGATCACACTGCCTCAGACCCGCCAAGGCAAGCGCTATGTGCTCACAGTGGTAGAGGCCACCACTGGATGGTTCGAGACCTACACTGTGCCTCACGCTACTGCCCGGAACACCATCCTGGGCCTTGAAAAGCAAGTCCTTTGGAGGCATGGTACCCCCTAGAGAACTGAGTCGGACAATGGGACGCATTTCAAGAACGGCGTTATCAACACCTGGGCTAGGGAACATGGCATTGAGTGGGTGTACCATATCACTTATCGTGCACCAGCTGCTGGGAAAGTTGAGCAGTGCAACAGACTGCTTAAAACCACCTTGAAGGCACTGGGTGGGGGCACTTTCAAAAACTGGGAGCTGCATTTAGCAAAGGCCACCTGGTTAATTAACACCTGAGGCTCCACCAACCGAGCAGGCCCTGTCCAATCTGAACCCTTGCGATCAACAGATGGAGATAAGGTTCCGGTCGTACACATGAGAGGTACGCTGGGAAAAACTGGATTAATTCTGCCTCGAACAAAGACAAACCCATCCGTGGGGTTGTCTTTGCTCAGGGACCAGGTTGCACATGGTGGGTGATGCAAAAGAATGGAGAGACACAATGCATACCTCAAGAGGACCTTACTTTGGGGTGAACCATCTGTCACACTGTGCCTATATCTAGATCTAGATGTATATATGTATATCACAGAATCACAGAATGAACTAGGTTGGAAAAGACCTTTCAGATCATCAAGTCCAACCTATGACCTAACACCACCTCATCAACTAAACCATGGCACTGAGTGCCACATCCAGTCTTTTTTTAAACACATCCAGGGA
>VZTF01001127.1:0-37122 GCA_013397755.1 Cnemophilus loriae
CTGTACATGGCAACTAACCCCTTCATGCAGGCTGACAGCAGATGTCTCCTCCAGGAATGCAGCTCCTCCGAGTTTTTAAGCACTCCAGATATGGCATCTGCCACAGCCCAACTGCAGAGAGACAGTTATTGATTTTTTTGTTAATATTTTAACTTGCTTTTTGTATATGTTAAAGACGTCTTGCTGCCAAAGTGCAAAGCGATGGATTCTCTGAGGAGAGGATGCTGTTACTGCTCCCATTCCTATCACAGTGCTTCCCAGGACAAACTGAGCCCTGAGGGAGGCACACACACACACACTGCCCACCTCTCTTCATTCCCTGCTCTCTCCAGAGCAGCAGGAAGCTGGTCCATCAGGTTGTGCAGCCCTTTGCTTTCTGAAGGTGGCAACAACTTCGAAAGAATTTGCAGTTTCACAGTGGCCTCACGTGCTGCTCCGGTGTCCTGAATCCCAGCGCAGAGCTCCTTCCACAGGGCTTTCCTCAGGACAGGTGTGACAGCTGAGACAACTGTTGGGAAAGCAGAGGGCACGGGTTCTACCACCTGCAGGTGTTAAACAACAACACACTAATCCCAAATCACTTTCTAATCCAGGCCCAGATTACTCAATTTCCAGGAAATGATGCTACAGCAGCCTCTAATCTGCTACCGAGAAGCGCTATAGAGAGGCTCACTTCTTTACCCATCCTCTACTGCCCAGGGTGCTGACAAGGTCTTTTCACTGCTTGACCTTGTAGGTAGAGCTACAGCCACAGTCAGCCTGCTTCCTTTGCTATTTATATTTCTGGGCAATAAGAGAAATGAAATCAAAGTGATCCTGTTCTATCGAGTTGAATCCTAACTCATCATTTTGCTGGTAGAGAATTTCACAAACTTGTCCATAGATGTAATGCTGCTGAGGGTTTGGAAAGTTCTGGACTGCCACCTTAGGAGGGTATTACTGTAGCCACCCCACAGCTGGAAATTTGTTTTAGAAGAAACTTTTGGACCCTGTAAAAGTGAAAGCTCAGGTTCTGCAAAAACCATCTGGCTGTGGCATTGCACACTCCAAACACCGTTCTCTCTGTGCCTGAGCAAAAAGTTTTACCTCCTGTACTAAACCAAGAGAAGCACAATGACATATTTTCACACACAGTAAGAATTAAATAAGGACTTCAAAAGAGAATTCTGGGCAGCAGTAACTGTAAGAGCACTTGTCTTCAATCTAACAGCCAACTCTCAGCACAGCCCTTCACCTTTAGTGCTGCAGAGGTACTTCCAAGGGAGTCATTAGAGGTCAGACACCAAAGTTTTATCACCTCTATCTATTGTGTGGAGATTCCAAGACCTTAAGACCACCAGACCCTAAACAGGGAATCTGGCCTCCTGAATCACAAGCAGGGTTCAGTGGTGCCTTTACCTGTGGAAGGTCGGCTGAAACCATACTGGTCTCTGCACTGCAAATACACATTAACGAGTGGAAGAAAGCTCTCCATGTGCTTCCTGAGGTACTTCCCAGTGGCACTGCTCAGACACCAGAGCTCGAACTGAAGCAGGTGAGTCCTGGAGTGCTGGATCAGCATGGCCACAATGGCCAGGGAGGTGTGTGAGCACTGGGCAAGGCAGTGAACCTGCACCTCGACACCAACTGCGAGAGCAAGGACTGGCTCACTTTGGAGTGCCTGAAGGAAAACTTTCTCCAAATCTTTGCTGGCTGATGCTGACATCAATATCCCCAAAGCTTTAATGTGCTCTGTGGATAGCAGAAGTTCTCCTTGCTGGGGATGCCTTTGGTAGCTGTCTGTGAGGAGCTGCACCAAAATTTGTCCATAGAAGCTTAACTGTTTCCATTTTCTAGGGGATTTTTCAGATTTCTGAGCAGTCAAGCTCATCTCAGGAAGCTGAAGCATGGCTAAAGTGATCTCCTTCAGTTGAGCTGCAGTCATGTACATGTGCAGCTCCTCCAGAGCCTGCAGCTGGTGAGACTTCCTGGGATAGACCTGGCTTCTGTCCTTCCCCACAGCCTGCAGCTCTTCCAGGACACTTTTTGTGATAGCTTCGAAATACTTGGACAACATGTGTCTGTGATCCGTTGAGATGCTCTGCACAATGGGGGCACCTGTTTTCAGCAGCTGGAGCACCCCAGAATTGAGGTGAGCTGACAGGAGCTTCACAGTGACAGGGTTCAAACCAGGCTGAGGAATAGAGCGCAGTTCCAATGCCAGGAACCAGCTTTCCAGTGTAGGATGCCTGAAAATCAAGGTGAGTGTATCTTCCAGTGTCTGTAACAAACAGATGTAACAGTATCACTGAACGGATAATCACAGTCCAGGGTAAAAAATAAACTCATTCATCTGCCTATTTTCCACAGCTTGTCAATTACAATTATTGAACATGAAATTGTCTACTAGCTGGCCAGAGGATAAAAAATATTAATGAATTACAAGCACATAAATATCATTCTTCCAGCGTTTATGCTGCGGGATTTATGCTGTTATACTGAACATTCTAGATAAGTATAAGCATATCTCCGGAGGAAAACTGAATATTTTGGAGTTCATCAACACATTCTAATCTCCACAAATTCACAGAACAGATGAAAGAGGGGGAAAAATTCACTCCTCAAGTACACAATTTTCACAACAAGGCTTTACACAGGGCTGAGGGAATACATTTTTTTCTGCACAGGTGATCTCTTTCAGGACCTCTCCTGAATGTGTTCCAGCTCAGAGGTGAGACTGTGGGTGATGCAGCTGGGTCACATCTCCAGACAGTAGTTTTGCAGCTGCTCGACCACATGCTCTATGTTCCTAAGTTCTCCTCCAAGCACCTCTCTGTTCAGCAAAACTATTCCCTAGAGAATCAATCAAATCAAAGTTTACTAACAGGTGCCTCCGTATCAAGGGATTTGGTACCTTGTCATTTGAAGACTCTTCTGTCATCAGAGATTCCTCATCCATGAAGAGATCCGACTCAGCCTGATGCTCTTCCCGTTTCTGCTGACAATCCAGCTTTATTTGATTGCCCCGGCACAAGCAGATGCTCAGCACGTCCACATAGAGGTCAACGAGTTGAGGACCCAAAGTTTTACCAAGCTATGAAAATAAAGACATCTTGGAAGTGCAGAAAAGAGGAGGATGGGAGCAGAAGGATAATTATCCAACAGGAATAGGAGTTAACTAAGAACTACTTAGATTACAATCTCTTCTGTGGGAAGGAACCACTCACCTATGCAGAAACCTGATGCTAAGCGAAGGCTCAGGTTGCCAAATGAATAGATAGATTTTCATTTATACTGTGACATTTGGTGTTACATAGGCCAATGAATTTTACTCTCTGGAAAGGCTTCTTAGGGAGACCCAGGAGCTGGATTAAAATCTCAAGTTTATTTGCACTCACACCGATCAGTAAGGTAACCAAATGCAAAGTATATCCAAGACTCCTCAACAATCAGAAGAACTGACATTTGATTACAAATTAGGTGCAGTTTTGTCCGGTGCTCTGTAGCCTCAGAGCCAAGTACAGGAAAAAGCTACAGGACTGGAATCGAAGTTTTAGCAGCGAAGTCATTTGTACCTTCTACATTAAAATAAACCAAACATAACCACAATATTATTACAATATTGCTCTTACACTGCTGAAGTTCTCCACTGTGGATTTCAGGTATAGCAGCACATGCTTTACTCCCAACAAAAGCTGTTCAGGTGGGAGACAGGAAGCCAAGTCTCTCAATTTTGTCTGAACACCATCTTCCAGTAAGGTATTGCTTCCTCTCTCATAGGCTCTCTTTAGCAAAGTGGTAAATACAGAATCCAGTGCCACAGTAGGTTCTTCGCTTACCTCCTTGTGGTTTTTAAACTGTTTAAAGTGAAAAAAAAGCATAAGAGAAAAACAATGATGAGTATGAATCAAAAATCTCTTCAGCCACTTTTGTTTTGAGATGAGCTCTGAGCTGAACCTGTGCTGAAGCTCCAGGAGCACAAGTGTGCAGCCCTGCTAGAACAGAGCTGTCCAGCAGTGTCCCCAGAGGAATCTGTAGTGCTCACTGCTGGCTGTGCAGAAAAACTCACCAAACCCAGCCCAGGGGGCCTGTGATCCCCAGTCCACCCAGGGGGAACTCCAGGCACTGTGAACTGAGGCCACGGCACGCAGCAGGCTCTGCTGTGCCTGGTGAGGAGTCTGCGTACAACCCCTGAGCACCGGCATCACCTCCCAGCCACCACAAAGACCTCTTGTGTCATCAGAGGAAAGCCCTGGAGCAAATTTGTGTCCCAACGTGATCAACAAGAAATACAGAATTAGCTTTTCCTGATGGAAATGTAACCTCTATAAACTGTGAGGTTTCTATAGGAATACTGGCTCAAGAACTCAGTGACTTCAGGTATTCCATACCACAGGTTCCTGAGACTGCTTGGGTATCCAGAGTTTATAGTACTGGTTAAACTGGTAGAGCTGAGGATACTTAGCAACTTTCAGGGACTTGAGATCTTTATCATAGAGCTGGAACATTAAGCAGAGAGCAAGGGGTTCTCTCTGAGAGTGCAGGAGGTCAGTGAAAACAGCAACAAGGTACTCCACGATGTGTGCTCCTAGAAAAGGAAAAATAAATGAAACTATTGACATGAGCACAGACACTGGGGCAACCCTCCTTACTTTGGGCCTGAGCAGCAGCCCACAGAGCCTCATTCAGAAAAGGTTTTTGTAGTGACCTAGACAAGTGTTCATGATCCACTGAGGTACCTGAAAAATCCTCCACACATTAGTTCTTGTTGAAGTAAATAATCCACCTTCATTGTGTTGTGCTAAACATGCCTGCATTTTAACAGAAGACCCCTGCCAAGCACCACCTCAGAGAAGAACTGATTCGTACTGAGAGGCACACACCCCAGTTAATGTGTACAAGTTAAATAGAGAATTTTCTTTCAGAACTGGGACTTTCAGTCCACCCCAGGTGCTACTCAACCATCGAAATCACAAAGGACTTAGTGAGGTGCTGTGGGGTTGGCAAATCCTGCACCAAGCCCACCTGATGCCTCTGTGACTCCAATGCTTTCCTCAGGGAGGTGGTAGAACTTTGCGACATTTGCCACCAGAGCTTCATTTCTGAAGAAGCTTTCTTTGGAAAATGCATCCATTTCCTATGTAACAGTGCAGTCCTCTCTCCCTGATCTTGGGAAGAGCTGCCTACAGCCATGGAAACCCCCTTTCTCTCATGATCTCCACACTCTGTCCTTGAAATACTATGTTACTGAAGCCAACTACTTCTTCCAGCCCACGATCATCCATGCAGGGACAGCGTCTCTTCTGTTTGGGGTCAGGGAAAGAGGGCAGAAGCACCTACAGAGCTTCAATACCTCTCTTGAGTAGGAAACACCATGGATTTGCACCTCCTTGTGCTTGCAGGGAAGATAATGTCTCAAGGTAAAAAATGATAAGTGGTAAAAAATTATTAAAAACGGGTAAAAATGACGCCACTTTCACTCCACTGGTAGACATAATGCATAAAACCAAAAAAGTCTGTACCTGTTCCATTTTCAGACTGAAGCAACAGTACGTTCCTGGCTTCTAATGCAGCAGGGACAACAGCACTGAAGGGAAATGTTTGGATAATCATGTCTTCATTTAAAGAGAACCCAATTTCTTCATCTAAGCCATCACTGCCCTCTATCAGGACATCCACCATATCCAGGACATCTAGTAAGTGAAGAAAAAATCTAAGCAGAGGATCCAGACTAACTGGAGAAACAACAGAGGTAGAATGCAACACTCCAGGAATACAAGGCATCTTTTTAATTCCTCAAAAAAAAAAAATCAAAAAAAGGATGAAAGTCACATTTGTCAAGCAATACAATGTTAAGTGCAACACAAAAATCACAGCTTAACTTCCCTCTGCCTTTCAGTGCCGCTGTTCAGCACAGGTTGCCCAGAGAAGCTGTGGCTGCCCCTGGATCCCTGGAAGTGTCCAAGGCCAGGCTGGACGGGGCTTGGAGCACCCTGGGCTACTGGAAGGTGTCCCTGACCATGGCAGGGGGTGGAACTGGATGAGCTTTAAGGTGCCTTCCCACCCAAACCATTCTGGGATTCCACGATTCTATGAACAGACCCAGGTAGAAGGACTAAATTTCCATTTTAGTTCGAAAAAGCTGCTGCAAGAGCATGAAGAGAGATTTCAAATACTGTTAAAGTGGCACAACCACATCAGAAATTACTTTGGGTGGTAAAGTGGTAACTTTGCAATTCCGACTTCTACTTATGATACTAAGTACCCATGGAGGGCTGAATCCTGGAGGTCCTTACTTAACAGGATTTCTATAGTTACCCATCCCCAGTTTGCTGATTAGGGCTAGAAAATGTAGCCTCAAGTTGTGGAATTCTGTTGTTGAGGGGTTATCACATACCGTCAATGTGAGAGACAGGGATGCTGATGTTATCAGAGTCCTGTTTAAACATAGCGACCTGGAGCATGCTGGCTTCCTGAACCAGGTCTGCTGCCTTGTCTGTGTAGGGATAGGGGTTTGTCACCAGCTTCAGCAGGATCTGTCAGCAAAGGTGGAAAGAAAGGTAAGTGCACAGGCTGTCAAGTGTAGGGGAACCATATGTTGCTAAGAAAGATTGTGTGCTAAAAGTGGTTGGAAGCTGGGCAGGTTTTAGGAGGACAACTTCCATATCACTTCTGCAGGATTCTGTCTATGGCTCCTGTTCTACATGGGACACTGATGGAAAAAAAAAAAGTCCACTGCAATTTGGCATCTAAATTGCTACCACAGACTGAATCCCTGGGGAGATCGCACTGGAAAGGAAGCACTGGGCATTCAACATCCTGAAGAGTAAACAGGAAGTGTCAGCTTTTCTTGTAAAGCATCACAATTTACTGAGGTCTGATAATTTCGGCGCCTAAAGAGGAGATAAAAGCTACCCACACATACAACACTCTACCCTTATACCAACAATGCTGTAACAACAACTGATTCTTTTGGATTTCATTTTCCTACAAATCATTTTGCTGTCCTCCCATCCAAGACAAGAAAGATGTCACCTCTGTATAAAGAATCCCAAACAACACTTTTCTGAGAATTCATTCACTGGTCTTTGACAGGTTTAACAACAATAGCAACAAAATCTCTAGTTTCCACTAACACTATTCTTTGCATTGTTTATCCAGCTAATTTGAACATTGTTACCCTTTCCAAAAACTGAATCACTGCTTCCTTTTGGTCTTCTTTCGTATTATCCAAGTGTTCCAGCCAAACTGAAAGTTCCTTCCATGTGTACTCAAACACTCCACTGTCACGTAAAACCTGTCCAGGAAACAAAGGGGGAGGTGTGTAAATAAACCTCAGAACACCTAAAATACAAAACCCCAAGAGACACAGATCTTTTCGTATAGTAACTTCATGATTCCTTCTTTTGGGAAAGAAAAGAAGAGCAGGTTGATGAAAAGAAGTATCTGTCACTCTCCTCACCCCCTCAGTTCAAGAGGCCTTATTCCCACTCACTAGGGGGACTTTAACTGCATAGTGGAGAATAAAAATCTTACTTCTGTAATTTTTGGAGAGCAGGTTATATGGCTTTCAGAGGATTGTACATCTTTATATCATCACAGGCAGGGAAAAAAAAAAAAGCACCTTAAAAATAGCCTGAAGGAGAGTTTTAGAAAACTACTGATCTAACATAAAGGAAAATCGTTGCTAAATTAAATCTAAATCAGGCTACTTGTACTTAAAAAAATTAGGCAGATGGATAAACAGTCACATAAATGAGCAGTGGGTTGTGACCACAGCAAGGTCCAGAGAGAAGTGCAAGTTGCTGGGGGTGGTGAGGTAGTCCCAGATATACCACAACCAAGAGACAGGCTTTAACATATCTAGAAATTTTCCCCCACTTTCCTGCTCTCTAAATTCAGGCCCCGACCTCAGGCACCGAAACTAGGAACTTGGTGACCCTGTGCTCCAGCTCTACAAGGAGGAAAGGAGGAGGGAGAAGAGGAGAGGAAGGAATCGGAGTGACACCACGGTTAAACTCCCTGCCCCTCACTCTCAACAAGAGAGAAAACCTTGCCCAGCTTCCTGACTCTAGCACCTACATTAAATGACTGCAATTACACAGGATGAATCTGTGCCTTTGCTCCTCTCCACACACAAAATAAAAGAAAGCTATCACAACTCATTTGTTCTACATTTACTCTGCGTACAACACCAGCAGGTCTAAAAATAACAGCTGCTTACATGAATCTGACAGGGTAATTCATTTAAATATAGAAAAAATGAAGGGAAAAGGACTCATTTTAACATAATTGACTATTTTTGGCAGAGTCTTGAAATAGACATGCACTTGCAGCTCTCACGAAAACAGGTGGGAACAGAATGTGAAATCCAAAAACAAGCCTTCAATTACGTGGCACTGCGTAGAAAAATAAGTCCTTACCATCTATTCTTATCAGCCTTTCTGCTGACATAACTGCCCTAACTTTCCTGCTCCTGCATTCCCTTCAGAGAAGATGCAATGGACTGAAGCGGAAAGTGGACACAAGAACAAGTCAGGTAGTCCATGTTCCCACTTGGCAAAAGAATCCAAAACCACCAGAAAACGGCACATTTTGAGCGGCTTTTGGTTGAGACATTCATAACTGGGAGACCAAGTGAACCTGCCTTTAATCCCTTCCAAGGATCAAGGGCAACTAAACCCTAATTCAATCACTGTTAACTGTGGTCTGGTGGACTGAATATTACAATGGCACTCTGTGATTGGAGCTAAATGCAAAGATTCAATGCACAAAGCTGACTACAAATTTGTGTGCCATGAATACTGCAGGACACTGCATGAGGAGCCCTGTCCAGGGCCAGTACAGCTTCCTGGATTTTCTCTTGGCAGGACAGTTTGGTTGCATTTATTCCTAATGTAAATCTCTACCCCTACTTAGATAACTAAAAGATGTTCTCTTTTAAGAAGGTGCTGAAAACAACAGCCACTGGTGTCTTGTGGACTTGTAGCTGACCAGTTTTTCTGAAAAGTCAAATAACTCATTTAAATGTACAGAAGGGGATTTTAATTAATTTTTAAGACAAAAAGTACTCCTTGCATCAAAGCTTGTATCAGACAGCAACAGAGAAGACCATTCTGCAAGGCCAGAGCAAACCAGCTAAGGCTTTAGCAAGGCTGGAGTGCTGAAGTACAGATTAAATAAACAATGATAAAAAATAAAAATCTAAAGTAATCTCTTCTTGATCAATGACAAGACCTTTGCAGGCACAAACTACATTGATTTATTACAGTGTCGGAATTAATTCAGCCTAGTAGGGTGGGCAAACATTAAAGACATTTTCCTTACTCTTTCATCAACTGCTGCAGGAAGGCCAGTCCACAGCATTTATTTCCATAAAATATTTAGTTAATAGGCAGTTATCTGACAGCAAATTCCAACAACAGTCACAGCAAACAGGAAAGGAGACTCTGTTGACCACACAACCACGCAGTAAAGGTATCTGCTTTAAGAAAACATTTTACAATCCTGAAATTTCAGACCAGTGGGATATAGTGAATATCCTGATATTTCAATTCAAATGCTTACCTTGATGATTAATTTTTTGGTGGAAATTTTCAGATGAGAATGGGTACTTGTAACGAACATTTTCATCAGTAAATAGAAGACTGATTTTTCACCAGATATCTTCTCTGTCTCAGAGATGTCCTACAAGAAGAATATATTAAAATTCCCCTGCTACAGCAACGCTGTACACGACTATGTTGCACTGAGACTGATATGTAAGGTAAGCATGTTATCTAATAGACCTGCCCAAAAACCCCAAGGCCAGAAACTAATGGGATCATTTACATTACTTTGCATTCAAGAGCCAGGATCATTGTACTCACTCGTAAAATGCTTTCCTGGAAAGTGGAAGAAGACAGTAGTAACAGAAACTCCAACTACTACGAGGACCCAAGACAAAGCCACCTCCCTCATCAATCATCTTTTACTCCCCAATCATTCCACTTCTATCTCCGTTAACATACTCCATGGGTGTCTCTGCTTCCCCTCAAAGCCAGGTTCACTCCTTTCTCCTGACATGACAAGCAAACTCTTGACAGAGTTCTTATTTTACAAGCCAGCAGTAAAAAAGAGAGCTGGGGGCCCTGATGGGTTCCACTAATTATGGAGAGTATCAAAAAAGGTTGGAATCTTCCTCAGGAAGGGGTGGGATGGCTCCCATCAGTGGCTCATTTCCCTGGTCTGCAAACTCAGGCTTTCCAAACAAGTGGAAACCAGCACATTCTCACTTGTGCTCCTCTCCAGAGACACGAAGAGCTACAGGAACCTTCTCCAGTGTTCACCAGGGAGGCAAAAAATGTTGTCCCTGTAAAAAACCTTTCAGCTCAGAAGGGATTTTTCACTACTGCTAAGACTGTTAATTCCTGTTGGTTTTACAAAAGGGTCACCTCCTAAAATGACTGGACTAATTTAAAACTAGGCAATGCCAGATGGAAAGACTTGAGGACAATAGGCCAAGGAAACATAAACTTGCATCAGCCTCTTACCTGTATTCTGAACCAGGCAAATTTGTTTGCAGGAAGTTCCAAAGCCACTTTCAGGATATGGTGCTGCAGCAGAGGAGGGACCTCCTCCCGCAGGCCCTTTTCAGTGACTATTCCTGAGGTGTGAAAGCAAGAAATCAACTTCAGTTTGGTCCATCTTCCTGAGATCTCAGAACACTCATCTTTTAGGGTTTAAAACACAACTGTGAGACAAGCTGGCTACTCACAGATCTTCATATCATGGGATCCCCAGACACACTGCAACTATGTTTGGCCAACTCAAGGTGGGAACCCAGCCCTCAGAGGGAGATTCCACCACTTGACCCTAGCAGAAACCATTGGTCGTGCATGGGAATATAAAATCTCTTTTATCAATCTCAGCAACCCTGAAAAGCTGTGATCTACAGGCAGTGTAAAGGATGGATAAACTGGAGAGCAAAATACAGAATTTAAATCAACAGGAAATCTTAATGCTTATACCATGACAATATTTGCTCAGACAATGGAACTTTACACTCACGTCTCTCCCTGCATCACTGTTATCCCCAGCACAGGCATAACCTCACTAATTTTGTCATAGGTCAGGGAGCTCTTGCAGTGTGATCAAAACCCGAGCTGCCCATACCTGACCTGCAGGTAAGTTACACGTGGACATCAGCTGTACAAAGCACTGGTGCCTGAGCTTCTCGGAGCCTGTGTAAGATCTTCATGGCCCACATCAGAGAAACAACAATACATTTTAAACAGTCACCACCAAGGCAATCCAACAGTAAGACTAAACAATAAAACTCCACCAACTATTTATAGAATATATTGCTACAATGTAGAAAAATATGGTGCCTTTGGTATCCACGTTTCCATCAGGGTGATCAGAAGGAGCAACAGAACTCTCACACTGACACATCTGAGAAAACAAAGTCTCATGATTCTTTTACTCCATCATTTTCTACCATATCATCTCTCTTCAAAATCAATATCCAGGCTCACTTCATTACATTTGTTTGAGAATGACACTTTATTTTCCAGTCTGTTTAACTTTATTTCATAATGTACCCCACAGACCCACAGAGATTTCTGCCTCACAAAAACATGTCCTGCCTTTTGTCCAGTTTCAAGTAAGCAGACCAGTGCAAGAAATAAAGGGATAAACAGGGTATGTGATCTGGTGAGTCACCAAGCACAAAAATCAATTAAACATGCTTTGACAGAGGGAGGAAAAACCTCATGCATGAGACAGTTGATTTAGAGAGAGATTCTGTTTAAAGTCCCTTTTTCTCTGACAGGTTAATTAAGGCATTTACGTAACTCCCATCCTTACACATCCCAGGCTCTGCCTAACACACAGATAGCTGCTCGAGCTGGGTGGCCCACAGAGAGCAGTGATGCCCAACCAACTCTTTGGTCTCTCCCCAAGTCTCAGCTGTACATGGCTGTATCAATTGTACCACAAGCAGTACTGAAGGTCCTTCCCAAATTTGAAATTCCCATGATTTGCCCTTAGTGAAGTCACGCTGGTTGCCACCAACCACCTCTGTGTTTTCTGTGTGCCTTAGCAGAGTTTCTAGGAGAATCTGCTCCATGATCTTGCCTGGCACAGAGGTGAGACTGACTGGTCTGTAGTTCCTTGGGTCTTCCACTTTCTCCTTTCTAAAAATCAGGGCTGCGTATCCCCTTTTCCAGTCAGTGGGAACTTAACCAACTGCCACAAATTCTCAAATACGATGGGTAGTGGATTAGCAACTTCCTCTATCAGTTCCCTCAGGACTCCTGGATGCATCTCCTCTGGTCCCATGGACTTGAGCATGTTCAGGTTCCTCAGATGGGCTTGAACCTGATCCTCTCTGACAGTGGGCTCAGGATCTTCACTCCCCCAGTCCTGGCATTTGCCTTTCCCAACTTGAGAGGCTTGGCTGGAGAACTTGCCATTGAAGGCTGAGCCACAGAAGTCATTGAGAACTTCAGCCTTCCTCATGTCCAGGGTAGTCAGGTCTTCTGTTTCCTTCCGGAGAGGGCCCACATCATCCCTGGGCTTTCTTTTGTTGGCAATATACCTATGGAAGCCCTTCCCGTTGTCTTCAACATCCCTGGCCAGACTCAGTTATAACTGAGCCGTAGCTTTCCGAACTCTATCCCTAGCTTCCCATACAATTTCCCTATATTCCTCCCAGGCCACCTGTCCTCACTTCTACCTCCTGAAAGCTTCTCTTTTTTTTCCTGTTATTTTGTTCATCAGCTCCTTATCCACCCATGGAAGCCTCCCGGCATTTTTGCCCACTTTCTTCCTCATCAGGACTCACGGCTTGGAGGAGATGGTCCTTGGATATCAGCCAGCATTCTAAGGCCTCTCTGCCCTCCAGGGCTCTGTCCTATTGGACTCTACCATGGCCAAATCTCTATTACAAGATTTTTCAGAGGACACTGGCAAACTGTGAGGTGCTTCTCCTCTGCCCCAAACTTTCTGTGAACTATCCTGTTTAAAAAATTCTTTATCGGCGCAGCCAATAAGAGTTTGGAAATAACTTACTGACAGTGGATTGTTGACAGAGGGCTAGAAGAAACCTCATTAAGAGCTGCAGATAGGCCTTCCTCAGAAAGATTACAATTCAAAGCCCACGAAGACCAAACATTTCCAAGAATATGACACACTGAGAGGAAGACTGGAGTGCAACACAGTGCTGACAGCTGGGTGTGGCAGAACAGCTATGGAATTTAACAGTGCCAGAGCACTGCAGAAACAGCAACAATAAATGCCAACGCAATAGAGAAACTAAAATGGGCAACTTTTAGAAAACAGTTCTTTATCTCCATAGAAAAGCACACATTCCCCTCTGCTGTGGACTTTGTAAACAGCCAGAGAAAACAGTGGAGGAAATAGAAATACCCATCACGTACCTTTTAGCAGCTTGCTAAAATCAAAGTTACTCCGTGCTACCAAGTGGGGCACAACCTTCTGATAAAGACATATGACCTGAAGCAGTGCAGCTTTCAGAAGCAGCGTCTCAGCATCATCTGAACCTAAACAAAGTGTTTCCATAATTAGTTTCTTCTTCCTTCATAGCAAGAGAGCACAGCGTAGCACCGCCATCATCCAGCATGAGAATTACTAACTGTATTTCCAACAGACTTGCCTAGGAAATGACCTGCTATCTTCCCACCAAGAAGAACGAGAACACCTGTGGAATCTCCAGTTTCCTTCTCCAGCATTCCCGTGTGAATACTTTCAAAACTAAATCCGCTTATTCAGTGCTTAGATTGAGAGCTGCCGTTTCTGATTTGACTCAGAAGTGCTCACACATATAAAACACAACCCGAACATTTGAACACTCACTGTAAGAATCCCACTGGTCCTGCTGCTGTTTAATTTAAGGCTGAACAGCAGGAAAAAGTGAAGGAAAGGATACGGTCATGCTGCTCATTTCTGTAGACACTACTTTTAGCTAATGTCAGGTAGGTTTGGCTGGGAAAGGTCAGGAGACAGTACCCTACAGTTTGTTGCAAATTTATTATTTCAGTTAAAGACTTCTTTCTTTCCCTTTCCTCTTTCAAAATAATACTTTCTCAGTGTGAGCTCTTGGCAAGAGGCAGACAACAAATACCTGTATGAGAGAAACACCAAGAGCACTTAAGGCAACTGTTTGCTTCCTAGGAAAAGCCATCTCAGATTTCAGTTGTAACATGAGGAGGCATAAAAGCTACTTGTTATCCAGTCATTAGGAAAGGAAGCAAAGTACACGAAGGACAGCCAAAACATTTAACACCTAATTTTTTCCTGTCAACTTGGTCTCCCTCAGGGAGTTAGGAAGAACTGGATGAACACCATGGATAAACTCTGTTTGCCTGAGTCTCAGCTCCCATTAGAAAAGAATTCTCTAGTGGCCACAATGCAAATAAAGCTGTAAAAGGTGAGCTGGGAGTAAGCGACTCAGCATTACCACCTCAGAATGCAGAGGAACTACAGCTACAGTCCTGCAGAAATTAGCTCCTCCACTGGTTTCCACGCCTCAGAGTGTCAGTGCTGACAACTATTTTGCTGCCCAAACAGATGCACAAAAGGACATCCACTGAAAAAACCTTTTGCTCCAGGAAGTCTCTCTGTGGAATACGCCCTGTGAAGGGCAAAACTGGTTGCAGGTTTGTCTCCAGCCCACAAGGAAAACTTCACAGGCCGTTGGCCAAGATGCAGACAATCCTGAAACTTCCCGTTCCCTGCAATGGGACTGTGGAAGCAAGCCCTTCAGGAGGGACACTGGGTTTGAGAGAGGAAAACTGAAGCCTTCACTCCAACCCTCTCCCCCTCTTCCAACACTCATAATTCCACTCCTGTGTTACATCAATACAAGCATTGTAGCCACAGTACCTAACTGCTAAAAAAAAAAATGACCTCTGGGTAAAATAACTTGGACAAAGCAAAATCTCTGCAAAACTTATTTTTCAGGCATATCAGTCTTCCTGCAAGTTTTATTTTGTGGCTGCAAAACAACGGAAAGGTCAAGTGCAGGAGGGCTGAGTTCAACAAGAGGAACAGCAGAGCCCTGCACCTGAGAAGGAACAGCCCCATTCACCAGTACATTGTGGGGGCCACCCAAGCAGAGAGCAGGTTGCCGGGGAAGGATCCAAAGGCCCTGGTGCCCTGGTGTCAGGAAGCTGCTCCTTCCCCTCCTCTCAGCTCTGGGGAGGCCAAACCAGGAGTGCTGTGTCCAGGTCTGGACTCCCCAAAACATGGAGACACTGGAGAGAGTCCAGCAAAGGCTCACAAAGATGGGGAAGGGACTGGAACATCTCTCCTGTGAGGAATGGCTGGGAGAGCTGGGACTGTTCAGCCTGAAGAGAAGGCTCGGGGGTGTTTCATCAATGCATATGAACACCTGAAGTGAGGGTGCAAAGACAACGGGGCCAGGCTCCTCCCAGAAGCACTCGGCGGCAGCAGAGGCACTGGGCACAAAGTGAAACACAGGAACACTCTGAGCGTCAGGAAACACTTTTTGACTATGAGGGTGACCGAGAACCCACACAGGTTGCCCAGAGAGGTTCTGGAGTCTCCAGCCTTGGAGATGCTCAAAAGCTGTGTGAACATGGACCTGGGTAACCAGGTTTAGGTAGAAATGTTGGGCAAGATGATTCGCAGAGACCCCTTCCAACCTCAACCATTCTGTGATCCTGGGACAGCAAAGTCAAACTGCTTCACCTTCTAGCAGCAGTGGCAGCCTGTATGTTAAATGGTATTCTCAGGCAATTCTAATGGCCTGAAGAACTGAACAAAGAAAAGGTGAGTAGTAAATGCACAAGCGAGATCTGGATTCTGCTGAAGTTAAGGGTGGGATGAGTTTTTCACAACACCCATTCCCACAGAGATAAGAAGGGGTAACTCCACTTGCTTTGCCTACCATGCTGCTCAGCAACTTCTGTCTCGGTCATTGCCTTCACAGTGGAGACATCACCTTCCTTTTTCTCTGCTGGGCTGTCGTTGTGCTCCCTCTCTTGCTTCAGAAGGGACTGCCAGACAGCCACTATATTATTCATGTCCGGTAAAACCTAAAAGCAAAAAAGGTAAATTGCAACAGCTCTCCTTTGTAAGACAAAGCTCTTGTGATAAATACATCCCCAAACACCCAACAGGAAGATTTGCTGCTCTTCACAAAGGTTGGAACTGACCTTGTGTGCAATCAGAGAATGATCTGAAACCAAGCACTGTACTTTCACTTCTGCAGAACATAAGTACTGGAAAGAACATTCTATTGAAAAGGTTTCCTGCGAAAAATTTATGTTTGGTTCTTCTTCCTTGTGGTATATTTTCAACTCAAGTGCTCCCTTGTCTAGTAACTTCTGAGTAACCTCTGCTGGCTACATTGACTTGAACCAGGAGGAGAACTTGCTTCTTGCTCTTGGAAGTCATTTGCAGCACAACAGCCATCAATGTTACAAACCTGTCTCACCACAGAATTTCATCCGCATTCCTATCAGACAGCTGTGTCAGGAAAAGTAGGCTCCTACCTCACCGATCAACCCACAGCCTCCCCCAGGATACCATCTCCTGGCTCCTAGGCTGCAACCACTCAAGGAGAAAGTACAGAGGAGAGCAGTTGTCTGCTGCCTGCAAAATTCCTCGTGTCAGCCCCCAGTTGTCTCTTTCTTTCTACCTTGCTGACAGCTTCTCTGTAGAGCTGCACAAACTCCTGCACTGCCGACAGCATGTAGACTTGTGACCTTTGCCAGGTTTCCTCAGACAAACAGTGCTCAATGTTCCTCAGGGCTCTTCTCAGCACCATGGATACCAGTGACAGGATGCTGTGCTTCACCACTGTGCTGGGCAACTAAAAGAAGGAAGTGAATTAATGACATTTCAGTGATCCCTGTTTGCTTTGCACAGAATCTGTACTCTGAATGTGTGTTAAGATTTGTCAACGAATTAATTATTTCCTAAATCTGGGCTAGCAGTAAAGAATCCATAGGTTTTCACATTCTCAACCTAAACCATTAGTGGGCATTGGCAGATCTGGTGCTTGTGAAAGGCACCTGGAACCAATATCAATGGTTTTAATTCATATTCCAGTGCATCCCCAAGCCAGATTTATGCTGGGGCAGACAATACAAAACACATGTAATTAACCAACTTAAGAAATTTCTTGAATGATCACACACTTAAATCAAACAGTACTAACTGGGACAGAAAAGTCACTGAAATACTATAGACTGCTCTTACATTTAACCCTTGGGTGAACATTATTTTATTGCACACTGCAGGGACTGTTGTTACCATCACCATAGAAAGCAACCTGGGAAGAGGAATAAATTCTGAAGTCTTAAAAGAATTGGAGATCTCTGGTTGAGCCTCATAGATCTGAAAGAAAAAAAAAAAAAATTTAAGCCCCATTGATAGAATCCCAGAGATGACAGCTTCTTCTGGGGAGCATTTTACAGAAGGATTTTGACTTGTCGAAAGTAATTGCAACATTAAATGTCAATTTTTATGCAAAAAGCTACAGAGCATTCTCTAGACTCCTGTTCAACTAAATAGACCCTCTGTATGCAACCAGCATCCCTGCTAAAGGCCATCCCTTTTCAACAGACTCCAGATACTACTTGCCCATTTTAAGGTAAACAAAGAGGCTGCGGAACACTCACAAAGGACAAAAGGTTTTTCTAGGTGAGCTTTGATGTTGCTGCATCTCAAAAAATACGTCACTGACGTGATGTTTTCCACTGCTTCTTATACTAATTCCTTCTTTCCCAGTTTAGTTTGAATGTTTATAGAGCCTCCTGCTATGAGCATGGTTTTTTACCATCATCCATACTCTTACCTTCTTGAGTAACTTCACGTTGTCCATCCAAGCAGACTTCACTCTAGGAACAAAGGAATACTGGGTCTCCTTGAAGTATCTATTCAATAAATCTGGGCATACTTTCAGAATATTCACCATGAGATCAGCAACCATTTCATCTTCTGTTGCAGTTTTTAAACCAAGCAGGAAGTGTAGAAGTACCACATTTCCTCCCCTGTTGAAGACAAAAGAAATTATTTTAAATAAGAAATCCTTATTTTGATACTTTATATGGGATGTGAGCTCTGCAGCTCCTCTAACTGTTAATTGAAGGCAAGACTTCTCACCCTCCTGGCATAATTTCTGAGTTTATACTCAGAGAAATAAGAACTGAATTTACCTCCACATTTTCTGCACAACAACCAGTAATTACTTTGAATTAATACCACACATTTCAGGGCCGACACGGTAACTAGTGAGGTCTCTTTTGCTTCTAGCAAAAAATCCACGTATAATCCCAGCTGCCCAGTGACTTACTTGCCAGAAGTTCCAAGACTTGGATCATAGAATGTTATGCCATGTTTCAGAGAGCAGCAAAGGTCCATTAAGAAACTATGCACAAGTTCTCGTACCATCGCTTTTCCCACCTCTTCAGAACCTTGAGCCACCTATAAAAACCAAAAAGGAGTAAAAAAGGCATAGGAGATTTGGCCATCACAGATATCAACTTTACCCTACATTTTATATAGCTCCTCTTAAAGAAATGCTAAAAGAAAGCTTGGCTTTTGTTCAGACTAAGAAGAGAAGCTTTAGGACTTGAAGGTTTGTTGCCCTTTGACCTAAACCATTCTGTGATTCTACTATTCCATTAATCTTCTAAATCCAGAACAACTCAAGATCCCTATGAATGAGTAGACTCTTGACAACTGTGGCTGCGAAATCATGAATCATATGACTCACAAGGACTGCCAGGAATCGTAAGAACTTAAAATTATTCAGAACTGAAATGCACGCTTATGAATGGAGTTAGAGATTTGCACAGGGTCCAAGCAGACACCTACTAGAAACAGATCTCCTCCAAAGGGTGTTTACAGTATATCAGGATGGGAGTGGCAGGGTTAGAAGCACCCGGTAGAGGAAACACAAGAGGGCAGACACAAAGGTGAAAAATCTGTAGCCAAAACCCAGTGAGAGAAGCAGCAGAAATTTGGGGGCTCTTTTTAAATAGGCTCAGTAGATTCCTCTTTTTGAGCTCATCAAGCTCAGAGCAATTGGAAGCAGTTTCAAAAGCTGCGGGCTGCAAGAGAGAAAAAATGGCAGCTCAAGGACTAAGAGTAACAAAGAAATAAATGACCAGACCTTTAAATCCTCAGGGCTGACATCAGTAATCCCATTCCAACGGTACAGTGAAGCGATGTGAAGCAACACTTCTGCAGTGAAAAAACGCACCTTCTGCGTTTTGCTGATATTTTTGTTATGAACCACCTGAAAACAATGAGAAAAAACCAAACTCTTCTATTTATTGCAAGCTATCACAAAATCAAGGCAAAATAGCAACACACTTCATTCTTCTAGTACACACAGAGCTCTCCTCACCAGGGCAGAAAAAAGGTTCTGCCTGTGCTGTCAACACTTCTCTCACATGCTCCACCTTGACCCTACACTAACCTCTACAAACCCTGCACATGCTGGACAGGACACACGTTCACATCTGAAGAGCACAGATCATGTTTAGAGCATCACAGCCACAGACTAGAACCACGGGAACCTGGCAGTAGACATGATAAAGCCTACTACAAATAAAGTTTGAATGAAAGGGAATACACAGTGGAGAAAGTTTCTCAAAAGTTCTTCTGCTGTGTTTTACTGCTGGCATTGTTTTAATCCTCATTTTTCTTGCTAAGCTGAAAGAGTCATACAGTGCACTGGGGTCCACCAATAATGTAACAGCTCATGATATATGATTCCCACAAAGGAAAAGCTTTATTTGAAAAACAAAGTTTCAAGGACATTTATTTTACATTTAAATGGTAGCTTTTTTATTCTCCTTCTTTTTCGTGTTATTGCAACAGCAAAATGAAAGAAAATTTTTGGCTTTAATTGGTCAGTTGTGAAAAGCCCGAGTCTGAGGCAGGCTTTTATGGTTACATTCTAAATTTGAAACTATTTTTTCTTCATTCTCTCAACTGTTCATCCAACAGCTTATGCAACATTGCTACAGTAGTTCAGAACAGATATCAAAAAATCATAGATACTGGAGCTAAAGACATTTTTAAAGAAATAAAATACATCTCAGGTGCAGCTGCTCTACAAGCAGCAAGTGCATCCCAGGGAACTGGCAGGGCCATGCTCAGAAGGTGACAGAGCACAGGAAAGGCAGCCACCACTAAACCAACTCTCACACCTTTCAGCAATTCCTGCTTCCCTGTTTTCTGTCTCATCCTTAGTACAGCACGAGGTAATTTCTGTTTGACATGAAAGAACTAGAAAAACCAACATCAAAGGGGAGCAGCCTTACCTTTCCAGCAGTATTTTTTGACAGCAGGTGGAAAGTACCCTTTCTTCTTTGCAACAAATTCTCTGTTCTTGGGAAGACAGTTTTACAAGACTTCCCTTCTCCTCTACCCCACCAAGAAATATCTTTGACCGAATTCATCTCCTGCAGCAGAAATCCTGTCATTGCAGCAGTGAGTCCAAAACTCGGCTAACCAGGACCACAGGATGTGGCTTCAATGGCAAGACTGGCTGGGCAATGGTACCACACACCCTTCAACTGCAACCAGCAGCTCCTGGACAGCCCTTTCATATCTCAGCCCCTGTACTAACACCACACAAAACCCTTTTTCTCCTGGAAAGATGACTGTACATCGTTATCCAGCTCAGAGCTAACAAACCCACTTAAGTCTAGCTGAGCTCTCAATTTCAGCATAAGACTAATTAACTGAACGACCAGTCTTACTGTCACTGGAAGCACCAAAAATACTCCAGTTCTTTTGACCTTCAGGCTTGGCACTGATGCAGTCACAACCCACAAAAAGGTGAGAATCTGTTGGACACCACACACTGAAGATGAGCTGAAATTAGCATTCAAGCACAAGCTATTGCAATGACTTCTTTAAAAGGAGGCATTGGAAAAGGAGAACAAACTTCAATCCTGAGACAGTAATATGGCCAAGCTACCAGCCTCCAATAGATATCATAAGTCACAGACACTACAGCAGCACACTGCCAGCAGCCCTAAGAACCAAACGCTGGGTGAGAAATCACTGCAGAACTGTTTCCGGCAGCGAGGAAAACAGAAAACGTGACACAACACAGTTTCAAGGGTGTATCGTACCTTAGATCTCAGCGTGGAAAGTAGAAGATTGACAGTAGAAACTCTGTCTTCCTTTATTTCAGAGCGAAGAATATCTGGAATGAAATCTAAGAGGACATTTCACATGTTAAGTCGAAATGTGAAAGCTCTTTTCATACTAAAATGCTTCAGGGAATTCATATCCATTCCTCTTCCATGTCACATTATTTACCTTACTGTTATATTCCAGGATGAACCAAAAGGCAGCAATCAGAGCTCAGAAGGATGATGTGTCTGTGACTACGGTGATGAGCAAGTGATACTGCCAAACCTACTCTCATCTTGACTGGCTAGTTTGCCAACTTGCTGATTAACACTGCTACAGCATCTATCAACTTTAAATACATTTTGGGCCCTGAAATGCCATACTAAAATTTAAGTAAATTCATATTCTTTCCACTGAAGCACTTCCAATTGTTTCACTGAATGATTCTCAAATGTTTGGAGGTTCCATCTTCAACCACATGCATCATTTTTTGGCTCACCTGTGCATTCCAATGTTAGACAACTTCAGTTTATAGAGAACTTGGGGCTCTTACAGGGGAATGAAAGCCAGCTGTACTTACTGGGCCGAGGTGTGCCATCCCCAGCCTGAAAGAACTGAAAAACTGCCAGCATTTAAAGGAAATCAGCAGCCCTGGGGCGGCAGCAGCAAGAGAAGTAAATAATTACAGTCAGTTCTCAGTCCCTAGCCATAGGAGACATGACCTTCTGCCAGCTAATGGCTTAAGGACTTTTTTTAAACAGTATTTCTAGCTCCCTTCTGAATTCTGTCAGAACTCTACCAAGGGTCACAATTCACAGGGCAGAAAGGCAACTGAAGTGCACACTTTTTAAAAAGAAAATTAATGCAACATATCCACTGTTACTGTCTTAAGAGCAAGGCCAGAGGCCATGATTTTTTTTTCTGTTTATTAACTCTATGACCTCAAAGCTTTATATTAGATTTACTATTTTTTTAATCATCAAAGACTTTCTATTTTTGCAAAGTTTTAGCCGATAGCATATTGTTCTCAAGGAGAAGAGGCTTATTTACTACACTACTAAAAAAGTTTAAAGCTTTTCAGGTAATAAGATTAAAAATATGTATTTTGCTTCTTATTAGTGCTCTCTAGCTGGTTCACATTTTCTATTAGGTTGTATTTATTATCACCAAAAATGACTTGTGCCTTAAAAACAAAAACCCAACAAGCAATTATGAAGTACCTTTTAATTCCAGCACCTGTGACAAGATTGCATTGTCACCAGCAATGAGAAAGGAGAGAGCAAACTGAATATAGGCCATGCGGACATCTGTCCTCCCCTGGAAACACAAAAATGTAAATATACAGTAAAAAAATGCTGTTAGCACACTGATTGTACCCAACTGCAGAATTGATACTGCAACTGCTGATTATCCCTAGAAGTGTCATAAATGGGTAAATGAAACAACTTCTATAAACATGTTGCATGCAGCCATAGACATACATTTACATGCAATACATCCACAGTGTATTCAGCTAAAAAACTTCTTGCATTAAGCAGATCACTTTAACATAAAAAGGAAAATGTACTAGTTCAAGTGCTTTTCAATTCTCAGTATATGAGACCAGGCCACAAATTCAAAGAAAAACGGAACATTAACAGCAGTTTCACGGCAAACCCTGCATCACTGAACTTCCTCACTTGTGCACCGCTCGGTCAGTTCACAAAAATGCCCATAAAAAGAGGCTAATATAAAACTACCAATTCAGGCACAGTGGAAGCAGTGAAAGCTTGGCCTGCAACAGCCATCACAGGACATGAACACTGAATCACGGAACGGTTTGAGTTGGAAGGGATCTTAAGGATCACCTCATTCCACCCCCTGTCATGGGCAGGGCCACCTTCCACTATCCCAGGGTGCTTCAAGCCCCATCCAACCTGGCCTTGGACACTTCCAGGGATGGGGCAGTGACAGCTTCTCTGGGCACCCTGTGCTGGACAGCATCCCATCACCCTCACAGCCAAGAACCTCCTCCCAATATCTAATGTTAATCTACGCTCTTTCAAAGAAAAAGTCACCCCTCATCCTATCACTACTTTCCCTGACAGAGTCCTGCCATGATTTACAATTTTTTTTAAACCTGCTCTGCAAAATTAAGCTGCATGTAAAGAAGCCTGAAAGAAAATTCTGAGTAGGCAAAAGATAAGGCAGCAGGGACTCATGAAAGGGTCGAAAGAAGAAATAAAGAGAAAGAAACAAGATTTTGCTTTGGGACTGTATTTTTGTGTTAAAAACTCATCTCTGATAACCAGCTGTGACATAATTTCACTGAAAGCTGTACAAGAGTAAGACCTTTTGGATGCTTGTTTCCTTGTACCTTACTCACATACCTAAGCAGCTTATGGTCAAAAGACTACACCCAAACATTTAAAATTAAGGGTGGAGGTACTCCTGCAGACAACTTCTGCAGTGAGGTCATGGAATCTGACAGTTCCAGAACTATAAAAGGTGGTTCCAGGGAAAAAGGGATGTGTTTGGTTTTTTGCCTTCCACTTGATTGCTTTATAAAGAAAAAGTCTGAATTTTCATATCAGATGGCACAAACCAAACACAGACGTACACATCCACTCTGCAAGCAATCTTTAAAATCCAGAAACAATATGTCAGCATTGCAAATAATACTTGATTTATTACACACTTGCATTTGGAATGACACATAAATATTCTTGTTCTAAAGCACTGGTTTGGGTCAATCCTGACTATTTTTAGCAAACAGGGAGAGAACAAGAGATAGTTTCTCCTGGAAAAAGAGGAGTGACTTTTCTCCTCACTCACATATTCTTCTTAAGGATTTCCAGCTAGCGATTATTTACAACTCTTGTTTGTGTTTTCAAATGCAACTACTCTGTATTAGTACTGGGCAATATACCCTCTCCGACTTCCATTTAGCTCAGTGAGACCAAACTGCAAAAAGACTGACTAGTTTTCAGGAGTTTACCATTACTTTCACTCTGTTTTAGACACTAGAAGGGCAGTTCATAGAAACTGTACATTTATATTTCTCCATAGCTTGTTGGAAATATACAAGGTATTTCCATGTGTCTAGTTAGGCACGGTCGAAGACTTTAGCCTGACACAGGACAGGAAGGGAGGGTTAAGTTCTTGCAGATGAAAATACAGCAAAGAAACACTGGCAACAGCTTTGTTCGAAATAGTTGGCTAAAAAAGCTGGTGGAGCCAGGGAATAGCATTCCATGGCATGAACCACCTTAATTTACCTTCTTACATCTTTTTTTCAACAATCCAGGCAGGTATTTGTTATTGAAATCAAAATGACTATATACATCCCTTGCTGAATCCGGGCCCTGGGCCACCATTGCTGACAACAGCGTAAGGCACCCTCGGCTCATCCTAAAAAAAAAACCAGAGGTAAACCTGCAGGTTATTTCCAGGAAGACAGTTATACAAACCACCAAACCAAGAGATTAAAACTTAAAGAGAAAATAGAAGGGAAGATAAACAATCAAAATAATTATTTTAGGCAGTAATAACAGCAGCTGGGAAAGAGGGGAGAGGGAAGAATGGAGAAGGAAACGCCTTTTTATATTCTTGCCCAAAATTAAGCCGTAATGTGAGGCTGGATATTCCCTTTATAAAGTAGTTTAAAAGGGAGAAAGTGTCAAAATTAACAACTTGAAGATGACCTGCTCATGGCAGTGGGGTTGGACTAGACAACCCTGAATTATTCCATGGTTCTGTGGACTCCTAAATTCATAGAGGTTTGCCATTTATTTCAATGTGAATATGCCAGGGCCACTGGGCACAAGACTGCAGACCTCCATCATCTGAACTGCCACTACCCATGAACGGATTTGTAATCTGTCCATCATGTTTCTGCCATGGACAATCTGTAAAAAGCCACATGATTCAAGCAGAGATCCCATCTAGACATATGGTAAAGAAAATCCCTCTACACATCAAAGAGGTTGCACAGACAATGCAGAGCATTTCCAATCAGAAATCCACAGCCTCTTCTGTGCAGGTTCTAGAAGGATTTGTCCAGAAGCTGCAATCTTTAAACACTTAATCAGAAGTGCAAATCTTGTACAGCTTTAGAATTAGTTTCCAGTATACCTATTAGAGATTCTCCGTCCAGTTAGAATGCCTGCTGCAATAAGCAACTGAGCAGTGCAGGAAGCACAGTTGTGTCTATGAACTGGGAAAGCAGAGAAAGCTTTTCCAATTCTGCTCAAAGACTGAAAGACGAGTAATTGGCCTTGGACAAGGCAATTTCAGTCTGTTTTTTTTTCTCCTTTCCTCTTCCTCCCAGGTTTGTATTGAAATGTCCCTGGCATTTGCAACTTCTTTCCCCTGTCCACATGAGCATGAGAAATTGTTTGGTCTGAACTAGGTAACAGTTATTAAACAACCTAAAAAGACCTCAGATTTAAGAGACTGGAAAAATTACAGAAGAAAAGCCAGTCTGAAAGAGAAAAATCCATTATAAACATGGAAACCTGACTCCAAAAAATACAGGGAAATAAACCACTCTGAAGCAGCTTTTTTTGCTGTCACAAGAAGACTGTCCAGCCTTGTTCCACACAGTACACTTCACTCCACAAATCAAGTAGCATTAAAATAACAGGACTCAAGGTACCACCCATCTTAGCTCTCACTAGGACAGGCCCAACTGATGAAAACTACAGCTTCAGGAAAGCATCCTACAGCACTGGATTGTTTGATGTATCAGAGCTTCCACTTTGCAAAGGCTTCTACAGGCAATTATTTTATGACAAGTGGAAGAGGATTATTAAATAAAGGCAGATTATCAGCAATAACTCAAGATGAATTTTGCAAGGTCTTGTACAGTCCCATCAGATCAACTGACAGAGATTCTCCACCAGAGCACCAAGAAGACTTACCTGTGATTTTCAGAATACAAAGCAGCATAGACCAGTTTCATATAGGAATGAATCAACTTTTTGACAATGTTCATTCCCACAACAGAAAAATGTGAGAGGTCACTGGCCGTTCTGAGTAAAATGGCTTCTAGAGCTTGAAAGATTAACAGCATCTGCAGGATAAAGAAGTAGGTTTATATCTGACAACATCAGGTAAGAGTTGAAATTATTAGCTGAGCAAACAGTAATAACCAGCATTAGCAAAAAGAGTGACCCCACTCCAAGAGGTAAGCTTCCATGTATGACAGTAACATTAACTTCTAGATTCTCTCCCAAATTAACGCCAACTCTTTGAAAAGATTACTTCTGAGAGAATGTAGTTTCAAGGAATCAATGCTTCAAGAGACAATTGCTACTAAGTGGATGACGAAAAATGAAATGTGCTGGAGAAAAACATCTGGGCTGTTCCAGTCTTGCAATTAATTCCTTCCAGAAGAATCCAGAGTTCATACAGCACTGGGGCTGTGCCCTCTACAAACATCAGCCCCTGCTAGCAAAAGGATGTTGAGGAAAGCCTGTCACTGAACATGACACTGAACATTACACAGACAAAAATGATACTGTGAGGCAAAGACCAGCAAGTGATGGTTAAAAAGAACGCAATACAATGCTACGTTGTAAAGAGTTAGCAATGCTGCACCAGCATTCACAGTGAAAAGTTATTGAACTCTTTGTTCATTCATCATATTCTGATGAGGATAAATCATGTCCAGCTGAGATGAGAAAAATGTGGTCAACTTTACCAGTGGCTTCCTAGAAATACTGATGTATCAGGGAGATATACAAAAACATTTACTTTCACTGGCCTACTTTTGTTTTGCTTTCTTAACTGCTTCTATTGATCCCCTTATTTCCTAAGAGGTCCTTTGATAACATTTAAAGAACCTTAACAGCTTGATTTGGACAGTACTATTGGTTGTGTGTATCATTAAATCCAGGAACATCCATGAACTGAAAAGAGCATCTCCCACTCGGTAGGCGCTTCTGCCACTTCTGCTTCCAGAAAAAAAAAACCAAACCAAAACCATATTAAATGATCAGAGTTATTTACACCACAAAGCATTTATTCATAGAACCACAGAATATCCTGAGCTGGATGGGACCCACGAGGACCATCCAGTCCAACTCCTGGTCCTGCACAGACACCCCAACAACCCCACCCTGTGCCTGAGAGCGTTGTCCAAATGCTCCTGGAGTTCTGGCAGCCTTGGGGACTGTGACCATTCCCTGGCGACCTTTTGTTTGTTCCTCTCCAGGATGGGATTGTTGGGATTGTAGCCGCCAGTCACTGAATTACAACTCCCACGTCCAACTTACTTCACTTTCAGGCTTCCGTTCTCCATCGAGAAGCTTGAATATCTCAGCACACTCCATGGAAATTTTCACGTATCCCTCCACGACATCGTACACGTGGGGCGATGGCAGCGTCTTGGCAACGGACACGAAGGTCTCCAGCCCTGCAAAGCCACAGCGTCACCCGGGGCACCAGCGCCACGTGTGGGGCCCGCTCCGGGCCGCCCGCGGGAGGGACCCTGCGGGGGCCGGGCCGTGCCCATCAGAGCCATCACCACCAGCAGCAGCAGCATCGGTGCCACCCCGGCGACGTCCCCCGGGCCGGCCGCCTCAGCCCGGGGCAGCCGCCTCGGCACGCGCCCTTCCCGCCCTGCAGAGCCCCTCACCCTTGGCGGCGGCCGCGGGGTCCCGCAGCAGCGCCTTGAAGCGGGCGCCATTGAACTCCTCGTCCCGCGGGCCACAGGCGCGCTTGGCCGCAGGCTCCTCGCTCCGCTCCCCAGCCTCCCCGCTCCGCTTCCCGGCCATGCCCGAGCCCGGCCCGGCACCGCCCCGGAACCGCCGCCGCTCCCGCAGGAAGGGGCGGGAGGAGCGGGACCAGCCGAGGGTGGTCGGGCTGCCGGCAGGTGCGGTAGCGTTGGAGTCCTGGCGCGGCCTGGCGGGAGGGCTTTCCCAGCGATCAGTGCCCAGGTGGACACAAAGAGTTAAAAATAGGTATCATGGAATGGTTTGGAAGGGACCGTAACGATCATCTCGTTCCACCATCCCGTCCCACCCCCCGCCTTGGCCCGGACACCTTCCCCTATCCCAGGGTGCTCCAAGCCCCGTCCAGCCTGGCCTTGGACGCTTCCAAGGATCCAGGGGCAGCCACAGCTTCTCTGGGCACCCTGTGCCAGGGCCTCCCCACCCTCACAGCCGAGAGCTCCTTCCCAGTATACCGTCTGCAGCCGTCTCTCGTCCATCGCTGCTTGCAAGGCCAAGTAGGTTTTTGTCATCCCAGTTCCCCAGGACTGCAGGCCCCTGCGATCCTGAACCAACACGGCTTAAACTTTGGAGTGGAAGGGGAAAGCGCGGGGTGCCAGGAAGCAGGGAGAGGAGAAACCTTCCTCAGATACTCGTCTCTTTCCGGGAAAGGGAAAGGCTTCGTGGTGCCCCAACTGCGGCTTTCCAGTACCTGAGGGGGCACACGGGAAAGACAGAGAGGGACTATTTACAAGGGAAGGAGTGACAGAACAAGGGGGAATGGTTTCCTGCTGCCAGAGGGCAGGGTTAGATTAACTAAAATCTAATCTTTCAGCAAGAGTTATTCCAGGACAAGCACAGTGATAAGGAGGAATGGAAAAAGCCTTGTTCCAATAAACTGTTACATATGGAATGACAACAGTCGAAACAGTAGTGAAAGATGAAGGAGATTATTTCAGTAAGAAAAAATGAAAATAAAGATATAGATCTATCCAAATCCAAAACAGATTTTTTTTTCATATATGCAAGTAATAAAGGCAGCATTAGTATCTTCCTGGGGTTTTTCAAACCGTTTTTTTAGGAGAACGCTGTAAAAAAAAGTGTTCCAGAAGAGGGCAACATTCACATCCATTCTAAGACTTAGTATGAACAAATGCTTTCACGTTGATGGAAGATGCTGCGATGTTTTGAGAACAGAGGGTGGAACAAAATAAAAGAAGGTGAAGTTAGAAGACAGAAAAGGGGTAAAATAAAAGGAGTACATGAGACTGGGAGAAAAAAAGGAAGTGGGAAAATATGAATTGCTAGACACTAGATACAAGGTCTTTTTACAAGTAATTTAGGAGAACAAAGCTAAAAGCATCTTACTGCTACTAGTGACATCATGCTCCAAGCTCTGCTAGTAATTCCTAATTCCAGGAATACTTAAATTTAACTCACTACGTTCCAACTATTTTTCTCCTTGTTTAGATGGAAGTTCCATTTGGAATTCACCGTAGTATGGCAAATTCTATGCAAAGGTATAGGCTTTTCAGTTCTTCCATAAAACATTTTTGATGGTTCTTCTGGATGATGAGAATCCTTTGTTTCAGCCTTACAGTTTTCTTGAAACTTAAATTTATGCAGGTATCCAAATACATTTGCAATTCCAG
This sequence comes from Cnemophilus loriae, assembly GCA_013397755.1. Lineage (NCBI taxonomy): Eukaryota > Metazoa > Chordata > Aves > Passeriformes > Corvidae > Cnemophilus > Cnemophilus loriae. Next base: position 29,453 of record VZTF01001127.1, read on the forward strand.
AAATTCCACCTAATATGGAAAGTAAACAACATTCTCAAGAGGGAATTGCTTTATTATTGAGGGGATGAAAAGGAAGGCTAGAGCTAGTAGAACTAGGAAAAAATATTTGATTTAACACAGCTTTTAAAAGGCTCAAAGTACCCATACTGAGATCTTCAAGGTAAAAGTCCTAGTTACCAGATTTACAAGCCTGATAGTTATCATCATACCGTATTTCGTAGGAGTTCTAGTATTTTAAAAAGTACTGCAAAATGCTACTGAAAATTATTTTTATTTTGGCTTGAAGTTCAATTATTCTCTCCCCTCACTGCCTGTGTAGCTGTTAGAGGCTTCCAGGAGGCTGGGGAAGCAGACTGCTGGTTTCACTTCCAGCCACGTCACTTCCATGTTCTGCTGGAGTGCACTTTGAAGCCTGTGTCCTTTTCTTTCGCTATTATATCTGACAACTTTCCTCCCTCAAGTCTGGTTTTTGGCAGGCTGCATTTATGGAGGACCAGTCAAAGACCTCAGGCTCAGACGAAATTAATCTGCTCTGTTGTGCTTATGTGTGCAACAGATGGAAGCAGCGAATGAGTCAAGTAGCAACTTCTGAGCTGCCCAGTTTTCAGTAAATCGAAATATATTTCTCTGATTCTTGCCAGATGAACATATCATCATATACACATTACACACTGCCCCTCTGGCATTTTCAAGTCTGAAAAACAATTCCTGGTCCCTTGCATGAACCTCAGCTCTCCGCCTTGTTCAAGGAGCAGTTCTAGATACAAGACTAATTGAGCCAAGCCACCCTTTCCTGCCTCAGCTGCGACCTCTGAAGCCTTTACTGCCCTGAACAGTATGTAAACAGCCAAGCCCTAGCCCTGCAGTCCTGCCTAACTTGCCTTTGCCTCCCAAACCTGAACCTTTTCCTTTGCTGTAGGATCCTCATTCATGCAATCCTGAAGACAAAAATTTGATTAGGCAGATGAGGCCATTTCTTACGCAAAAGGTTCACCAAGGTTTCTCTTCTGATTTCAGCCTTAAACACTCCTGTCCTGCTCAGCCAGCCCCTATCTCCGGCCTTTAGCCATAGATACTTGCTGTTCTATAGCTAATACTTACCACCCCTCAAGATGAAGTCTCTTGATATGCATTTACGTCATTCCTTAAACATGTCCTTGCGACCCTTCCCAAACTCAGCCTGATCTCCAGGCCTACAACCTCTCCCTACAGATGAGGGACTATCCCTGAGTAGGACTGCTGACAGACCTGTGCCTGAGCATAGCTATATAGCCCATGCTAATCCCAGCTCAAACCTGTCCTTTTAACCCGCTGGTGTTTGGGTACTGCAGCCCCGGTTACAGTAACCCCTGTGGTGGTTTCACTTCAAGGCCATCTGTCAGTTGTGATCCCCGACCCTACACTACTTTGGTAAGAAATGCATTCGTTTCTTAAAATAAATTTTTAATTTTATGTATAAATTAACTATAGAAAGCATTCAGAGGAAATGGATTTAATCCAGAATCACATCTTTAAAACTGTAGTTCTCAATGTTTGCTCTTAGTTTACACAATTATTCCACAGAAAAGTTTCCTTCAGTTTTTCCCAAAACTGCAAGTGTGATATAGACCTCTTTGTCAAATCTTCTTGCTTTCCAGCCTTTGACACCCTGAGGCATGGGATCACAGAATGAGAGAGGGTGGATGCTGCCAAGAGATGGGATATCAGGACCACCTCCTCAGCACAGCCTCCCAAGAAGGGAATATTCCCAACACTATCACTTCTTTGTCATCATGTGTCCGAATGCCCTGTGCCCCATACTCCCATGATCCTTGCTCGGATCAGCCCAGTGCTAGCTCACACACTTGGAGACATAGTCATTGCAGAGCTTGAATTCCAGAAGTTTGGCATCGAGGAGTCCAGGTGATGTGCAAGGACAGTGTATGGACCCAGGAGATGAGTGGGCCAGCAAGGCTGAAGTAAAACCACAACTTTTTTTACTCTAGGTGCTGTAAAACAAAATCACTCGTCTTCTTCTTCCTCCTCCTCCAATCTCGTAGTTATTTCAGCTGGAGTGCAAGAAGTGCATTTTAAGCCTGACTAATGACAATTTATCTTCCTCCCAGGAGGAATATTAGAGCCTGTCGATATGGAAGGACCTGTCAACAAGGCATTATGAGCACCAGGGGTTTGAGTCAGAGCATGGTGTGAGTCTGGAACTGGGCTGCGTGCCCAGGTGCTGAAGACGGGTGGAAAGATCAGAAAAGAAGGGAAGAGGATAGAAGAGTGGGGAGGTCAATGAGCAGGCTGTGAAGAGCTGGAGGACGCGTGTGCCGAAAGCACCTCTGAGTATGTACTGCGATACTCGAGGTATCTTCTGTGTCTACTGAAATCCTTCCCACCTTCTACACATGGAATAATCTTCAAGCATCATCCAGTCTGAGTTAGTTTGACATAGTCACTGAGTCACAGAGTTTACCAGGTAGCCCTTACGGTCCTCATAGGAAAAGCAGGCACTTAGAAACACTACAGTATTGTTTTCAAATTTTGTTATTTGCTTCTAATTTCATAGTGCTCAGGTCGAATTAGCCTGAGGTCTGGATCTCAAAACTATTAACTCTCACTGATTAGATGCTGATATGGGCTACTCTTTTCTGAAACACTACCAGTTTTCCATGCCTTTGCATACCTAACTTGAGAGACCTTGAAGCCTGATTTTTTCAAGGCTCTTGGAAAAGCTACAGCTTTTTCAGTATTTTGACATTGATTCTGTGGCTTTAAAAAGCTTCGGTCTTGAATTTCAAGCACATAATCATTAGTCATTTTGGAAAATCTTACCTTAAATACTTATTAAAGGGGAACAGTGACAACAGCCCGTCAAAGGTAGGCTCATAAACCCATAATAAAGCACTTTCACAAAGAGGTTGATTTTCAAGACCGTGTTCCACCCAGCAACTCTGTCCTAATGTCCTTCCTAAAGTGAGAGGCAAGACACATAGTCTTTCCCAGTGTGTCTTTGAAGCGTCATGTCAGGAAGTGACCAGGGACGACTTGGGTGCTTTAAGAGGGCAAGAACAACAAAGCCAGGACCTTTTCCTTGGTGCATTTGTTCTGCCTCCACCTTAGGTCGTGTTTTCTCTTGTTTCCAGCAGTAAGCTCTATAAGATGGGACATGCCTCTTGCTTCATGTCTATACAAGTGCCAGGTGCACTGCTAGAAAAAATAATCTGTGTACAGGAGAAGTGCCAGCAAGACTGGCAGAGTTCAGGAGGGTGAGGAGTGGGGACTTTCTGCTGCTTGTGGTGAGGAAATGGAGTGAGGTTTCATTCCAAATGAAACGTGAGGAGATTGGCTTTACAAACTTCGTGGGTCACATCTTCTGTCTTGTGAAGTGGTCAGGGTCTCTATGGTGTTATGACTAGTTTGGCCAAGGAGCAGCTCATGACCACAAAACTCAAAACTTGTTTAGCTGAGTCTGCTCTCTCCAAAGCGAGTCAAAAAATAGCAGAAGGCAGCAAATATTTCCCCTCCTTCTAAACCTGCTGGGTGAAGTACTGCACTCAGTATTCATTCAAACTTCTATTTACACGCACGAGAATGTTTCCTAACTCTGGCTCACGGAATTGGTCCTCTCAAGTTCAAATTACAGCACATTTGAAGGTCTTGTTAGATCTTATTATCCATAGCACCTTGTGAGAACTTACAGCATCAAAAACACATTTAGAATTAGAAAAAACTATGGAACAGGCTTCTCTACAACTATTTTCAGCTTGTATCCGTAGAAATAGAGGTTGGATTGGGAAAAACACGCTCTGTTATTTTAAATAATCACCATATAGTGATTATTGTAAAGTATGTGCTTTGTTTTAACTGGTCTGACACTCATTTCCATAGAAACAGAGAGAGGGTAGCAACCCACTTGTTTGAACTGTCCTGTAGATTCTGTCTGTGTCAGAATGCAGGAATATAAAGCTTTTAAAAATGTGGGAAAAGCCTGGGGTTTTGTTCTTAGATTTTATTTATTTTTTTGTTTTAATCCTCAAAAACCAAAAAGAACATGAAAGAACTTCTTGGAAACTTTATTCTGGGAGAATAGAATGAAAATGACGTATATCAGCTCTTAAAAAAATTATAGGGGAGAAAGCAGGAAGAAAAAGCAGTAGAGGGTGTAGTGGGGAGAAGTGTACACACACACAGACGTGTGCGTGTGTGTGTGTGTGTGTGTGTGTGTGTGTGAAAAAATATTTCTGAGATATTTTTTCTGACAATGTTTGTTATTATACAAGAGATCTAGTAATTTTTTTCACTAATAGAAAATTTTAGGCCATCTAACTCAACTGTCTATTTTATTTCACATTCTTTTTTCTACATTCACTTTCTTTTATTTCACATTGTTTACTTCTCAACTGACAGCACTAATTTTATTGGAATTTCCATACACTAAGCCATGATATGAGTTTTGAATTGGCAGTTTGGCTGAAGTTCAGGGTAAAATGAATAATATGGAGAAAAAGAAGTTAAGTGCTCAGATTTTGGCTTTCCTTTTGCAAAGCTTCCATACAACATCACAGTTCCTGCCTTTTTGGCACTGTGAAATGATTTCTTTTCTCCCCGAATTCAAAAGAGAGAAACTGTCTGAAGCAGACGTGATATCTCTCCTATATTCTAACTTATGGCTTTCATGTGATTTTTTTCTTTGGGGAAAAAGAAGAATCTAATTCCTGTTGCTCGTGAGGAAAGGACAAGGCTAAGATTCTGTAATTCTACATGCTGAACATGTCTGGATTAGTTATATTGTCTTCCAGCGACTGAGCATTGCCAGCTTGTAGGAGCTGCTTTCAAGGCTGTGGCAAAGAGACACATTCTGCACGTCGTGATAAACACTCTCTCCCTTCCTGCCTTTGTGTTTGACACTGCTGTCTCCAACTTTACTATTTAAGCACTACCCATCACAGGGAATAGCAGAAGTTCGCAAAAATATTTTTTATGTTTTAGGTTATTTGATTTTAGGTTAATGTTGAATAGCAAAGGAGGAGAAAAAAATATATGTTGAAAAATATCAATGCCATTCTACTGAAAGCATGTCTTCAATTCCTGTCAGCCACAGTGTCTGTAAGTTTTCCTCCTCCATAGGAAGGCTTCCCTAAAAGGCAGATGTCTGCAAGCAGGAGCACCCAGCTGCACCTTGTGCTGTCATTCAGTCCTCACTGCTTCACCTCCCTGGAGGTTACCTACATTTCAAACCTATCCCGATTCAGTCATTCTACTTGGAAACTGCCTTTGTCTTTGGGTTATACCTGCACAGCGCCAAAAGCATACCAGGCTCATTCCTGCACTTTGGGATGGTCTTTTGCTTACAGCACCACCAGGATAGAAAAGCTATGTTATCTCACGGGGACAAGAAGATTCACAAGTGCTCATCAGGCAACAGCCCTGGCAGACCTTCTGATTTAAAGCCTTCCAAGCACAAGTACGGCATACTTCCCAGTTATTTTTGATGCTTTATATATTCTTCTGCATTGACTGTGTACTTGTCACAGATCCATTGTCTATTCAGTCACTCACAACAGACTGAGTGGTCATTATTGACATCTGCATTCCAGGGTTTAATGAGCAGATGTGAGGAAAGGAGGTGAAACACTTCCTGTTAGAGCAGTAGCAGGTGGCCTGAGTATGAGATATCTCTCCGTTGGCTGTACAGGGAGTGGAGGTTTGACATCCTGAAGCCACAGATGGTCCGACTGCACTCACCTGAAGTTATGGCAGATACACAGTTATGGCAGCTAGGAAATTGGGATAGACAGGTAAGTTCACCCTAATCATCTAAACACCTTTCTAGAGGATCTAAGTATGACCTCCAAATGCTTTCTTTGTAAAAGTCTGTGCTACTTGTTCCCTAGCATTCATTTCTGCCTTTGGTAGGACTGACCTGAGACAGCAAGTGCAGGAAGTGTCAATTTGAATGATCAGGTATGGCAAGGTCGAGGGGAGAGAGGGGGGGAGTAGGGGGAGACTCCCACAAATCTCTTTCCAGTTCCCCACCTGAAAGGCAGAGGGTAACTGGCTGAGTTCAGAGGCAAACACTGTCCTTATCTGAAGTAGCCAGAAGCAAGGGCTTCACCTGCAGAGCTACTGTTCTCTCTCCCCATCTGTGTTTGCAGTTGCAGATGTTTCAGAACGATTTTATACTGTTATTTCGGCGTCTTTGATCCCATTTATCTGAGTTCAGTAACACTTCATGGAATGCCCCTGACCTCAGACAGGTTCATGTGAAACCTGTTTTGCTCTTATCTGCCCAAGACTATGGAAGCATAGTCTAATACATGTGTTACCCTGTTGTTTTTCTGTGTGTGAAGAGGGAGACGGTGAGGAACAAAAGTGGATTCAGACTCAAACATGAAGACCAAGTTGGTCAAAGTTCAGTGTAACCTCCGAAAAGGGGTGCCAAACTTTGGAAACTCAAATCTGGATGCGTTCCAACTTCAGTTGGAACAGGAGGAGAGGAATAGATTTAACACAATTAGTTTGGTTCCATCATCTTTCACCTACTCACTCGTGGGGTTTTTTTTCAGGAGAAAGATTGGTGTGAACATGCATGGCAGGATGTAAACAGCTGGATATTCATGTTTACCCACTTTATACCCCAGCACAGCCCCAGGAAAAAAGATGTTTTCATGCCCCATTTCCAGTGTTGGTTCTAAGATCTCTTTCCTGAGGACAGCTCTTACAGGAACTGGGAAATCAGTATCCTGATTTATTCCCTTGAGTCCTTCATACCTTAAAAGAAGCACCAAATTATATTTCAAGGTAGTTTAGCAGGTAGTAATGACAATTTGTTTGAACTTCTCACTGGTTCACTTTTCCATATCACAGAAGATTTCAGGGAACAACTTGAACTCTCTCAAAGTAACTTCAAGATGTCTCCTCACTTTGCAGTGGAAGGTTTAAGCCAAGCCTACACACTTCAAACTCAAGGCACGCTGAACTAGAGCCGTAAAGCTGCGGGGCTGCGGTAAGGTGATGTCATGGACCGTCAGTGTGAGGAAACAGAGAAAGTCCTTTTGCAACATGGAAGAGTCAGTGCTGTTTGCCCACTGAAATCTCTCATCCAGAGATCCTGCCAGGCATAGGTCCCAGCTGGGTTCCCTCAGAGACCCGTGAGCCGAGGTGTAAGGGCAGGAGCGGGGCTGGAGCAGCAGACTTGGCAGGGTCTGGCACGAGGGGCGAGGACGTCTGGAGTAGGGAAAGCAGGGAAGTTGGGCTGCGGAGGACAGGGCGTCATGGGGAGCACCTTGCACCTGTCTCGGGAAAAACACAAGAGGGAGAATGTAGTCACACGAGTCGCAGTGTGTGTGTAAGTCCGTGACAGTCCTCCAACCATTGTCGAGCAAGAATGAGGGGGGAGACGGTGAAATCGAGCCTCTTGACCAGGAGGGAGGCGCGAACTTCTCGGAGAGGGGTGGGGAGAGCCGGGGAGGGCGGGCGAGGTGCAGCCGGGTCTGAGTCAGCCCGGCCGCACGATGTGCGCCGAGGGCAGTGCCCGGCACGGCGCCGCCGGGAGCCCGCGTCCCTTCCCGTCCCTTCCCCGCCGCCCCCGCGTCCCGAGTGCCCGCGCCGGCTGGACCCGCTCCCGCCGCGGCCGCTGGCAGGGCTGCTCCGCCCTCGCCCTCTTTCTCCCCCTTCTCCTCCTC
>VZTF01001127.1:37239-80638 GCA_013397755.1 Cnemophilus loriae
CCCGTGGGGAGCGGGCGGGGCGCCCCCCCCGCCCCGAGCCGCCCTCTCCCGCACCATGAGGGACGGGGATGCGGGGCAGCACCCACGCCGCGCACAGGTAGAGCCCGGGCGGCTCCTCCGCCTCCTGTCCTGCGTGGTCCTTGTGTGCGGGGCGGAGGTCGCGGCGCTCGCCGACTTCTCAGGTACGGGGCGGGCACCGAGTGACGGGCTCCCGGGTTGCGGGGGACTGCGGGGCTCCCAGGGGCCGGGCGGAGGCTGGCTCGCCGCGGGCAGGGTCTGGTGGGGGCTGTCAGCCCCCGGCAATGCCCCGAGGGGACCCGCCACATCCTCGGCAGGAGCCGCGGGCCCCCGGCCGGAACGCCGCACGGAGCCGCGTATTCCCCGGAGCGCTCCTTGTTCCGTATCCCCTCTGCGGGGCCATGTCCCGGGCCTGCACCCCGGGGAGCGCGGGTCGGATGTGCCGTGAAGAAGGCAGGGAGGAGGAGAGGGTTAAGGGCTTCCCAGAGGGGCCAGGTGGGAAGGGAGTCGAGGAGCTGAGCTGTCGCTGCGCGGTGGGAACGCTGTGCGTGGATCGGCCAGGGCCTGACCAAAAGTGCGTGGAAGTCCCTGGAAAGGTTCCCACTTTCTCCTGGAGACTTGGAGTCGGGCCCTGAGGGAGCGAACAAGTGCTGCACTTCTCTCTGCTAGGAGGGAAGCCTCGTAGCACCGGGATGAGGGGAGTCCCTTCCCGGGGAGCAGAGGCACCAGCTGTCACCCAGAAATCACAGACGTGATCCCTGGGAGGGTGCTGCATCACTGCAAAGTGAAGTGACTGCAGGAACTGGGAAAATATCCTTGTTTCCATCAAGATGAGGAAGCAATCTCTAATTTTTGTTTCTGAAAACTGCACCCTTGTACCTTTTCTAGTGCTCCAGGACATCCCACTGCTGTTAGAAAGTTATGTAGAAGAGCTGTTTCTCTCCTTTCTGTGTGTTACAGTGAGCACAGCATATTCCTGGCAGTTGGAAGCTTAAGGAACTGCCTCTAGGGCAGAAAGCAAACCTTGCCCGCATTGAACAGAGCAGAACTTCCCAAAAGCCAGTCGAGTGCACTGGAACAAAGTTAATATATAATTAATAGCCAAAATGTGTTGTTATGCATTTTCATATAGTTCGTGTTGATACAGTTCAAAATGCTGGTCATGGTTCTGTAGAAACTATTTTCCCAGCAACAGAAAAATACAGTTTGTAATTTTAAAAATTGTGTCCAGCTCCGCAAGCCTGAAAATTTCTAAGCAAGCAGCCATGAAATATAAAGACCAGAATTATGTACTTGGATAAGCTACATTTCTCATATTAAATTCCTTTCACATGTAAAAGGCTTTTAAATGCTTGCTGTCTCATTCTTCGGTGGTTGGTTTTTTTTGTTTGTTTTGTTTTGTGGGTTTTTTTTTGTTTGCTTAACTGCTGGTTTGGGATGTTAGTTTTGGAATCACATGGTGGTTCTCCACAATAACATAAAACAAATGTTCAAATTTTCCCTTTCAACTAGCCACTGAGTTAAAAATGATCCCTTTATCTAGGAAAGTTCCTCTCACAAAAGTCTGTTCATTTTTCAAATTATGTTACTTAGATAAGGTTATCCAAGATTAATTTCAGAAGTACAGCTGTCTTCAGTGTTCATTGTGCCCTGAGCTTTCCAAATAGGTAGAATGTCCAGAGAAAAAAGCTAACTCATCCCAGAGATCAGTATTAAACATGACATGCAGACGTTTCAGTAAATAAGATGTAGAAAAGGAAAGCAGATTACAGAATTCCTACCAGACTGGGAAGTTCCCAGGCCTGATTAAATTCTGATCACATTTTATTTTTAACATGGAGATCTAATCTAGAATGCCAGAAAAGACCAAAATATTAGTGGAAGCTTTTAAAAAAATGTATCCAGAGCACAGGGAGAAGTTTTTAGCTGCTTCAAAAACAGGTGCTGTGGACCAGGAGTTGCCAGAGGTGAGATGACACCCTGCAGTGCCATCCCCAGGCTGTTTAATACTGTTAAAGAATTACAAGCTCCATAACAGCAGCTTCGAGATGAGTTTGTGGAGTTGCTGATTTCCCGTATTTGCTCCCTCTCTCGGCAGGAACAGCAACTCGATTTTCCTAAACTCTGCTGAATATACATGGCCACAAACCTGGCCCGTTTAAAGTGCCTTGCAGCTGCCAAGTGCAAGCAGGCCTCTACCCCAACAGCCCAAACTCTTTCCTCTCTCCTCCTCTCCCCACCATTCTGACAGCTTTCCAGAGTTCCTTCCTAGACTGCTGCCATGTTCCAACACCTGCTCATGTAATATCTGTTGTTCCCTTTATGCAAGTGTTAAATTGTGCCAGCAGTTACACCCTGCCCAGAGCCCATTTGTTCATCACCAGACCTCGCTGTTTGCTTATAAGAACCCAAAGATGCTCCCTCATGGGATCTGTTTGATATTCTGGAAAGGGGAGCAGGGAGCAGTGTATAGTGAAGGGTTATTATTACTTTATTTATAAGTTTGTCTTGTATTTGTGGTCTGTATCCTTTCTACTACCCAGAGCTGCAGGTTCTTGCTCTCATCTGTCCAGCTTTTAACTATGAGAAAAAAAATTCTTGGTCTATTTTTTTTCTTTTTTTTTAAGAGAGCCACTTCTTCACTGTGCAATAACGTTTTGTGGATTGGTATTTTCTAGGGAAGAAAAATGTTCTGAAATAAGACACCAGCAGCATTTGAAAATTCAACTCTGTGAGAACAACTCAATAGTTTCTCTTATTGGAAGTAATGTTGACACAATAAAGATCTGCATAATCTATGTTTCTCTAGCAGCTTGAAGCAACAAACAAGAAATTTAAAGGTTGAACTTGATGATCTTGCAGGTCTTTTCCAACCTTAAGGATTCTATGAATCTATATTTATTAGTTCCATTGGTTACTGAAAGTGGAGGTGTGCTCTGCAGTCTGCAGTCCTCTGTGTGATTAATTCTTCGAAGTGGAATCCAAGTATTCATGCCCAAATTTAAACTGAAAGCTGAAGGTTTGGAGGAAGAGATATTTAATCCACAGTTCTTTCCTTAGATCTTCATGAATATGAGAGTGATCCTACAATGGCAGAATTTTCTTACCTTCATGTCTGTTCTTCAGAACACATATTTTAACTGAAATATTTCTTTATTTTCTCAGTGATCACTTGTAGCTTTCACATTTCAGATCAGGTCCCATTCCAGGGGGCTGCTGTGAATTTTGCCGGTTCTTCAGCCTCTGGGAACTAAAATCCTGAATATTCTGGGCGCCCAGGACACTGTCAAAAGAGCCCTTTTTCAGGACATCAAGGCCTCATGACAGCCATTTCCTCACAACTCCTCTATGTTCAAGGACTGCTTCCCAAAACAGGCAAAAGAAGGAGCTGGCAAAACCAGCAAACTTCTTTACAATATTTCCCACTGTAGGTGTCCTGGCGCTATAGAAAGCCCAGCTGCTGAGAGAGAGCTGGCTTGGCTGGGGATGGTGGCATTTTGTGGGTACCTTCCCAACAGCAGGGATCACTGCTCCTCATTTCCTCTCATCTCCTTGCTCTCCACGCTGGCAGTGGGAAAAGGCCTCAGCTCTCCGTCCTGTATTCACTCCTTTTCCTACCTTTTCCCTGTCTGCTGACAAAGTGAACTGACCCCTTATCCATATGGGAACAAACTCCTTCTCTCTGGCAACACGGAGGAACACCCATTCACCCCTTTTTTATGCTCCTTCCTTCTTTTTCTGTTCTCCTTGCTGCTCTGAGCTCAGGCTTGACCTCGCTTCCTTGGCTCACTCATCAGTCAGTCTCTCTTTGTTTACCTGAGTCCCAGCCAGGTTTTCTGGGCAGCTTTCAAGAAACGTGGCTGTAACTGAAGATCAAAAATGAAGTAATTGTGATTGCATAACTGGAGTTAGGAATGACTTTTTGGATATGAACAGAAAGCAGCCGCTGCTTAGGGGTAGAACCTTTTAATCTCCGTCCACTGGTGTCAACTTTTCTGTCTTTTCTTCCAAAACAGTTCAGACAGAACTGAGCATCACTTTAACTCCATAGACTTGGTCTCCTGACCCAACCACAGAAACAAGTGGATCTGATGGAAAAGCAAACCAGTTCAGCCAAGAAATATAATCTGCTCCTCTGACCTTTCTGCATTAAAAGTTTCCATTAAGTTCTGTGGCATTCACCCATCCCAGATTCCCCCAGGAAAAGGGAAAGCAAACAAACGCTTTGAGCAAATGCTTTGTTTGTAGTAACGTGGCAGGATCAATCACTACAACCACAATGATGCAGAGGCTTTCTTGTTGGCTTTGTGTTGGTCAGATAAAATCCTATATAAATTTTCTTGAGTCAGTTCTGTTGACTCACCGTGGCAATTGTAGCATGTCCTTCAACCAGGATATTTAAAGAAGTGCCAGGTAGAAGGAGTGATGCAATGATGCATCTTCTCAATACTGCCTTGTAAAAGTCAAGTGAAAGTGTTCATTGCTTTATTTAAAGAAAAACATTTCATTTTAGAAATGTGTTTCATTCCAGTAGTATGTGAGTTAAAGCTCAAAGTCTGGTTTAAAGTTTCCCCGAGTAAAGCGGGCTTTGGTCTGGGATTTGTTTTGTGGAACAAAGAGGTGTGTGTCAGAACTGAGATTTTAGTTTAGATCATGGTGCTGAGACCCAAGGTTTTGTTTCAGGCTTGTCCCTGCAGTTCTTTTTGCCTTTCTGAGGAAGTGTAACTTATGAAACCACATTTTAGATGTGCTAAAATTTTTTGTTAAATCCACTGATGAGATTCAGTTATCCTCATTACTTTATATGAAGTAAAAGCTTTGGTCCTGTCAAATTCTTACACATTTTGTGAGGCCTTTACAGTAAGCTAGGTCTTCACTCCCAAGAAGGGATGCTGCCCCCAAAGCTCTCCCAAAATGAATTAAGGGGTAGTGTGATGCTCTTGCCCCTACAGATGTTGGGGAATTCAGACACGAGACACAAAACTTGAGTTCCTGAGCTCCACCACTTAGAGACCAACATGTTTGAGTCTATCAGATTCTCACACCTTTGGGGCAGGAAGTTTGGGGCAGAACTCTCTCTGTTCTGGGCAGGTTGCTGGCACCTGACACACCATATGCTATTTTTATTAAAAATAAATAGCAGGGATTAGCTCCCCCCTGCCTTCCTGTTCCATCTGCTGCTGATATCCTTCCCAGTAAGGCACAGCTTCCAGTCTCAACTTTATTAGAGAAAGGGCCTACAGACTTTTTCCAGATAAATACTTGGCTTTTGTTGGAAGTGTCCCCAGACAGAGAAGGCAGTGTCTGACCAGTCACCACTTAGCAGAATTCTGTCATCTGCCAGCCATAATCTACAATTGAAATTGAAATATTTTGATATATTACCCAACACAGAGAAAATAGTATCTTAAGGGAGCCAAAGAGCAGAAGGAGGCGTGCTTGTGCCTTATTTGTTCAGCATTGGTGAGTCATTTAATCTGAATTTCTAGACATTTTAAGAGTTTTGCTTCAAAGGTCTATTGTGTGGCTTCTGGCAACAAATTAAATACCAGTGAGGTTTGGCTCTTAATTTAGAATTAATTTAAAAACATCACTCACTATATAAGACCTAATTGAAAGCCTATGGTCACTGGAAGGATTCCCAAGGATTTCACTGGGCTTTGGCTGAGGGTCTCAACCCACAAATATCTGTTTATTTTTCTTCATTGTATTTAATCTTGGATGGGAAGACAAGAATTATTCTTTCAGAATAATTTTGCAGTTTTTTGACTTTTCATTTCTTCAGGCTAGAACTGAGTTGAGGACAAAGAAATGTTGTTGTAAAGAAAATCATCAAGCTCTGAGAGTGAAGTGGGGGGCATACTTTTGCTTTTCTAGCTTGGACTTACTGTACTATAAACCATCATAGCACTGCAGATCTGTGAGCTGCCAGATTTCTGATTTTTTCTGATTTTTTCAGACTTTCTGACTTTTTCTGAATGTCAGATATAAGTGGGGTTACAAAAAAATGCAGAGTTTGAGTCAAAGTTCTGTTTGCAAAACGAAACCTGTGTTTTGTTTTCTGAGCTGACAATGAACAGCCTCCTGGCTCTCTTGGGGAACATGAACATGGAGGTTCATGGTCATAAATCTGAGTTTTCAGACAAATATTTTCCTCTAGTCCCCGAGGTTCTCCTACTTGCAGTCTTTGGGAATATTACAAGTTTTTTTGCCTTTGGGCATAAAGAGTCTCTCATTCTATCTCCGGAAACAGTTGCTGCGCACAGAGCCTTTCTCTTGTTACTTCTTGTTAATGACACTAGAAGAGGCTGCTCCGTCTCCAGTTAAAAGGAGGATTTTTGGCAAGGGCAGAAAAGAGCCTTAAAGTCTCCCTTAACCCATGCCTCTAGTCAGCTTCTTTAGATGGGATAGAGAAAATCTTCCTTTTCTACTGAAGTAGTTCCATATTAGGTCCCAGGAAAAGTGTTTGCCCTTCTGGCTCCATGGAATAGCTGAGAGAAGTATAACTGACTGTAGGGTGGAGTTTACTACAGACCCAAGATTTTGGGGATCAAGAACAACTTGCCCCTTCCTGATACAAGGAGGAAATAAAACCAGAAAGCAAGTGAGAAAACAGAAGTGCATAGGGATCTCTCCAATTCCCTCAGAAAGCCATTGGGATACAATAAACCAGGCATCACTCCTAGGAGACAACACAAGGGAATGTGAAAGTGTAGATCTGAAGGACAGAGAACACCTGTGGGAGGATGTGAGAAACAGAACAGGCATGTGGTGTGTAAGTGCAGGATTCATGGGCTTTCCCACTCTGCAAAAATGTAACTCACTTAACTGCAAGCCTGTGCTGAGTGGCACAGAGAGGAAGAGGTTGTGTGGGTCCTGGAGAAACTGTGACCAAAAAGTTACAGGTCTGTTCTTTATTCATGATGGCTTGGATTTGTTTTTCTAGGAAGAGCTCGTGGCTTGGCTTCTTGTATGTGCTGCTGCTCTCTGAATAAATCCTGCTTAAACCGGAGTGTGAACGAGGTTCTGCGCTGAATTATCTGCTGGTTACCTGGCCTTTTCGCTGGCTTCAGTGGAACCAAGCTCTTGCTTAATTTGACCCTCAGATTTAACACACAGTGGGAATTAGATTCAGTGAGATGGTTATGATTCGTGTTATGATTCATGAGGGGGAAAAAATGAAGACAATCTCCTTAGGAAAGCATACATGTGGATAAAGCAGTTCACGAAAAACCTGACTGATATCTCAATCACTGCTTTGATTGCCATCCCAAAAGCGTCCTCACTACTAACTTAAGCATTTTCTTCTTGCAGACTTAATCCTTCATCTGTCAGTCAGGCCAGTGGAAACAAATTGCTCCATTGGCATCAGGCTGATGGCTCTCCAGGATAACCATCCTGTCTCTCCAGCTGCCAATTCGCTTGCAGCATTAGTCATCGAGACTGAATGGAAAGCGGCAGCTCAGGCTTCAATTTCCATGAAACTTGTAGGAACTTTATTTCTTTGAGCCCTGCACCCCTCAGGTTTGAAACCGGCCATTAATTAAGCTTAAAAGGTGTTGAGTTGAATAAGGGAATGGCAGATGAACAGAGGTCGGGATCTCATAAGCTTCATCTCCTTTAGAAATGGGCACCTGAAAACTCTCAAGGACCTATTCTAAGAAAAGCAACAGCTTTGGGTGCTCTGAAACTGAAGTAGGCATTTGGAAATGGAACGGGGGTTTGTGGTCACTATCTTATTACTGAAACTAGATTATCCCTAGTTTTTCCAAGTAAACATCTCTACTTGCATTAAAAGAGATTTAAATAATACAAAAAATAGAGTGACTATATGAAAAACATTTTCCTTGCACAGAAAACCAACTTTTCATGCCATCTCTGCAGTACAAGTGAAAGGTTGAAGTTGGTAGGATGGTAGTCACTAGCAAAGAGAGCAAGGGTTGAGAGGAACAGTGGAAAAAGGCACACTGAAAAAAACAAGCCATGGAGGGAAATTTAATCAGACTGGTGGCTACACAAGAAAGGATATATTAAGGAATTACAGATTTTTATGTGCATCTGCTGAGTAAAGCTGTTGTGCTAATTTCTGAACAGCAAGAAGAATAAACAATGCTTCTGCCTAAGCGTATTTCTTACTGATTAAAGACTGTGACAGGGAGTGTGGCTAGAATGAGTCAAACAGGATGTTTACAAGGCACTTAGATAAAAAAGAATAAAATGATGAATCAAGAAACATAGTGTCATGAATTTTAGAAACAGTGTCTTTCCTGGGTAACATTTTGCCCTCCTCCATTACTAATCCTAAAAAAGAGCTGCCACAGGCAGAATTTGCAGACAGCCGAGGTGAAAGGGAATGACAAGAGGCAGATCCTTGTCCCTGTGGACAGAGTAACCCTGGCACAGCATGATCTGTGGCATAGCTGCCTCTGGAGACCAGCAGAGGGTATAGCAGACAGGATGGGGGCTGAAACTCAGGAGTTAATTTCTCCTCAATGCTTCCTTCACAAATCAACGGAGAAAATATTGCTGGAGAAGTACTGCAGCTGGATGCCAAACACCAATCAATATCAGAGTTGTGCTTCTAATGGTGTTTGTAGTAGAGTTTATTAACAATTCTGTTATCACTGCATGAAATCTCTTCCTTCAAACTCACCAATCTGGCTCGTGGATTTTTAATGAGTGTTGGCACAATTCTTCAGAGAGACTGTGGGAGCTGATGGAGATTTACTGGATGGATTAGCCTTCTGGGACTCTCACAACAATATGTGTGCTATTTCGATCTATTTTGATCTAAAATAGATTGGTATGTCTTTAAAATGAGCTAGCAAATTTCTGTGCTAATTAAACTAAATTGAATGATGCACAGGAACTGACGTTACTGAATCTGTGTATGAAGGCCCAGTTCTGAGAACCTTCATAGCTTGTGGACTACTCAGCCTCAGCCTCTAAAAATACTGCATTGCAAAGCTGCTCTCTTACCCAAAAGACATTACCTGAGGAAATGCTGAGATTGCTTTTAGTGTGTGCTGGGCATTGGGCTCACAGCCCGAAATGCTCTTCTCCTTGATCCTTGCATCTGGGGAGCTCATGCCAGGGCAGAGAAGCTGGACTGAACACACAGAGAACTTTCTAAGCTTCCAGATTTTCAGCGTTTTTAAGTGGGAAAAAAAAAAAAAAAATCTGGATTTCCACACTTTCAGGTCCACTGCTACCCTTATTGTTGCTTATTCAAAGTGATTATGCCAGGAGCAAGTGGTTAAGTATGAGAAGCTATAAACTCTTGAGAATTCTTTTTCACATAAAGAAGTATCTATTTATTCTCTTTATTCTCCTATGCCAGTTATTTTTGTCAGTCTTTTTCTTTTTTTTTTTTTAATCTTGGATCAGTCCTCCTTTTCAGTAAAAAGTGATCAGTAAGGCTCAAAGCTTTGTTCAGCTGCTCAGCCTCAGTGTTTTGTGTGATTCTCTGGTGCTATGTTTTTTTTAGTTGAAGTTCTTTGTCAACACAGTGGATGCTGTGACTAATTTGGCTAATTCTGGAAGAAAGGATTACGCTTGGATTCTGCACTGGTGTTTTGAGTCTCAGTAAAAGATTACAATGAGTGAGTAGCCTGGGTTAGGCAGACAGTTGGGTGGGATGATACCTTCTGGCCTCCAAATCAATGGGATCTTTTTGTTCCTGTGTGCTTTAGGCTTAACTTCTGAGCCAGTCTCTAACGTCTCGTACATGATTCCATATGCAGAGCACCCCATACATTGCTTATGAATGTGTGTCCTGGATAAATGGGAAAGTGCCTAGTGGGGCTCTCACATAGAGGTGTAAAGAAGTTATCGGGACATGGCAGTATTGCCAAGGTTTTCTGATTTAGATAATTCTCATGGTAGTTAACTTTTTGGGTATAGTTTCATATTGTTTTATAGAGTGACATTTATTATTTCTGAAAAAAAGAAGAACTTTATAGATCTGCTCATTACAGAATGACACTTGGAAAAGTGACTGTTGCAGCTGAACACCACCTCCCCCTCCATTACCCAACCCAGAAAATAATGAAAAAAATCCAATATTAGGTTTAAAACATTAAGTCATCTCGGGTTTTTTATATGGTCTGGTTACAATTCTCTTTGCTCAGGGTAAGAAACCCCATAACTCGCAAGTTTTCTGATTGCCCAGCCCAAGTGCAAACAGAGCTGTGACCTCACTCAATCCATGCCGATCGTGCTCCAGCCCTCCCTCTGTCCTGCTTTTCAGAGAAAGGGAATCTCCTTGACCATCTAGGAGCTAGTGAAGACTTGCCTGAAATGCAGGGGACCAGGACTTGGGAGTCTGTACTTCAGGAACAGCCTCCAGCTCCCATACTTAGATAGTAAAAAAAAATTTTCCCCAAATTCACAGCTAACAGATATTGATGAAGTAGACACAAAAGGAGAGGACAGAAAGCTGCCCTAGGAAGAGTCCAGCCCTCACCGTGCCCTCACTCCTGATCACTATGGCTGTTATTACTTGTAGAGATCACACCAGATTTTCCTCCAACTTTACACTGTTGTTTGGCTGAATTTGCTCCCTCTGGGAAAACGTGTTTCTGGGCAGAGGTCAGTACATAATATAGGGGTACTCATGGTCTCAAGAAGTTGAAGCTTCTACCAGGGTGACTACAAGGCCACACTACCCAGGAAAGGAGGAGAAGCAGCGGCAGCTGAGAAAACTGCTGAGTGCAGGGCAGGCAGTGCCCTGCTACAAGGAGAGGGCCAGCATGAGGACAGGAAAGAACCCGGAGTTTTTCAGAGAAGGATAAGAGGAAATCATGACTTTTGGAGTGGGAATCCTTCCTCAGCATGGGCTGTGAGCTGCAAAGGACTGACTGTTCCACGTGTGTCTATGCGTGCAGTAATGAAAAATGCAGGTTTACGTGGTCTGCCTTGTGAGATGAGCAATTTAGATACTATGTCACCAATCCTCTTATCAGAGAACATTAGGTTTCAGCAATTTCCATTACTATTTTTATCCTTTATTGTGTGCAATAGGAACAGCAGAGTCATGTTTAAGCTGCTTGGAAGGCTGGAGAGCAAGATACCTTATTTTCACCAGTCCATCTAATGTCATTTTTACAGGTGAACCATATTGCTCCTACAGAATCAGAGCAAGTCTTTAATAAAGACATTTTTTTAAAGGATTGAATAGTTGCAATTGTTGGAGAAAGGTGCTTAGATGCTGGATTAGGAATTTGCAGGATCAAAGTAGCAGTTAAGATGCCAGGGAACTCATCCAAATCACAGCATAGCTGATATTCTTTAGGGAATACTGGACTGTTTTGTATGCAGCACTCTTGGCCCCAAGTAACTTAAAACCTGAAGAATTGAAATGATTAAAAATATTGGGTCGTATCTTTGAGGGTGTTGAGTGCCCACAACTCATGTAGGGCTGAATACTCTGACACTGTGGCCCTTTATGCCATGATGGTGATGCCAAAGGCGTTCAGCAAACGCCACAGGAGGCCCCTCTGCAGCACTGGCCATAGTGAAGTCACTTGGGTGCGACTGGGCATTCGGCCCATTTTCCTGGCAGCACTTAGCATCTCTCAGGAGCAAGCTGACAGAGGAGGGGCTCTGGCAAGGAACTTCAATTATTTGTGATCTCAATTACACAGAAAATGTAGGGGATGGATTTGGTTGTGGGCTTGGTTATTCTTTTTAACCTGTGAGAAGCTGTGGGGATTGCTGCTGGACTGGTCTCCTTGAGATCCAGACTGCAAATGCAGGGCATGAAATTTTTTTTGTCCCAGTTCCAGTGCCAGTGCTCAGACTGAGCTCAGTGAGGTGGGGAACACATCTACAGCTCTGCTGTTCTGCCTGGCTCCTGTCCTCTCCTGGGCTCTAGACGGGGAACAGCAAAGGTAACAATGGAGCAGGCTTCTCCTTCCTCCAGACTTAACAACTGGTAGGGAAGCTGATTTTCATTATCCAGATGCACAGCCGGAGCTGCAAAAGATGCCAGAGAACTGACCCATTCTTGGAAGTGTTCAAGGCCAGACTGGATGGAGCTCTGAGCAACCTGTTCTAGTGAAAGGTGGCAGGGGGGTTGGAATTGGGAGATCTTTAAGGAACTTTCCAAGCCCTATTTAAAAACCTTTTTGAAAATTGCTTGTCTTTGGGGAAGGTTTATGAAGGGCAGAAGTGTGAAAATTAAGTGGCACATTTTATTTACAAGGCAAGTTTTAATTAATTAAAAGGAGTGAACTCTTTTTCAGTATTTTCTTTGAGAAAACTAATTTTTGTTTTAACAATACAAAAAAGTCCCTGATTCAGCCACAACAAGAAAATGTTTCCACAAGAAAATGTGAGGGGTTTTTTCTTCTCCATTATACTTAAGAATGTGTGAAACACAACTGCCCATGAGCCCAAAAGTGCAGCACATCCTTTTAACAAGAGATATAAGGAATACCTTAGGCAGCTGGAATGCAAGAACTTGGCCCAGAAAACCCAGTAATACCCTTCTGACTGCTGCAGACATGCCCTGAGATTGTGAGCAGCCGTGACTGGCAAGGGTCTGAGCCCATGTATTGTCCGTACAACACATCCTGCTGCTGCTGGAGTGCTGGGAGGGCTCGCACTCCCTGCCACGAGACCTCGTGTTTTCCAGCCTGGAGTGCTACGAGCACGTAAGGGGTGACCCATTCAGAGAACTGTGTGGCTGCAGGCCAGACGTATAACCTTGACTACAATGCCCTTTCCGGAGACTGATTGTGGTTGTCTTATTATCTAACGAGCTTGTAATTTCCTGTGCTAGTTGTAACAGAGCTGAATATTTTCTAGGTTACCTAACGAAGCTCCTGCAGAATCACACTGCCTATGCCTGCGACGGGCAGCACCTGAGCCTGCACTGCCCTCGGCACTCAACCATCAGTGTTCAGTCAGCATTTTATGGGCAGGACCCCCACATGTGCAGTGCTTGGGAGCCTGAAACCAGGATGACAGAACCCAGGAACTGCGTGGCACCCACCTCTTTGCAGGTACCGCATGTTGTAAAGGTTCTTAAGGTACAGAATGTTTTTGACAGTTTCCCTGCCATTTCTGTGCAAGAGTTCTCAACCTTGAATGAGATGACACTGTACCTGTGGCAGTTTACCACCAAAAGTGTTACAACTGGAAGGGTTTGTCTGGACAGCAGAGTATTACTGTAGGATTGTGAGAGCTTTGAAGATTGCCTTCCGTTGTGATGAACCTTGCTTTGGAAACTCCATTCTTAAAGTTACCTAAAATAGTCAGCTGCTTTCCATTCAACGGCTGCTCATGACTGAGTTGACCAGTCTCAATCTATCACACAGGCCCTCCTTGACCCCAGGGGAGGATACAAGCATTGGACAGAGCTGGGTTACAAATCCAGTGAATAAGATGACATCCTGGTTGTCATTTGGCTTGTTGCATGCCTGTCTTCCCTCACCAAAAAGGCACAGCAACAGCTAAACAGCAAATCCCAAGCATTTCTGCAGATACTTGCATTTCTGTGACTACCTGATTTGTATCAGCAACATCCTACAGTTTGTTTGCTGGGCCTGCTTCAGTATAGCTTAAAATGATTTATACTTCATCAATTATTACTTTCTGCTGTGGAGATTTTTGTAACAAGGTCTGACTTACGCTGCTGTCAAAGGATTGTTTCATCATAGTGAAAAATACCCAGTGTTGTTCCAAATTCAGTAAATCATTGCAAAAATGAGTAGTCAGTGGAACCTGAACATGTTCTGTTGGTTAAACTATTGTAAATGCTCTACAGAAGTTTTGATGGAGTTTGCAACATTTGTGTCCGTAGACCACATGTTCCTTCTTGACATCAGGAAATGTCTGTTCCCACCACTACTGAGTTGAAGGGTATTATGAAGTGGCAGTTTGTCAGTAATACGGTCTCTGTAGAAACAGTATTAGGGCAATTTTATAAGTGTGGCTTGCCCATAATGTACTGCAATTTTCAAGGACATTCCAGAAATGACCCATGGGCCATGTGAAAGTACATCTCTCCACCAAAACCGGCAGGCCAGATGCATCCTTAATGTTATATTACTGACTGCAGCAAAGTGGCACCAATGATTATTTTGGGCTTGTGAATGCCTTTGTGGGGTCTCCATGGGCATTTTTTTCCCTTGAATATAATAAACACAGCATGGGGTAACTGTTGTATAAACTACCATCATCATTCGGGCACTGTGGCTGATCAAAGGCATGAAAGCATTTTGGCAAGGCCATGAATTTGTGTGTGATACAAATGCTCTGCATCTCGGAGAGTTCCAGTTCTGTTAAGGAGAAGGGACACGTCTTGTAAACTGATTTCTTAGGAAAGAGCACTAGTGACCTCATCACTCCTCCCCTTCCCTTTGGAAGTGGATCTGCAGTCTGCACAGGCAGGCGAGATGATGCCCTGTAGCTGGGAGAAAGCATCACAGGCATGTATTACAGAGACCTCCTGTCAGAGGATCACTGCAAAGCATGGATCTGGCTGGAGACAGTAACTGCCCAGTGCTATTTTGAGTATCATCATTTGCTTTTGTGGCTGCGTGCTTTTGCACAGCATCATGAGAGAAAATGCAACTGCTGTTTACATTAGGCGGCAGAAAATATAAACAGATGCACAGGAGATGATTCAGCTCAGGTGCAAACAGAAGGTGACTCAGTAGGGGACAACTATCTCTGTTTACTAAAGATGTAACTCTATTTCACTGGTCCCTTCCAAAACTATCCCAATTAAGGAGGAGTTATTTGTTTGACTTGCAACTCTGTAAAAGGAGAATTGACTGATAAAATTAAGTCTGCTGTGTTTTCCTTCCCTTTTAAACTCTTTAGAGTGCATTTAATGCTCAAAAAGAGCTGGATGTATGTCCTCTTCCTCTGCCAATGGGAGCTGTAGGATCACTGCAATGTGCTGCCAATGTGTGTCATTGCTGCTTGGCAGGGAAGGTTTCCAGCAATGACAGCAGAGATCTAGCCACTGCCAACTCTCTCAGCCTGGAAACAGGAATGCAGCTTGTGCCATCACAGTGGTAAATTTGTGATTTGGCCTCTTGGTATGACTGAGACCTCTTCTGATGAGAAACAAAGCAAAAATTCCCATAGATTTTGAGGGGCTATCTAAAACTGTCAGAACGGTCCATTACAGTTACTCCTCTTAAGAGTGGGGAGACCTGGAGGTAACACGCTCCTTGTCACAGCCTGCTGTGATTTTAAACATCCCAAATCCTGTGCACAACCACACAGACTATCCAAAAACAGTGTCAGAAAAGCCCTCTCTTAACTGAGTTTTGGAGGTGAATAAGAATTTGCTAAATACACCGCTGCATTTAAACTGGGTGTTTTTAGGTGCTTTGGCTTGTGACTGTGTTAAAAACTGGACAGACTCGCCTTGGCAATGTCTTCATATTTTCTGCAGCTACGCTTCCAAGAGCACAGCTGGAGTGGGAGCAGTAGGAGCACTCAGTCATTTTGCCAGACTGGGAGAGAGCCCACACGACCCTTTGTGTATAACACTGCTGACCTGTTTGTTGTCCTCCTCTGTTGCCACTCCCAGGGAAGCTGCACAGTAAGAACCAGGATATATTGCTGGGCCAATAAATTTGGAGTAGATATGGCCTTAGAACAGCATTAAGAAACACCCCACAAAACAAGACAAGGAGGCTGAGGATAGACTTGCACATCTGCATTATCGAATCAAACCAATTCTGAAATTTGCTCATGGCAAGTCAAGCAAATATCTGATAATGTGTGTAACTGCAAGCGAGAAGGAAGTGTCCCTTAAGCAGGAGGTCCTACACATGGCTTAAAGCTCGGGTTGTGCTTGTCATTAGTCAGAACTCTTTCAAGTGAAGATTATTACAGAGCATGTTCAGGTACACGTAAGTAGAACACGAAGAAATGGTTAAAAAGACATCTTTTTTGTTACCATGCTTCCCCTGGACATTGCACTCCTATAAATGTGCTCAGGAGTGTACGAGTGCCTCAAGCACGTCAGTGAGACAGCTGGGGGCTTAGTGTGTTCCCACATGCTCTGGGCTCTGCACCATCGAGGCTATGGTGGCACTCAGGGGAATTTGGCCAACCTTCCCAGGGGTAGAGGGAAAAGTGACAAACAACAGCAAACTGGTAACATCCTAATTTGCTGTGAGCACGGCTGTGATGAATGTGTTCCCATAAAGTTGGCCATGACTCCAAGTCCAGTAGAGCTATGGCCTAGATCCAGTGATACAGATGTTCCTTGCATGTTTATAGCCAAAAAATTGTGATTTCTCTCCTGCGTAGAACAAAGTACAACTAAATGTTTTCATTGCTGTATAGCTTCATACCTTGTTGTCAAGACTATCCTTTTTGCCCATTGTTCTAGAAAGTACTGGATGAATGCCAAAACCTGAGATCCTGCCAACTCCTTGTCAATAGTCGGGTTTTTGGGCCTGATCTGTGTCCAGGGACCACTAAATTCCTCCTTGTCTCCTTTAAATGCAAACCTAGTAAGTAACCTTTATCAGGCAAATGTGTTTTTCTGCGTGTTTTGTTGTTTGTTTTGGTTAAAATGCCACTGCACAAGGCTTTGCACAAATCCATGTGACGTTTTGGGGCTCTTGGATTGATAACAAATTGTTCTTTTCTACTTTACCTTAGCTCTCCACTGTGTTTGCAGCTTCAGGGTGCTTGAT
The DNA here is from genome assembly GCA_013397755.1 of Cnemophilus loriae. Classification (NCBI taxonomy): domain Eukaryota; kingdom Metazoa; phylum Chordata; class Aves; order Passeriformes; family Corvidae; genus Cnemophilus; species Cnemophilus loriae. The sequence goes on from VZTF01001127.1 coordinate 53,931, forward strand.
GCCAGTTTAATGACCAGTGTAGTTTGGCAGGGGCAGATGTCAAACATCAGATTAGAAAGGAAAAATGTTTTGGAAATTATTTTTAGTGAGATAGCAATGATAATGTCATATTAGAAAGAGCTGAACAGCAAAACCTGATGCTTGGGCTAAGAATCCAAATGAAGTAGGTATCCTAGGAAGGAATATGCAAAAATACTTAAGGAGCTGGGCCCAAAGCTTTCAAAGATTCAAAAATACCTCCCGTTTATGAAATAATGGCCAGAAGATACATGTGCTGACTTGGTTAGAGGCTTTTATTGTAGAATCACCTGTGCTCTGTGCAGGTATTCGATGCTGATACGTGAAGGGACAAATCTTGCCTCAGAGAGAATCCACTTTGTAAACATGAGAAAGTGGAAGAACGATCAAGACAATCCTCATGAGGTTTCCTATATTGGTGATTTTTAGTCGTTCTCCTTGTTCCTATAGTATATGAGAACAAGCTCCAGTAGCCTGGGGGCTCAGCCTTTTTGGCAGTGAATCTCCAGTGTGGGTGAAATGGGTCCCAAAGAAAACAGCTGAATGATGATTTATGGGTAGGCTCACCAGCTAACACAGAAATACCAAGCCACAAGCAAAGGAGAAAGCACTAAGGGGGTCTTCTTTGATCAGAGCACTAAGATAGACATCAGTGGTAAAACAGGAGTAGGTGGCAAGCAAACTGAGGGGCCAGCTCACACTGGAAAGTGGAACTCAGAGCAGAGAGATGGAGTGGAGTAGGCAGATGTTACCTTTGGTAAAGCATTGACTCAAGAACTCCCAGGGAGACACACTGGGACAATCATTAGGGGGAAAAAAATGCCTGAGATTTAAACTTTTCATTATCTGTTTTATTATATCAATAGTTAAATTCCTTTTGCATGTCGCAATTAGTCCATTATTAATAGTAGATGGATTTGAATATCATAGCAGTGTCTGTGTCATTAGAAATCTCTTTTTCCTAATCAAAAGTGAATTGGGATCCTGTTCACTACTTTCAGAAGCTGCTTAATATTTTTTCCCATGGGAGATGAGCTTCTTTGAGTGTATAGTATTTTCTGTGATCTGAATTTTAAAAAAGCTGGTCAAAAGCATATTTAACAGCAAGTGCTGCCCTCAGGATTGAGGAATAGTCCAATTCTAGTGCAAATGACATGATTTCTTGTGACAGGAAATTTGTATTTGTAGGTAAGATACCAATATTGTTAATCTTGGCAGTGCAAAACCTCCTTACTCAGGAATTCACTTCAGGATAACTTCAAGTATATTTTGCAGTCTCCTTGCCTTCAAGTGGGCACTTAAGCAGTTGCCTAAATCCCTTAGTTTTTTATCTATTTAGAATTCTTGTTGCCATATCTCTGCAGAAGTTTATGATGGGCTCTTCTCCTTGTCTGATACCACTTGGGGTTATACATACTTCCACAGCCTCTCCAGCACAGCCAGGCAGATTCAGAGCCCAGCTTTAGGCTGTCCGTCCTTGGTCAAAGACCCCAGGCTTTTGGCGTATTTATGTGTGCACAGCATGGCAGCTGCTTCTGCAGAAGTCACAACCTGCAGCAGATCAAGTATTTTTCAAAATCACTCTGTTTTACACTTAAGCTTGTGGCTGTTGATGAGCTCGAATGGAAGAAACTGGACTGTTACCAAGAATATTAACCCATTGTTTTATCTGTTCTGTTTTGGATGAAACAATAATGTTTTCATTCATGAGTAGGTCGGAGGTTTTTCTCTCTCCAGTTACTGAAGAACCAGCATCCACTCTCCACTCACAGGGACACCACTCGCTAACAATAAGGTTTCCCTTTTCCTCTGCTCAGCTTAGGAATCTCCTTTTCCTGTTTTCACATTTTTGAGGACAAAAAAATCAGAGGAGAATAAACTCTTCTCCCTGGCCTTATCTGCCGTAAAAAGCTTTGGCACCACAGCTCAACCAGGAAGACTTAGGAAGGTAAAATGCCACGAACAGAGCAGCTGCTTACGCCAGGAAGAGCCTTGTTGGCCAGGTGGCAGATTTAAAGGGGTTCCCTAGGAGGGATAAGCCATGAAGATGAGCTCAGTGCCTTCCCCACCTCTGCTGAGGATGCTGCCAGGGTGCCTGTGCCAGCTGAGCAAGGGAGGGGGGGATTTTTCTCAGGCTCCTAATTTACATCACTTTGCCAGCCAAACTTTCAAATGAGCCCTGGCTGGATAGTGCCGCCCACGGAAACCCACTGAGCTTGGTGGAGCCGTGCAAATACAGCTGAGAGCACTGTCTGCCTTGGGATGGGGACCCCGTCCTGGCCTTTGCCCTCCCACTGTCCGTGCCTCGCTCAGTGCTGTCACTGAGCAGTGCTAGCCCTGCCCGTGATTGATGAGTGTGCAGAGGCAGCTGAGGCACGTGTAGACTGCAACAGTGTCCTGAGGAGAGACAAAAGGGAAAGATAAAGCTTCTCTTGCTGAGCAGGAATGGAAAGAAAGCCAGGAAAGCAGGGAGGCTGTTCCACGGGGAAAGACGATTGGCAAAATTAGGGGTTTTTATTCTGTTCAAAAAGGAGCCACCGGCTCTAGACAGTCACTTGGGTGCAATTCATTCGGAAGAAGCACTCTGCTCTTGACTTTGTATCTGGCTGTACAGGTGCCACACGTCACTTGCAACAGCATTTGCAGGAAGGCTGGTTTCTGTCCTGCTGCTATTTGCTATTAACAGTCCAGCTAAATAAATTGCCTCATGCTGTCATATTGCTGTTTGCTTCTACTTTAGCTGAATACAAAACCAAATCAGCATGTGAAAACCAGGAACTGAAGCTCCACTGTCAGGAATCCAAGTTCCTTATCATCTACTCAGCCACCTACGGCAGACGGGCCGAGGAGAGCGTCTGCTCAACAAAGGCGGAGCACACACCCCCCTTTGGTATGTTTGGGCACTGTTGAGGGGCCTTATCTAGGCAGGAGCACAGGGAAGAGGGGACACAGGTGGGGAGAAACTTCAGGTGCAAGAGCAATGGTATTTTGAAAGCATCAGTGATGGAAATGTGAGAGAGATGATTATTTCTGAAACTCAAACAATCTGCCCAATATGAGGGAGGAACATAGAGTAAGAAATGCAGCAAAGTAATAAACTTTCATATAGTTAATCAGTCCTTAGTATGATTAGCATCAAAACCTAGTTTCCTTGCCTGTCTTGAATTTAGGTGACATATACTAAATATCAGCTGTTTGCCTCTCTTCTTCCTCCAGCTTCTGACAATGACCAGATGACCTGAGTGTCATGATACTGTGTCTTACTGCTCCTTCTTCTTTGATACCTGTTTCTGCCAGATATTCTCTGCCTTAGCTGCAGACTGTAAGGAGACGGTCCATGAGGCAGGGCCATTGCTTTAGGATGCTGTTGTATGACCAGATCCCAAGGCTGTGGTGGCACACTAGAAAGTTAAACGTACCTGGGACTTCTCTCTGGCACCAAGTCAGGAATGTCCTACGTACATAGTGCTAAACTGAATAATACGTTCAGTGGTGACACCGAAGGCATGAAGGTAACTTTTCACGCCATGGAGAAGGCCAACACGAGATGAGTGTGCTGTTCAAACTCCTTGGTACTACACAGATAAGGGCTTGCAGCCCTGTGCAAAGGCTTAACATTGCTCCTAAGAAACATGCTTTATCATCTGTGAGAAGCATCTCTGAACATCAAGAAGAGATCAATAATTAATCTTAAGAGCCCTTTGTCTGCAAGCCAATGTTTCTATTCAGTTACATAGATACTATTAAAAATTTATTGGCTGAAAATCACAATCTGTTCTCAGGCAAGAATCTATTTAATATTGCCAGGTCTGTGTTTCACACCGGCTCTCTTGGGCCTTCACACAGACTTAGCTGTGCCTGTCTGTTCTGCGGAGAAAACATTTCAGCAGGTCTCTGACAGGCCCCCACACCCTTTATGACGGTGGCATTAACAGGTGACACAAGGCAGGGCAGAGATGTCTCAGCTGATCAAGAGAGGCTGCCACCACACTCATGTCTTGCACTTCACTGACCTCTCAAAATCACTCCCTTGCCTCTAATGTCAGCACTCACAGTTCACAGATCAGAATTCTGCAAACCTTTCCTACTGGATAAAGTTTCCCAGGACAAAGAGAAAGAACATGCAACAGCAACAAGGTCTGCTGTGGCCCCTGTGTACATGCACCTGTGCAGCAACACCCTGGCTGGTGCTGGTTTTGTGTTCTGTAAAGCAGTCTAAAACACTAGTAATAGGAGAGAGCATAAAACCTGAGACAAACACAAAGTAGATCTACAGAAGGTAGATCCTCGTATAGATTTCCTACTACTTAATGGAAGTGCTTGGCCTCTTCCTGCATGGTACTAGTGACTTTCTGCAGGTGGTGGAATTCCAAAAGCTCCTGGGTGGCGTGGGAGCTCACATTCAGTTATCACAAAAGACTTGGCACTTAGTAGCCGGATCCAATGGACTCCAGATCTATCTGTCTCGAGCCTGAATCTTATTTGTCTGGTTATTTAAGCACCTACAGATGTAAGTGGGTGCATGATTAGATTTCTGCAATGACTGTGTACCTTTCTCTCAGGGAAAAAATGGTAATTTGGATGTAATGACTTGAGACAGCTCTTCCTTCCTGAATCAGAGCCCACGTACCTATTTATGTTTGCACCAAAAGCTGAATTGGCTCCAACGCACATCCATTGTTGTTTCTGCTCACATTGGTGCAACTCAGCCTAAGGGCAGCGCTCAAGCCTTTCCAGCTCTTTCACTGTGTCACAGAGAAACTGTGAGGCGATTTTTTTGGCACTATGCAGAAGAGAAGTCACTTGCAGGTCCTAATTACAGGCCCAGAAAGTCTCTGGTGAGCTCAAAAGTTTTGCATCTCTCCATACTTGATAGGGTCCTGCCAGGTGTACTGGGTATTGAATTGAACACTCCTCAAGATCTTGGCTACCTGCTGATACGTGTGATAGCAATGACGAACAGCAGCTTTGGGCTGGGACGGATGTGTTCTAAAGCATCACTTTTCTGTGAACGACCTGTCAAATCAGCTGACAGATTTTCAGAGCTTTGCTTCAAAGGGAACCCAGGAAAACATAACATTTCTTTGGCATAAAGGCTCTTCTCCATATAGAAAATAAAGTATATAAATCCATCTCTGCTGTGGGAGATATCTGTGTGGCCTTGAGCACTTGTAGGATCCTGAGCCTCACCTCCACATTTAGCAGTATCCACTCATGCAACTGGTTTTCTGAGCCAGTTTAATAGTAAAAACCAGTTTCTGCAGCTGTCCAAATGCCTGGCACTGTTAGAACTGTACAGAATTTTCAGCAAGCAACTGCCCTGTTTTACTAAGATTATCAAAAACTTCACCAGAAAATTCTGGATCTGGTTCTGTAGCAGATGGTTCTGCCTAGAGGAATACATTGTGCCCATCACCAAAGCAGGAAACCGTAGCAGTTTGTTCCTGTGAGAGTTGTTGCCTATTCTGACCCATTATCTCTTTTATATTTGTACTAACATGTGCATGAGGAAACAGAAAGTTTATTGGTCAGAAGAAGTTAAAGAATTGTGCCAGAACAGGTTACCATAGAGAACACCAGGAAGATTCAGGTCAACAAACACCTCTCAAATAATAAATTACTCTTGTTAACACATGAAAATACTTGAAAGAAGGCTTGGTAGTGGGTCGCCTCTAGGTTAAACTTGCAAGCTAGAACACTGCAATATCCTTCCCAGAAATTCCTCTGGATGCACATTGGCTGGTCAGATGTGTGTTCCCTCAAGCACCAGTGACCAGCAGAGCCCTGAATTACACCCCTGTCATGGTTCTCATTGCTGGAAGGTGGGGTTCTTTCCAGTACGGCTCTCTCTTTTACCTGGTCCCACTTTTGGAGGGTTGAGAGGAGAGGTGGAGAATTCACAAACTCTCATCACGGCTTGCACTGTGGTCTGACATATCCTGAGGTTGTGCTTTGTCCTAGTCTCCTCTTCCCAGTGGAATTCAGATAACAGGAAGGGGTGAGCAAGTCAAGCAAGAGGGATTTTCAAAATCCTGTAGTTTCCTTCCAGTCCAACTAGGTGTCATGATTTTTTTAATATAACAGGATTCTATGATGCTGTGATTCTTTTTGTTTGTTTGTTTGTTTGGATATTGTGGCCAGTTCAAAGGGCCTTACATCTCTTATTCACTGACTGATTGAAAAGCCTTTGGTTTCTGTCTCTTACTAAAAGATGTACTCTCTGCCTAGTGTGAGCCAGTCCCTTGGGAAAGTCTCTGGAGAGCAGAAGTAACAGCAGTGAAGGCACAAGCAGCTGTAGGCAGATCTGCAAATGTTTCCACACTGCCTCAGCACTTTGGGCGTGGGAGATAGGAGTCACATGAATTTTGTGGATGCAAAAGTAAGGACAAAATAGTACAATTTTGCTTCCACCACAAAAGCCCTTAAGTCAGCTCTCTCTGTGTGCAGACATCAGATATGAAAAGGTCCTTGCCTGTGTCAGCCCGAGCAAACTGGGAAGCTTAGTAGGTGCTTTGGGCCCCAAGAGGTGCCAGTAGGAGCCATAGCACTCCTTGGCCCCAACAAATGTTGTCAAGACAAAACTCCCTTAAAAGAAGAGGTTTTCAGAGCAGTGGCAGAACGAGGAGTGATTGTTTCAAGGGGAGACCAGCCACCATTTTTAGAGTCCAAGTAACTTTCTTCTGAGATGAACAGGGAAGATCAGATTTGGCTGGTGGAAGTTGCTTGAAGCACTCTGAGACACACATCACTTCAACCAGTAATGCTTCCTTTACCAGCAGTTCAGGGGTTTCTTGGGTCTATTCTTTCATGGCTCAAATTTGTGAAAGGTTTGGAAAAGTACACTTGGCCCTCAAGTCTAAAAGGATCCAAGGAACTGCTGCCTGTGCACATGCAGAAGCAGGGAGTCTGGTTCCTGCTGCCAGGAAATGGAGAGCCACACTTGTCTCTTGCCCTTGGTGTTTGGTGGGATGGATCCCCCACTCTGCACATGCAAGGAGGAGAGAGAGACAAGTTTGGTTGTTTTTTTCTTTTTTGTACAAAAGTGCTGCTGGTCACATTGTGTGTTTCTGCTGGAATCAGCAGTTCAAGCACCCCTTTTCTGATGCATAGGCGGGACCCTGTGTGCCATGCTCTTGCATAAATTACCATATTATTTCAGCAACTTTCTTTAGGAGTCTGCAGCCTTAGCTTGCTCCAAACTCCACAGTTTCTCCTTGTCAGTTCTTGTCCCTGCAGCTGATACTTGGGCTCCAAAAAGCACAAGCCATCCTGATTTGGAGGTGTGAAGTCTTTGCTTTCAGTTGATTTTAAAAGCGAGCTCCTTATTCTTCTGTGGGTGGGCACAGCCCAGAACACATAAAGCAGCGTAAAGAGCAGTTGGGGATGAAAGCAGTTGGAAACGTTTGGAGAGGGTGGGACAGGACGCTGTTGCCACAGCCTGGCACAAGATGCTCCATCACCTGCAGGTCTTGTGTGGCAGGGTGGAAAGAAAGAAAGGGAAAGCTCCTCCTGTCTGAATTGAGAGAAGCTTTAAGAAACCAGAAGACAAATTACTTCTCATTAAAGCCTGCATGATTTATGGCATGTCATTTGCATGCCAAAACTTTCCCAAACAAAGCTAATTAGGGAGCTGAAAGAGCCTTTCCTCCAGAAACAAGGCTTTCTACTCCAACTGTTAAATAGCTGTAGTCAGATTGGATAGTTTATTACTGCATTAAGAACCTCGTCTTGACACCCGTGTCCCCGTGCCATCCATAGCAGTGTCTGGTACAAAAGATCCACCCACAGTCTTGGTGTGTAACAAGCAACTTTGGGAGAAAGGCGTGGAGAATGGAGTGTTTTCCCGGCCACACATTGCTGCCTTGTCTGCCATCACTGGATGCCACCAGCTTTTTAGCACTCTGGGAAAGTGCCTTTCCAGAAGCAGTTTATTGAAAACGTATGGTACCAGTCTAACAAGCCCCAGGGATATCTGTGTAGATCAAATAGCACTTAGTCAGAAAGAAGCCACATTGCATATTTATGTTCATCTCCCAGTTCATGGTTTCTCTGGAGCCATTCCATGGCATTCCTTCACTCAAAACACAGCACTGACCTCTCCTCATTCAGTCACTGGAATAAGGTGTTTGACCAGCAGGAGGGTAAGTTATTCAGGTTATTCCCATCATAGCTGCCAGGAGAACTAGTGGGAAGGTAGTAAGGACGCATATAAACCAGACAGGATTTTTTATTGAATCACTTATACCCAAAATCTTTTCAGAATGCAGGAACTTTTAAATAGGCTTTTTTAATGTTAGAAGTCTTTCCAGGTAACGTCTGTCCTGTCCTGTCCTGTCCTGCAGTCGAAAACAGCCATGGTTTGCATTTACTCACCTGTGACACCAGGCAAGCCTTGGAAGGTTCTCCAAAAACTGGCCTGCCAAGAACCTGCAGGCATACAATGACTGGCTTCTCAGGTAGAGGCGCCAAATCCAACATGGATAGAGATGATAAGAAGCTACTAAGTCCCACAGAAACGTGAGCAAAGGCTAAATGAAACATACACTTGCCACATCACTGAATATGTAGAAATCCATCAGCACAGCATCCTCCCGTTTTCATAAGGCACCGAGAGTAGCTCCCAGGGCACGAAATTCTATAGAAAACATCATTCGGTTTGCCAGTTTGCTGCTGTGCTCCCAATCCATTTATTTATGAATCATCTGATAATTCCTCCTGATATTCTCCAGTTGGTTTTATACTTGCCAAAGTAAGCTACTAGCTGCCTAAAACGTCCATCCAAATATATCCCCACTCATTTGAAATTGCCAGGGACGGAAACTAAGACTGCTGAGTTACTTATTCAGAACTACTCAATGCTTTAGGTCAGCCCTTCCCTGCCTTCCCAGCAGTCTCTTGGGACACACAGGTATTGGGATTTTAGGTCTCTGAAAAGTCAAAGGAAGAGCTCTCTCCTAAAATCCATGCTCAAAGTAACCCACGAGCCCTTTGCCAGACAGATCAGCACAATACCTCCTGATGCCTCTGCCCAGGTATATGACTTATTTAGTGCTGGTGTTAGGGAGTTAACTCTAAAAATCACAAATCTGCCTCATTTTCACACATTAAATGTCAAGAATTCAGTCTCAAACCTTCTCTTCTTTTCAAACAGATTTGGGGAGCCTTTGGAGTGTCTTTGCAAACAGTGTTTGTCCTTCCTCTAAAAAGGCACAAATGAGCTCCAGCAGTTGGCAGGTGACCAGATGCCATTCTTTATTGTAGGAAGAGGGACTGTTTTAATGCCCAGAGAATGATGTTTCAGACCTCTAGAGCGCCCTTGCCTCAGAAGCCTCGAGTGAGACATGTCTGTCTCACACAGAAAGCTGCAGTGTGTGGGGTGATGCGGAAAGATTCAGAGAAGTATTACTTGCTCCAGACTTGTCCTTTCTGCATCCTTTCTGTTCAGAAACCAAAACTACTGCGTGTTTTTTGCCTTGTGGCTTGGAGTTCAGCACATATGGATACAGAGAACTTAATCACATTTAGAGACGTTCTTTTTTTTTAAAGCAGAGTGTGACTCACACACTTCCCCACTCACATAATTTCAGCTCCAGTGCAAAACCCATTTTTGGAAGCCACATGTTTCCCTGGTTAAATATTGAGCCCATTTTGACTTCTTCATAGTAAACCAAAAGCTACTTTTTAATACCCTGAACTTCCCTGATGCCTGAACTGTTGTAATACATAAAAATCGATCTCACCTGACTTGGACTGAACTTGGGTGTCCAGTCGACTCATCTCAGAGCCGAGAGACAGACTTGAGAACAGCATTTCATCTCTCTTGATTTGAGATGGAATAGATGGGGAGCTATTTGGATATGCTTATTTTTTCCAAGACATCCTGAATGGAACATCCAGACCTTATTTTGGGCACCTGCTTGGAGCTTGATGAGACTCTTCCTGTAGCCTTAGTATGCACCTGGAAGGCAACTTGGGAGAGTTAACTTGCTGCATGTTCACATTTTTATTGCAGCTGACTTCCTTGCATTGACAAATCTTAATATTTAACTCTGAAATCCTGCTTGGGCAAAGTTACACCTAAGATTTGTATCGCTAGTCATGCATCCAGCAGCTCTCATTTCGGATAACGCCAGGGCTGTATATTGATTATATGTATTTTTTCTTTCAGACTGTTTGTCTTACACAGCGCTGGAAGTGTTATCAAAAAGGTGTTATGGGAAACAGAGATGCAAAATCATTGTCACTAGCCGAGATTTTGGAAATCCATGCCTACCTGGAGTGACAAAATACCTTAATGTCAGCTATGCATGTGGTAAGAGCAAATGCACAATCATTTTCAAGCCCTCATTTCTGCTTGCAAAGACACACATGTCCACATATGGGCACTGAGCCTTCCTAAATATCCGCTTCCCTTTAACATAGGAAGTTTGTGACACAGCCATACAAAATACGTGAAAAACCCCCTGGGCACAGCAGCACCTAACAAAGACTCTGGCATTAAGGAGTTTTTTGCTATAAAAAATGCAACCGACAATAAAGTATCAACTATGTAGTTCAATACTTTTGAGAAATACTATCAAGATAAGAGTCTGTTCCACAGAATTCACCTGCAACAGAGCTAGGAAAAGTAACCTGGCATTGCCTGGCATCACTGCAGGTAAAACAGTCCAGCATAGTTGAAGCACTGTGTACAAACCCAGTCCTGAAATCTGATTCAGGTGAACACATCTACAGCTTCTCCCTCACAGAGGGGTTTCCTTTCTCATGGAAAGGGAAGTGAAGGTTTATGAAAAGTAAAGGCTTGAGGTTATACATCCCTTGCAGGATTGAAACGTACTTCAGCTCATTCCTCAGACAAGAGGGGACGCTTTTCCATATTATTTGCTACAGATGAATATATTTTCATAAAGGCAAGCAGAATTCCCTAAAATACTTCAAACGGAGCAGCTCCACAGCTACATAGTGCAGAGTCCTTTGGCTGCATCCCTAGTGAGTAGTGGTCAAAGGCCACAGGTTACCTGAGACTTGCTTTTGAGAACAGCAGTGTAGGATTGATGGCCAGATCACCTCTACCTGAAGATCTGAGGAAAATGAGCCCCGAGAGATTTTCAGTCTCCCCAGGAATTGGTTGTCAGCTGTGAAAGGCAGTGCAGTAATTCAGCTTCTTCTTATTGGAGAGATCTGGGAACCTGCCATTGCACTGATACATTATATTATTGTGCAGCTGCTCTTTTGAATGAATTAATGTAATTCTCTCTAATTAGCATGAGCGTAATTACAAGTCATTCCTCTTTGCATGTCTGTGTACCAGAAAAGCAGCATGAGTTTGTTGGCACTGGAGTTATGCATTCTGTTATTTAGGGATGTGGTTTTGCAAAAAACACGTGGGTAACAAATAGTGTTCCTTTGTGTTGCTGGCACATTTGGAAGAGCTTTTCTTCTGCCAAATCTTACTGGGCTGTGCAATCTGAAGCATTAGCCAATGATTTGCAGATCTGATTATTTTACAGATCATCTAATGAACATGGGAGGAATTTGGCATATTCCAGAATGACATTTTATATTCATTCTCCTCACTAGAAGATGCCTGGTAAACTGATGTTTCCCAAGATAATGCAAATAGACCTCCCTCTGTAGTGACAGAAACTCAGCAGAGCAGAGCACTTTTGTTCTCAAGGCTGTGCCACACTTCAAAGTATTTCTATCAGGGTCAGGAATGTGAAAAAACTCCATACTCCCCACCCAGTGGTCAGCAGCTGGTTAGGGGTAGTGAATCTGGCTGCACTTTTATGTTTGCAGTTCATTCCCAACAGTAAAAACATGGCAGGAGCTGGGAGGTGCTGGTTTCTTGAAGTCTTAGTGCCTCCAGTGATCTGCTCAGCATCATCTCCTGTCTGTGTGAGGTGGGACCTCCTGGCTCTTGCTGAGCCTGCACTTCAGGATCATGAAATCCTCTCTCAGGAAACATGGCTCCTGCGGCCCCATGGTGTGTCCGCACTCCCTGGATGCCTGAGTCCCTTCATGAGCTGCCTTTGGAGGTGACTGACTCCTACTTGCCAAAGTTTGCTGGCACAAGTTGTAGTACAGATGTGATTATCTTAATAAAAATTCCTCATGCTGGTACCAGCTGTTCTGTTCAGCGACCTGATGTAGCCTATCCCAGTTAAAGTCCTTGTGTCTGAAAGGCACCGTAATGAAAATGAGCAATGCAAGCAGCTAGGGGCTCTTTCTGTCCATGCCATTTTGAATTAACCATTCCCCTACAATAAATATTTGAATGGCATTGGGGAAAAAAAGCAAGCAAAGCCCTGGGGAGCTCCCCGTGGGAGGGGAGCAGGAGGAACATCAGCACAGGTGAAAAAGTCCCCGGCCATGTGACAGGAGCTTCGGGTCCCACATGGGTGCTGGAGACGGTGCATCCTCCCAGGACACTGTTCATAACACAGCCATGTTGTTCAGAACAGCCAGGCCTGCAAATGCAGACTGCAGGCTGGAAACAATCCTGCTCCCTGTCTGCCTGCACACCAAGGAAAGTATTCTGCCACTGGAAAACAGCTACAAACTACCACGAGGTACAAGACAAAATAGAAATTAGCTTATTTGCCCCTGTATCTGTTGGCCTTCCACTGAAAACAGGAGCTAAGATTCCCAAAAGTATTCCTTCCTCAGGAAAGGAAACAGCTCTGACTTTGAGCCCACACAGAAAGAAAAGTTCTGCTCAGAAAGAAGTGCTATTTTTAGTTGTTTTTCAGACGAAAACTATGCTAAGCTGCAAACCTCAGTCTCCTCTGTTCCATTTAACTCTCTCAACACTATTTCTTGGCAAATGTTTCTATGTGGGATAGAGGTGAGTGTCACACTTGAAATTTCTTCCTTTTTTCCCCCCCATCAGTCTGAAAATCAATCAATCTGCCTTCACATAGTACATGAACAGGTGCCAAGATCTGGGTGGCTGAAGGGCCCATTCATCCATCACAAAAGATGTGAACTCTTAATGTCTGTACAATGCACCTGCTTGTAGTTCTTTTAATTATTTGAAGTAGACTGTGAACACTAATCAAGGGAATAAATTAATGAAAGAGAAAGATGCAGCTCATTTATTCCCATCCTCCCCACCCTTCTCAGCAACTGTCTGTCTCAGAAGCTTCGCAAATGACATCACGCAAGATTTTAACATTTATCTTAGAATTACAGTGAATTATCCTCATCAAAACCCAGTATCTAGATGCAACTTAGCATCTGGCTGTAGCCAGTTTATGCTGCATTTAGAGGCCAATTTTGTCTCCATCCACTGGTTGGCACATCCTTGAGGGGTTGAAAACAAGGGGCAGGTTGCCTGGCTTTATGGAGCTACACTGATGTTCCTGGAGCAGGCTGGTGTGTGAATCCAGTCACAGGCCCAGAGCTGCCTTGACTTTGCAAGAACCGTACGATCATTAAGGTTGGAAAAGATCTCCGAGGTCAAGTCCAACCTTCAATACCACTGTCAGAAACTCAGTTAATAAACCCAGGTTAGAGGTGGGATTCGTAATTAACTGGTGAGAGGTTCTTAAAACTAATGGAATGCAATTTGTCTTTTGTCTTCGCAGTTCCTAAATTTATCCTCACAGCTGTCAATCCCCTGGTCCCCGATAACAAGTCTTCCATCAAACAGAACGATGGTGTGTACCACCACAGACACAGGGCTTGGGATGATGTAGTGGAAACCCTGCTGAAAGAGCTGCTCTTCCTGTCGGAGAGTAGAGGGACAGGCAGGGAGTGGCATGTGAGCACAGCCCTGCAACACTCAGTCATAGCAACACTGCGGGAAGAGTGATCTGCCTAGCCTGCCCAGAGCCAGCATGCTGGGAAGAGTAAAAGCGAAGTTGTAGTTGTTTCAAGGTGAAGAATATTTTACAAGTTATGCCAACACCAGCTCTTCTCGAAGGCCACAAAGTTAAGGACGAGGCTGATGTGTGTACGCTGTCCCCAGTAACAGGAGCACACAGCATGGTTGGGCTCGGAAGGCCATCGGAGAACTGTGAAGCTTCATGAAGTAATATTATTTCAGAAACCCCACTGGGAATAGGCACAAGGGGTTTCACCTGGCAAAAGACTCTTCTAAATGAATTTGCCATTTTCTAGATGTTTGATATTTTAAATAATTTGTTAATTATACTTTATTTAACTTATCAACCATTGTTTGGTCTAGTGTTCTGCAGCTCCTTCAGCACGGCACTGGCCTGCCTGGGTTTTGGGTGGACTCGTTAGCTGGAAAGTTACTGGGTGAATACCAATTTAGTAGCTTCATTGAATTTGCTTTACCTCCTCGTGTCACAGGTGTCGACCTTGATCCAAGGGAATCGAGACTTCCAAAGAAAGATGGACCTATTGTTAGCTCTAACTATTTGGCTACATTTGCATACATTAGAGGTAGGAAAATGAGGCTGAGATTGTTTGGCTCACTAGATTGTGGTATTGTGGGAAAAGAGAGGATCAACTCCGAAGGTTACAACTAGTAATCCCATGTTTATGGTAATGATATTATTACAATATAATCACAGTCTTGTGGATGGGACAATCCCGGCATAATTGATATTTAGGGAATATTTCTTACCTTGAAGGACTCAAACTCTCTTAGCAACTGCAGCCAAGATATTTTTAAATTTTCAATGCGGACTGTTGGTTGTTCATTAGTTTTGAAAACCTGGCCCTGACCTGTGAGAGCACTGGAGACATCTGTCTTTGGAAATGTTGGGTTGCATAAATATATGGATCACCAAGGAGTATTAAAAAAAACCAAAAAGCCATCCCAAACCCAGCCGTCTCTGCTGTGAGACGAAGCAGGTTTTGTGACTTAGCAACACTAAGTGTGAAGGAAGAAAAGTGCTCCCTGCTCAGCCTGGCCTGGAGATGCTGCCGAGGCCCTGCAGAGCCCAGAGTCGCTCTTCTCATGCCCTCTGTTTGTGAGGGCAAGGCCCATTTTGGCAGGGTGGCTGGAAACACCAAACAAGATGTGCACAGTTCTGGTAGCTGGTTGACAACAACAGTGAGCTGCTCATAAAGGGTTGGGGTCATGTTGTTACTTTACAGTGTTATAACCAGACTGGATTTTTGCCCAGCAGTTTGGAGAGGCAGAGCTGGCAGGGTTGGGCTGTGAGTGTCGGGAGGTTTATGTGCCCTACGGCTCCGGAACACTGCGGGAATGGCAGCTGGGGGTTTGTAAACAGCCTTGGCAGTTTGTAAAGTGATTAAGCTGTGGCTTTCTTGCCCGCAGATCACCCCGAAAGAGCCGCTCTCCTGTTTGTGTCCAGTGTTTGTGTGGGATTAATCCTCACGCTGTGTGCCTTGGTGATCTGCGTGTCGTGTGCTAGTGACATCCAGAAACTGCACAGGAAGAGGGATCAGCTGGTGTCAGAGAGTGACAGAGTCTACGAGAGCAGTGAACGGGAGGAGGAGGAAGAGGAGGGGGAGGATTCCTCCCTTTCGAACACACAGGATGAGACAGACGGACTTTACAGACCTTCTTACTCAGGTTATAACTCAGCAGAGGCAGCGGAACTGGCTGAAAGGATTGAACGCAGGGAGCAGATCATACAGGAAATTTGGATGAACAGTGGTTTGGATATGACACCCCCTAGAAATATGAATACATTTTATATTAATGAACAATAAATGGCTTATTTTGGATGACATCCTATCCGTTTTTTATAAAAAAAAAGAATGTACCTTCTGTGAAGGAACATTTGTATCAGTGAATATAATTATTTGTAAAATAAAAAGAAATATATGCAATAAAAAGAAGGTTTCATGCCCTTGACTGTCTACAAATCCTTCTGTAAAAAACACTCTACAGTTTTAACTCATGGTACAGATTACTTTTCACTGTAATTTGGGATCAACAGCCAAATGCATGTTTAGGAATATTAAAAAAGGTGGAAAATATATAAGCAGATGTATTTGACCATCAGAACAGACTTGCCCGAGATGTGCTCCTGCTGCTACCTGTACTAGCAAATCTGTGAAGGACAAGCTCCAAAATGGCTGCTGCTTTCATAAAAGACTCGTGACATTGCCACATGCTAAGAACACTTTACTTAAGGGAAACGCTGGGTTCATTTTTCTGATCCTAAAGCAGGGTTAGAGTCAGCACTTGATGCAGGTCATATTCTCAGGATTTTTTATCAGTTCGCAATCTTCACTTGAAAATTGTTAGACTAGTCCAATTTGGTTTCAGCTGGACAGAAAAATAAATCAGTAATGTATCTAAGCTGAAACCACAACAGCCTTCCTGTCTTAAAAATGTCTCCAATATTTTAGCGGCAGCCCATAGGGAATTTAACTGAACAAAAGGAGGAAAAATGTCATTTCCTATTGGTAATACTTCATGAGTTCATTGTGCTTCCCCACTCAGATGCTGTGTGTCCAGGTAGAGCGTAGTATGAAACACTTGGAAAGAAAACAGTGACATGACTTGTCATTTCCTACTGATACAAAGTCGAATTAAGCCTGGAAAAACTTTAAAGGGAGGAAGGGAGCTTGCTCAGATGACTAAGGCAAAATCCTGTGCTTAACTGGAAAAATCTCACCAGCAATTAGCATCCTATCAGCGGAAGGAAGAGAGGCTAAGGAGATGGATGGAGGGTTGACGTCATCCAGAGCACTGGGAGACTGCAGGAGAGGCCAGGCACAGCCCAGGAGCCTGGCTGCATTCCCGCTGGGACACTGCTCTCCCCTTTCCAGTAGGAAGTCGTCATAGCCTCTGCTATGCACGATATTGATTAATAGGTTCTGGTCTGGAGAAGCCCATGCCTTGGTTCTGAGGGTGGAAGAAGGCAAATTTGCCTTTGGGGAGGGCTCTGGGCCAGAGCTGACTCCTTCCTCCTGACTCATGGGGCAAGTGCCACCCACTTCCCGGTCAGATACAAAGGGACTGATCTACATCCCAACAATTCCCCCTGCTGACAGAAAAAAAGTGAAAAAAAACCTGATCTTCCTTTTACTGCAGCAGGCTGGGCTCTGGCCTGCAGGGCTGAGGGCAGGGGGTCCAGAGGCCCCTGCTCTGGCAGGCTACCCAAAACTCTGAGTCCGGGTGAAACTCTCTCCCAGAGAGCCTGGAGCCCCCACAAGCCAGCTGATCTCCAGCTGATCTTCTTTGGAAGTTATCTGTCTGGCAGTTAATGTTTATAGTCACTAAATCCTGTGCATTTTCTTCCCTCATTTTTTCTTGGGAAGCCTCAGATGTCAGAAGCTGACATCCTAACAAAAGCTGGGAGTTATCTTTCCTTCAGACTTCACTTTGCTCAAGACTAGGTAAAGTCAGCGTGCCCTAGGGGTGGCCCCCTGGAGAACACCTGGTCCAACCAAGGATGGGGCTCCACAACCTTTCTGGGCCGCCTGTGCCAGTGCTCGGCCACCCCCACAGTGACGAAGTGTTCCCTGATGTTCAGAGGGACCCTCCTCTGTTTCACTTTGTGCCCATTGCCTTTGCTCCTGCCACTGGGCACACAGGTCCTTTCTCCGTTTTGTTCACTTCATCCACATATCCATCCAATACTCCTCCTTGGGATTCCCAGCTGAAACCAAGGTCTTCATTCCTGGTGACAAATCAACTGCAGTGGCAGCAGATCAGCAGAAACCAGTTTGCAGCTTAGAAGTTAGTCCCTTCCTTGGGGCAAAACACTCCACTTTTCCCAACTCCCAGTCCTCTCCTTGCTTTTACAGCCTTGGAGGAAAAAGACCTTTTGTATTGAAACAGTGATTTAACAGACCTGATGACCTGATCCCCTTCTGATCTTTCTCCCTGCCTGCCACCACACGCTGTGGGCGGACAGTAAAAAATTCCTGTAGGTGCCAGAGAAGCGGCTGCTTCCCAAGATGGAGCATTTCACAGCCACTGGGAACATGTTTCGAGGGAAGAAAAAAAGTTCGGTGCTTAATAATGCATGCCTGTTTAAATGGATCCTCAAATATAGTGACAAACCCTGTCCAAACCCCAGCTCCAGGAGCAACTCAGCAGGGCAGGGGAAGCAGCTTTTGCTCCAGGCTGGGAGGTCAAGCTTCAGTCAGGATCTGTTCCTTTGACTGAACTATTTATAGTCTGAATTTGGGTTGCTATTTTACTATTTTTGCATAAACTTTCCAAGTCTAACTGGGGAAAGCTGTAAATTAGTGGTTCACCTCATTCCCAAATGTTCACTGTTCACAGCAGTCTGAAAGTCAGAATGAAGACAAACATGGAAAAACCTGATAAACAGACATTGAATTATTTGGATCTTTCTGAAACAACACCCTCTGCAGAAAAAGTATCCAGTAGACAAAACAGAAAATTAATGAGGTATGCACTTATCTGTCCCAAGCCCTGAAAAAAACAGCAGCTGAAGTGCCATAGCTGGAATCTCTCCAGGCTGAGGGCTGATGTATCCATGGGGAGGGTGCCATGGGGCAGCAGCAGCAATGCTATGGGAAGGCGCCCAGGGCTGGCAGTGAGATGGAGTTTAAGCAGTAAAATCCCCGCAATTTCCCAGAAGGGCAGCCTAAGGAGAATATACTGCAAAGGAGAGCTTGTAAGTTGTTTGGACTACTTGGTTTGTGCCCTACACATGGCTGTGGGCATGACACACATCTGGAAATGATATGACCCAGCACCGACATCCGAACTTGGTGGAAGGCAACATGCAGTGCTGGTGTGGCTGTTTGAACTCCCCACTCCTGCCTTGAAAATCGCCTCAAGTTTGTTGCCAGGAACGCTGGGTGAGGTTGCAAGAAGCAATAAATAAATCCTTCCGAATCCTGGGTGAGGCAGAGAATGGAGAAATGTGGGAAAGCAAAACCGTGAAAATGAGAAAAGGAATGAAACCAGGTGTGGAAACCATTTCCATGCATCAGGATGGTAATATGGCCACAGAACAACAACTTTAGTAATGTTCTGCTGTGTGTCTCCTTTGAGAGAAAATGGATTTTCCCCCTAGAAGAGCATGGCTACTCTCAAACTTCCAGAAGTAAGTGGTTTAAAGAAAGACAAAATGCTTTTGCAAATTTGCAAACCTACGTGTGGTGTATCTATCTCATTATCTCCTTGGATAGTTAAACACCCATAGGCTTTCCTGGGTTCCTGTACTCTTTAATCTTTTTCCAGTGAGTTCATTCAATTTCAGCCACAATAAATGTATCCAGCGGATCCACAAACACTGTTGTGAGAACTCCAAAAAGGATCAATGCTATGGAAAGTTTGCTCAGCTAAAGAAAAAAACAGCATCAATCACAGCAGAGAACAGCAGTCAAAGGGGTTCAGAATCTGTGTTAAGTATTTCCTATGCCTGCTTTTCCCTTGCTTTCAGAGAGGAAATGATTATATTATAAGCTCCAGGACACTGATATTCCTCTTAGGAAGTGGGAGAACAAAGTGTTTTGTTACAAACCTTTTTTGCCATGTGAAATAATTCCAAATAAATTTTAAATAA
The DNA here is from genome assembly GCA_013397755.1 of Cnemophilus loriae. Taxonomy (NCBI): domain Eukaryota; kingdom Metazoa; phylum Chordata; class Aves; order Passeriformes; family Corvidae; genus Cnemophilus; species Cnemophilus loriae. The sequence goes on from VZTF01001127.1 coordinate 73,391, forward strand.
AAAATATTGTAAGTTTTCCAATTCAGAAATGCTGATTTTTCTTTTTGTAAAAAGTCATGTTACTGTAAAGTTGAGATTCAAGAAAAACTACCAGACACCAAACTTCCCTGAAAGTAAAAAAATCAGTGATTGAAGTAAAACCACCATTAATAGTTCACTGAATGGCATTAATTATCTTTTCTGCATCCAATCTTCAAGCTATGAGTTCAGCAAACACTTGACTTTTAACTTGATCTGTGTCTCTTCGACCATACTAATACAGAAAATTATGATGACTTTTTTACTTCCATCTTCAGAGATCTGGTCCTATTAAACTTCCGTTTATTCAATCTACCTGCAAATGATGCTTATTTTTGTATACAAATTTCTGTCAACCTCTATATACCAGCAATAAAAACTAAACCCAAGGAATGAAAACGAAGCATTTCACAAGGATGCTACTCGTGTTTATATAAAAACACTTCCTTTAAACAATTATGAAGAGGTTAACTCATTTCAAAATGACAGTTTGGAAATAGCTATGTTGAAATTTGAACAAGCACATTAAAAGCCTTAATCCTCCCTGGATTAGTCAGAGGAAACTGATTTCCTATAAAATAAATCACCTTCTCCAGAGCACACCATCTAATAGTAATGCAAGAATGAGAAGAGAGTATAAAGACCACTCTGAACAACACCAAACATTCCAGTGCATATTTACTAGATCTCTTATCTATGAAATAGATTAACATCTCCATATCCAAATTACAAGTTTCTAATAAAATACCAAACTTCAAGAGAATTGGTTCAATTCTTTGCAGAGAAAAGTGCTGCTGCAGTCACAGAGAAATATGAACATTTATTGAACACCTAAGGCCACAGAAGTAACAATTTCAGCTGCTGTCAGAAGAATCTACCACACACAACACAACTCCTTGCTGCAAACAAGAGCATCAACCCAGCGGCTTAAGAAGCCGTTTGCAGAGCTTCATCTTGGACCAGAGCTTCATCTTGGACCCCATTTGATGTCTTTTACACCATGAAATTGCCTTTTCAGAGCATGGTTGTCTGCCCACTCAGCATTTAGAAACGAGTCGTCGTCCTCCTCCTCCAGTTTCTGTGGCAGAGAGCGCAGGGAGGCGGTGAGGGACGCAGCCTGAGCTCTGTCGGAGCAGCTCAGCTCTCAGGCACCAAAGGAACACTTACCTTCAGTTCCTCCTGCTTCCTGTAGTAGTACAGCATCATCTCTTTTTGCTCTTCATGACTGATCACAGGCTCCCGCCCCGGAGCTCCTTGTCCTTTCTGGAAGGGAAATGGTAAATGTTGCTGATGGCATTTGTGATACAAAGGAGAAGCTGCTAAGCAAAGACATCAAAAACCTTTCTTCAGACAACTGGATTGCTCTAATTTAATAAGGTCCCTCACGACTGGAAAATAAATGCTGAGAAACTGCAGCTGCATTCATAGAATCCCAGAATGGTTTGGGTTGGAAGGGACCTTGAAGATCATTTAATTCCACCCCCCTGCCATGGGCAGGGACACTTTCCACTAGACCAGGTTGCTCCAAGCCCCGTCCAACCTGGCCTTGGACACTTCCAGGGATGATGCAGCCACAGCTTCTCCGGGCAACCTGTGCCAGGGCCTCAGCACCCTCACAGGGAAGTGAGGATTATTTTTTTCAAGTGACATTTATGTCTTCATCTCTGTATCTGAATCATGCTGTCAATTTTGTAGACATCAATGGAAAACGCAAACAGGATTGAGTCTATTTTACTTAAATTTCCACTGTAAAAGACATAAGAAATCTGTTTTAAGGTCACTCTAGATATCTCAGGATGGGCCCATATCTTTAGCTCCTGTACTAACACAGACACAGGATGGCATAGGACTCAGTAAAGCAGGGAAGTAAGGGAGTTACAAACCACTACAAATAAAAAGAAATTTCTTATCCAGGCAACTGTGCTCCTGGAAGAAATGATGGACAAAGCAGAAAACACCTGCTGTCAGCAACTGCAAACACAGCATCTTGCATGGAGAGGGTGGATGTTCTTGAGAACAAACAGGCTCTGAGGAGGTTTAGGCAGAGTAACCTGTACTATACAGAGCACCTATACTGCTCTTGCTCTTTGAGCATGTCCTTCAACTAATTAAAACAGACAACATTCCTGGAAGCCTACACTTCAGTGGCTATTGAGATGCCACAACATTTTCCAGTGACTCTGAGAGGAAAGAGAAAGCAAATCTGGTCTTCTAAGTGACAAACATGTAAATCACCTGACTTACCTTTCAGGGATGCACTGCAGAACCTGCAGGTGGCAAGATTCGCCACAAAACTTTTCAGTTTGTATTTCATCTATTCTTTAAATACCTCTTTGTTGTACTTCACAAAAATACTACGGAGCAAGAAATAGCAACCACAGTATGTAACTGACAGGCCAAGGAATTACTGAAGAAAAACTCAGAGTATAATCCATTCAAACCCTAAAATAGATGTACAGTTTTAAGACGCTCAAGCCGGAACAAATCAAATCCATTTTATACTCCTACGGGTCGTTCTCTTGCACAGAGAACAGACAACCAAGGGTGAGGAACTTGTAGAGCAATTGCCCAGCAATACCCACTTTCTGGATCTTGACAATGATGGTCGTTTTCTCATTTTTGCCTACATAGTCAGAGAGCAACTTTGTTTCTTCCAACTGCTTTCCTGCCCACCATAGCTGTGCTTCCGATTCTTTTATAACTTCAATTCCAGCCTGTGACAAAATAAACAAGGTGAGGAGTTGTGGGGTGTTGTTTCTTGCTTTTTTTTCAAAACCAGATTTTTTTTCTGGGGAAAAAAAAGAAAATCTTTCTGGAATTCCTAATACGAAATGTAATTTTACACTCTACTTCTTCATCTTTCTCCTCATACTCATCTATGGCATTTTTATTCATATTCCATTCAATCGATCTAATATAAACACTTTGGGCAACAAATTCTCCATATTGGAGGTGAAAACAACCTTCACTGATAGGATGAAGAACAGCATAGCCCATGTTTAACCCAGGAACTACATACAACGGGAATACATTACTGCATACATGAGTTCCTGACAAGTCTTCTTTATCTTCGAACTCCATCCTAATTGGATCATGTGGAGGCAATCCCATTGGATACACAATCATCACAGCCCCTCGGAGCTGCTCCAATGCATCTTTCACCGTCTCCATATTAACACACACATCGGCCTGAACTTGTTTCTGAAATACAGACAGGGATCATTGGCAATACAAACAAACCTGCAGAAAGGCTTTGCTTTGTGGCCAGTTCAAAGGTTCAGTGATGGGATATCTGATCAGAGCTAAAAGGCAGCACAAAGACATTAGGAGTGCAAATTTCCTCATTGGAATACTGACTTGGGAGTACATCTCTCGCCTTTGGCCCCTCTGTTTAGCCTGCTTACATGGGGTGGGGGAGGAAACAAAAAAGGGAGATCTTCACTAAATTGTGCAGGAGACAACTGCCTGTGGAACACAGGACTCAAACCAGGACACATATGACCACAGATACCAGACAGGGATGCTTTGGCTCCAAGCACTTGTGATTCATGAACATAATTCAAGCCAGCAGAATTCAAGTGAGGGATAGAGAAGCAGCTTAAAACTTGAGAAAAAAATACAGCACATGTGAGCAGAAGTGTAAAGCTTGGCAAACTGCACAGCTCATGCAGAGAACTGTAAGAGCAAGTACTTGAGACCATTCCAAACCCTACTGCAAGGATAAAGGAGAAACATGACACATCTGGAAGAAAAGAAATAAAGTTTTTCCCTACAGATTCAACCATTTCTTAAGTACCAGGGTAAGGGAACGTTGCCTCCTTGTGGACATTCTTGAACCGGTTAACTGGCTAGTACAACCCCAAATACATAGGCGCACTTCTTCTTTTTTGTCGATATAAAGTGGTGAACCAAACAAACCACTTCCCAAACTATCCTTAACTCCATTCATAAATATTACTCAATTTGTGTTTCAAAGTCATACAAAAGCTGAAACACAACACAGAGCACCTACAGATCTGGCAATGTGAATTCGAATGCCTGAGAGCACCATCCCATCAGGGCAAACCTTGTGCTTGTCTTTGAACACACACACTCAGCAGGACTGAGCATGAGACCAAGTGCTTATGAAACCAAGGCCTAACCCCTGCCCCATCCCTGGAAGTATTCAAGGCCAGGCTGGATTGAGTTCTGAGCAACCTTGTCTAGAGGAAGGTGTCTCTGCCCATGGTAATGGGGTGGGACTGGATGAGCTTTAAGGTTCCCTTCCAAACCAAACCATCTGTGATTCTGTGATAATCTAAGAGATTAGAACACATTTTTCAATTAATTACACATAAAAGTCAAAAGACTTCATTAAATCCAAGAACAGCACAGAATGCAGTTAATTTTTCACCAGAAAGCACAACAAGCATTCACCCAAAGAACACATCAATAGCAAATTGTGTGGATAAAACTGAATGTGATTTAATCGTTCCACATGGGCTCGGTTGCCAGCATTCCCTTGGAGTTTAGTATCTGATTCCTTAACCTGTTGAACCACTTGCCAAAAGCCTTGAAGAAAATCATTAACCAAAATGTCAGGTCTTATTAGACCATTCACATCACTTCATGGCATTTCTCAACAACTGTCAGCCTTTGCACTGAAAAAAGTCTGATTTCATTTAAGATGCCCAACTCCACAGCACTTAGGAAAGCCCCGCACACCACTTGAGGAAACTTACCTTAGAGATTAATGCCTTGGCTTCCTCTATTGTCTTCTTTATAACTTGCTGCATTTTTTCATTTGGAGCTAAAAGTAAGAAACATATTTCATAGTCTATGATTACTGTAAAGAAACCAAGCACACAACCTGTCCAGACTCCACTGTGAGCAAATGAAACAGTGTTAAATCATAAAGCAGGAGAAACACCGTTAAGCTGCAGCCTATTTATCAGCTGGATAGTTGATTCCTGTATTTCTTACTAACTTAAGAAACAAGCAATATTTTTCACGGGACAAACAAACTTACTTTTCCCCAAAGACATTTGACTGGTATTTGCCCCATCCCTGGAAGTGTTCTAGGCCAGGTTGGATGGGGCTTGGAGCAACGTAGTCTAGTGGAAGATCTCGTTGCCCATGGCAGGGCAGTGGAAGTGGATGAGCTTTAAGGTCCTTTCCAACCCAGACTATTCTGTGATTCCATGATTCTACGACCTGGAACTTCCTTTGGGACAAAGGTACTCAGTAGAAAGCAACAACCATAATCCCATACCCTTCACACCATAAACTAAGGCTCCTTCCCTGCTGGACTGTTGTGGGCTGTACTGGCAGACATGCTTTAACTGGGCATAACAGCTTGCAGTTTTCTGACTTTTCTTTTCTAACTAAAATCTCCATCTAACAGCAAAGACAGTTTTGCAAATACGCTGTACATTTCATATTGCAATTATCTATTTCAATTGCTAGAAAAAGCCTGTTCTCAAAACCAAAAATCCAACTAAAGCATACTCATTCCCAGCTTATGTCCCACTTGAGTGTATCATTTAAAGGTACTTGGTTTGGCTTACATATACACACTGTTCAATATTCTAATTTTGTCAATATCACAAGGCTGTCCTCCCACTTACAAACACATGCTCAGTGAATGTGAGTCTCAGTCAATGAGAAAAAAGGAGAAATATTAGAAAAACAACCTGTTAATGTATCTTGGAGTCCCTGGGGAAAACCAGTTCTCAAGTGTACATTTACAAATGGGGAGAGTAAACTAAACTGGAGCAGTCAGACTTGCTCCTGGTGATTGTTTATGTGCTGAAGAGAGATACTGCTCTGTAGGCTTGTTAATCAGCATTACCCCAGATTCTAACCCAAGACAGAATTCCTCTGTATGGAACTTATAGTTTGGCAATCCCATCCCAGAATCAGGGATTTGTTGTTTCCTGTTATATTATGGATTGTCCATGTCTGAAGGGAAAGAAACAAGCATTTACATTTGACTTACCAAATCCATTTCTTCGCCCCATTTCATCCTTCCTGAAGACGCTTCCACCGCTTGGGACGCACTTCTCTGCCCACTCATCCTTTAACTTCAGCTCTTCGATCTGCTCATCTGTCAGTCCTTGCATATTGTAAGGTAAGCAAACACCATGCTCTGCCAGCTCCTCCATCTCTTTAGAGTGTTTAGAGAATAAGATTAAAAGCCTCTGTTACTATAGTCCATTTACAAAAGCCTTTCACACAATGCACGTGCAGGTAAACATTGTCCCTAGCTTTCAGCTTTTAAACAGGTAAGTACAGGGAAAAAGTAATAAGGGATATAAACACACATATATAGATATGGATGCTGTAATTATGTTGAAATTTACACATTTTACATACCTGTAAAACAACATAACAAATGCCACCTGCAGGGATACAAACCTGCATGGTACTTAGTGGCCATAATCCTTTTCTTTTTGGTATTTCCCTAGTCAGATTTTTTAAACTTCAGAGCAGCTTCAGTATGGCCTCAGATACCCCAAAAACACTGCGGCTGTTGCACAGCAGGTGTGGGTGGGCTGCACCCCCGGGTCAGGCTCAACTGACAGGAATCTCTGCTCTGACAGCCCCACAGTGGGGCGGGAAACGCTTTTTAAGCTGTCTCTGAAGTGAACTCAGCACTAATTCAGACACGTCACTGACTCCATTGCATGGCAGGGGTGCTGGTGGCGGCCAATATAAGCTCACACGCACGCTGGGGCACTGCTGGTCACAAGGGAGCACTTCACGGTGCCCTGAAGGAGGACGTCGGACAAGGGCCTGGAGTAACAGGACAAGGGGGGATGGCTTCATACTACCAGAGGGCAGGGTTAGATGGGATACTGAGGAGAAATGCTTCCCTGTGAGGGTGGGGAGGCCATGACACCGGTTGCCCAGAGAAGCTGTGGCTGCTCCTGGAATCCTGGAAGTGTCCAAGGCCAGGCTGGACGAGACTTGGAGCACCCTGGGCTACTGGAAGGTGTCCCTGCCCACGGCAGGGGGTGGAACTGGATGGGCTTTAAGGTCCCTCCCAAACCAAACTATTGGGCGATTCCCTGATTTAGGCAGCCACTACCGGCACACGCAGGAGGACTTTTCAGCGCTGTGCAGTGCCCTCACTAAAACACCAGCGCCGAGAATTCCCTCGCCCTTGCGCTGTGCGATCACGGCCCCGTCAGGCGCGGGGGCGGCGCGCTCCCGCTGCCCGGGCGGTTCCCGGGGGCCGCTCCCGCGCCC